>JAQJVK010000072.1:0-388999 GCA_035578135.1 Flexamia atlantica
CAACGTAGCGCGCCCGAAAAATCCCTTTTCCTCCACCTACTATCTATAGTCGTCTTTTAGTCCCTGGAATATAATACTAAAGTACTAGTTTATACTCCATGGGATTTAGTTACTTACTTTTAGTCCCATGGGACTAAAAGTAATCTCATAAGAAATACATGGGAAGAAATCCGGCAACGCCGCGGTGGACAGTGAGAAAATATGGCAACACTGTCGATTCCAATTTGTTTCTCTATGTTGAAGAGAGTGTCACAGCAAACGAGCGTCCGTTTCCGTCGTCTACAGGACAGCGTATTAGCGTATCCATTTTCAGTTTGCTGTAGTTTAGGCTATATTCCTGCATATTTGTGGACTAATAAGTTAGGCCTAGGGTATTTTTAAAGAAGAGTGTGAATAAAATGGTTAGAATTAAAGCCTAAATACCTTGCATTATTTATTTATATAGGCTATGTGATTGTAATGAAGTTTGTTGAAGCAAAGGATCATCTGAAGGTAAAGTTACAGTGTTATACCTAGTTATTGTTAATGGTGTAGGTGGAGGAAAAATTTTGTGTGCATCACGGGACTAAAGTAATTTTTCTCCCTCGGGAAAATGTCGCCCTCGGCTCCGCCATCGGGCGACAACAGTTTCCCTCGGGGAGAAAAAGTTGCACTTTAGTCCCAAGATGCACAAATAACTATTTCATCCCTGAGTTCCAAACTCTTATCCCTCAGTAACGAATCCATACAATTTTGTCATTTTGTATTTTTTGTGTTGTAATAGTGTGTATTCGTACGTAACTGAAGTTTTGCCTTTATTAGTGTGAATAAAACAAGCCTATGGCACTTGGCAACATATAAAAAGGGAAGCGAGTGTTAAAATGTTTTGTTCTTGACTAAGAGACGATATTATTAATTTAAATTAAAATATAAGTGATCCAAGGAGTTACCACAGCTATGCCCAGGAGGAACACTGCAAAACACGAAAGTAGTTTGATGACATTTTAATGTAAAATTAATTGCTTTACCATTTGAGAACACCCTTATAAAATATTGCAAATAAATAACGTATGGTGGCGGGGCTAGGAATTATGTTTCGTCTATACAGTTATTTAATTTAATTTATTTCCTTAATTATCCCTAGAAATCCCTCAATCTCGCTCTTATCCCTCGAGAGCCTGATTTATCCCTGAAAAGGGATAAAATCCCTTAAAGTGGAAACACTTCAACAAAGTTGAGACTGAGACTGTGAGGCTTGAGATACCAGGGGTTAATTTCAGCTGGAGCACACCGGAGCGCAGCTCCGGTACTTTTAGGATACCGGAGCTCACCGGAGCGTGCGCTGCGGTATTTCTCAATTCACAGGTGCGGCTCCGGACCATGTTTCTGGTTACATAATCTATTAATACTGTTTAGAAAACGATTCTTATAAAAGTATACAACTCTTTCCAATTTGGGAATTACCTAAGTCAACTTTACAACTTTATTTTACTTTACATAGTTTCATGCACGATAATAGATGGTAGCTTTTTTAAACTCTGTTCCCGATACTGATCCCCTTACAAACTCGAGATCGGCTTTACCGAGTGATGGTGGAAGTTTACATCGTCGATCAGGGGCGAATCCAATCCAGGCCAATACGAGCGATTACTAGCAGGTGCGTTTGGCATTACTTGTTTCTAATCGTTCTTATGCAGCAAAATAGTTCATCAAATGCTTTGACAAGTCAGATGCGCCCTTGTTCGACGACAGCAAATTCCCATCATGATTCCTGAGTGGCGTTAACGCACGTAGAGCTGGAGACCCCAACCCTCACGATCACGATGGCACTAGTACACTCTAGCCGCGGGAAGGCAAAACCTAGCTAGCACGATAGTGATCACGGGTTAAACATTACATAGAGGTCATAAGCGTTAAAAAGGTGTCATATTTATTCGTAATTGATAAAAAATTTCTGAGGGAGGGCCCCTGGACCCCCCCCCCCCCCCCCCCGTCCTGCTGGGGGGTTTTCAATACCTCCCGGCGTCCCATAGCTCTGGTACTTTTTTCTTTAGAAAAGCCCTGTGAGATACTATAGAGCTCATTGGTTGAGATGGGCGTGAGTGAGAAGAAGAGTGACAGCCTCTTGACATAGATAAAACATGTTTTTATCTATGCTTTTGAGGTGTGTTTCCACTTGACAATCCCAAGCAATTGAATGAAAATCCCACTTTTCGTTGTGGATTCATGTAGGCCTATCCCATGAAAAATATCATATCCTTCACTTTTTCTGGGTTTTTAATAATGCAATTTTGGATTAGTGGAAAAAATAATCGCACAACTAAACAAATACATTTTGAGGTCAATATCTGACATACTTAAATTGAGATAATTAGTGACAGTCAACAAGTGTCTTGAACAAATTTTGCAAAAAAAGTCAGTAAAATACTCAAACACAGACTATATATCACATACGAACATGGCAGAACAAATTTTAGAACTATCAACTGTGGCAGGAAAATTTTGGTAGGCTTATGGCTCCGGGGGCTGGGAATGTTCCGGAGAGACTTTTCCCACCATTTTTTGGATTTCCCTCTTTTTGAGGCGAGGAATTCGTTGCGACCATTGGCGTCCCCCTACAACGTATCCCCTATTTTTGGGGGAGAAATTCATTGCGACCATCAGCAACACTCCTAATTAAAAAAAATTAATGAAAAATGAAAAAATCCCACCTCACCCTACAATCCCATTTTCCCCTCAAACAGGCAAAATATCCCATATTTGATTTGTGTTAACAATCCCTACAGTGGAAACACTGCTTGGGAGTGCCAGTCTGTTTCTTGGTATTGTTTGCTTAAAAGCAGACTTGAATTTACCACCATGCAACTTTTAAATCTCACGTAATATAAGGGGTCCCCCGTAAAACGTTCTAAGCAACAAAATTTCAAAATCAGAGATATTGGTTCTACAGGACACGAGCTACATCATGGTATATTTGTTTCGGGGATATTTGAGTTGGCAACCCTGATTTCGTCTGTCAAAGTTGGTGTGGTTCGAGGGACCACAGTACCTGTGCGAGGGACTCCATGGACTTTATGGGGAATAACGTTATTCGCCGCAAGATGGATTCCCCAACAGTCGTTGCGTTGCTACCCAGCGACCAAAATCGCGTAAATAAGAATTAAAGACGAAAAGTAAATATTGGAAAGTGAAAGAAAAATACCAGGGAGGAATATAGCAACACGGGATTACCCTATATTTTTCAAAAACTAAGAAACATATGCCTGGAAAATTGTCCCCAAAAGAGGTGAGTAGAACAACGTTTTAAGCGCCACCTTTGGATACTTTGAGCAAAGTGCCTAATATTATATTTTTGTACTTTTATATTCAGTTTTATTTTCGTTTATGTTGGCATTCCTACATTCCCAAATGTTTTCTTTCAAAGCAGAACAGCAGTCCGTCAGAGATCGTTTCAAACGCCAGTTGTTTAGAACGGCATGCCCCTAAAAAACCCAGGTATAACATTTAAAATAGTAATGGCAAGTAAACATATAATGTAAAGCTTCATTATGATGTTATAAATAGGGCACTAAAATTAGTATACATAATTCTAAGTTCTAAACCTTGAAAAACCCTAAATTTAAGAATTCAACTTTTAACTATTGATTACTCGAAACTAGATTTTTGTCGCTTAGAACGTTTTACGGGGGACCCCTTCAGTCATATTATGACATATTTTTGGACTCATTCGAATCGTTGATCATTCTTCTAGGATTCTAGTTTTAAAATTGAAAACTTAACTTGGTAAATTAGTCTTTAGTTTCATGTTGATTGTGTATTGAGTTTTACAATGTAAAATACCTTTCAATAATGAACTGTGTGAATTTTTGTGATTTTTTAAATTTCCTACTTATTTTTTATTTCATAGCACTGGAATAAAATTAAACTTCTCATCGGGCCAAACTTTTAAAAATAACTTATTACTTTATACTCGAAACTTCAATATGGTTAAGAAATTCCTCACAGAATTTGAGAAGTTCATTTATTTCATGTGCTTTAAAAGTGTCCATGTTTACACTTTTGTATATGTCCATGTTCTACACTTTGAAATTTCGACAGTGCATCAGCATTCATTTCACATTAAATGGGGGTTAGTTTATATGTATTATGTATCTTCATTGCTTGGTTCATCTTCTTGTCTCTGTTTTACAGTTAATTCTACACTACATCTACGCGACAATTTCTTGCATTCATCTTTGTTAGGTCTTAACATCAACAACAGTCGGTAAGAAGATGGACAAACCACTGATTTACCAATGAACTAATCTCTAAATAACATTTATAAAATAGCCATTTGCCGTAAAAACAAATTGTTCAACACAAATAACGGCCAAAGAATTAAATTTTCAAACAGACCCGCTTTTTCCCATCTAAAATACGTATTTGGCAAATTTTTACCTGAGCAAATAACATAACTTTCTAGGAAAAGCCTTCACTAATTTAGGCACAATGTTATTTGTACATTTCAAAATCGAGTATTTAGGTAGGGTAACCGTTAATACGTCAATATCCTCCCATTCCAAGTACATTTACAAAATACAGGTTTTAAATTTATAATGTGTTTTAAACTTGAATTTTTTAGGTTAACATTTAACTAATATTGATATTTTAAAACTCAAAACGTTGAAACATGTATCAATGTGTCTTCATGTCAATAGTTTGTTATGAAATCCCATCTCCATAGCACTTCCTATTTACTTATGTTCCTTTTTAAGAAAAGAAATACAGTAAATTAATATGATTACAGACTGTTGGTCTTAGTTTCAATATGGCAAATACTCTTCCTTATTTTCTGTTGTCTTAAAAAATTTCAGTATATTAAGAAATAAAAATCATAATGCCATTTGCTTGCCTTGCATTCTGCTATGGCATATCTCTGGAACATTTCAAATCTTGATCATCTGTTTCGTTACAAAAAATGTTAATTTGAAAAAGTTCACAGGTTCTCCCACAGATAGTAGCATTTTCGCAGAAATTTCAAAAGCCTCTTGTGTGAAGGCTTTACATGGGAGATTTTCCAAACCAGCAAAAGGAACATCTAGAGAGTAATAGCTTTAATTTGATATCAAATTATGTGTAGAAAAATTAATTTCTAGGGGTTGATTTGCTCTGTACAAATTCCCAAAAATTCTTTTAATAATATAGATATGGTGGATACAGACACATATTTAAAGGCCAGATAACTAAATATGTCAAATAAATGTACTAGTACCTGGTGGACCGAGCCTTGCTCGGTGTTATTTCATGTTTACCAGTTCATCCAGTTACTATAAAATATTTCAATGTCATAAAATTGATAAATAGAAACCTTTTTTATTGCTCCATGGAATCTTCATCCCACTTGCTGTATTTTCCCTTGATGGCTGTAGATTCCAAACAGCTGTTATGATTACTTCATTTGTTTACACTTTCCTTGTTTATTTTCGTTGCCATCATGGCAACCCATAAGACCAATGTTAATATTTTACAACTTTTAAATTCGATTTATTACGTTAATAGATTTTCTCCGGCCAAGTAATCTGCATAAAAGACGTTTTTGAGTCATAAATTACTTATTTACAGACTTTGAAGGAAATCCTCGGAGCCGTTTTTGAGATCTTTGTGCAAGCAAGCAAGCAAGCATACAAGAACGGACGATAACATTGCTCATATAAGAGTATAGGATAGCAAATACAGATTTTTACTGATGATGTTTATGAAATTTTTTACTCAAACTTTAACAGCTGGTCATTTCTCCACATGATTAAATTGGAAAAGCCAGCTGTTTTGGAGTTTTGAACATTGCATTTTCGCGCCAAGTATAGGCTATTTTTTTTAGCCTTTTGCTCCTAAAAGCCACTAGGAGAGTATTTTTGCATGCTTTCTTTTGAATGTATATTGATTTTACTTGATGCGAGACTTCATTTAAATTTATTTATTTATGCACTTGAAATTCGCTGAGTATGCAGGACTGCTGCAACGGGGGTATTTCATGTTAGGCCAGTTAAAAATTGTAATGTTAATTTATTCAATCATGTAAAAATGTCCTGTATTATAACACTGCTATAACTGGTATTTAATTTGTTTCCGGCAAAAGTGAATGTTGCTCAAAATCAAAACTACTGTACCCTGAAGAGGTACTTACAGCTGGTAAGGACTGGATTGCATGAATAAATAAGTATATGTAATAACTGATTTGGAAGGAAGTACATTTTTAACGAACCTCAATCATCAAAAATATTTTTTTGCTCTCATTAATTTAACGTGATAAGTCAAATTTAACGTATAAAATTATGAAGATTGCTATATAATGTTTTATATATCCCCCCCCCCCGGAGTATGCAGGTTTGCTACAACAGGTATATTAAAACAATTCAGGTGGTTTTAATTCAATATTTAATATATCTGAACTAGAAGAAGTAATTTACCAGGTTTCATCAAGATATGTTACGAAATAAGGAAGATATAGAATTTTTTTATTTCCCATAAGGATAACATGGGGAATGAGTATGAAGGTTTGAAATGAAATGAAAAATTCTTTATTTTACCAAGCAAAGTTAGGGCCACATGGCCCTCTTAACCTGTAATACAAAATGTGAGATTATGTCTATATTTTTATTTTACTTTACTAGCCTAATTTGGAAAAACTAAATATATTTACATAAAGGAGAATAACTATATCAATTTAAACTACACTCATTCACTCACACATTCATCTGTCAGTGACCCCGCTCAAGACGAAAACACCTACAACGCACCAGCCAAGGACATCCGTTGAAAGAACAATTTTTTGAGTTCCGCCACAAACCGACGATGTTCTTCAATTGACTTTAGGGAATCAGGAAGGTCATTCCATAGACGGCAAGCAGTCACAACAAAAGCCCCATAGACTGCTGTCCTGTGCTGAGGCATATGCAAAGTGAGGGAAGCGGAACGTGAATTCCTTTGACTACCTTGAGCTATGAATTTAAAATCGTTTTTGAAATATTTAGGCAAACCGGTTTTTAATGTTGAATGGGCCAATGAGAGAATTTTGATTGATCTTTGATCTTGTAATTTCAATAATTTTGACTCAAGGTAGTAGGGAGTGATATGCTCCTTGCGTCTCAGATCATAGACCTATTTCACAGATAATAATTCTGAGACCGTTGGAGCATATTGGAATGAGCCACAGTCATGTCATTGATTACAGAGTTGCAGTAGGTAAAGTGGGGTAGCACAAGCGATTTGACAAGTTGTCGTTTAGTATGTAGTAGCAGGAAACGTTGTAACTTCTTTAGTGAGTGGATTGATGCAAAGACCTTCTTTCGAATGTCTACTACTGCATCGCTCCAAGTAAGTGTTGAGTTCATAGTCAAACCCAGATTTTTCACTTTGTCGTAGTAGGGCAGAATATTACTGTTTACCATTATTGAAAGTGTATCAAAATCAATTGAGTTTCGCAAACGTTGATGGCAAACAATAATAGGTTTTGTCTTTTCGTGATTAAGTCTTAGTCCCTGTTTTTCAGTCCACAAAGTCATTCGGTCAATATCTTCATTTATTTGCAATGCACAGTTATTAGCAATACACAGGTATTGTTAGCTGGAAAATGAGCATAAATTTGTAGGTCATCGGCGTACATGTGATATTTACAGTGAGTGAGAGTTGAATTTATGTCATTTACATACAACACAAACAGCAGGGGCCCAAGAATGGATCCCTGAGGCACACCGCAAGTAACAGTTTCCCAGTCAGATTTTATACCACCAACCTCAACACACTGCCTCCTGTCTGTCAGATAAGATCTCAGCCATTTAAGGACATTCTGTGAAAACCCTATGGCCCTTAACTTTTCTATTATCAAGTTATGATTCACATAATCAAAAGCTTTTGAAAAATCAAAGAAAGTTAGAATCATGCCCTGTCGATGTTCCATAGCCAGTTTAATGTCTTCTGTCACACGAAGAAGTGCGGTTTCAGTGCTAAGAGCTGGTCTAAAGCCATACTGGTTGGTAGTCAGATAAAATTTTGTTTTCAGTGATGAAGTCAGTAATTTGACAGTGCAAGATTCTTTCTAGGCCTTTAGGAAGTGCGGGCAAAATGCTGATCGGCCTGAAATCCTGGCAAGATGCAGGAGCTGAGATCTTGTTTAAAGGTCGGATGAGAGCAGACTTCCAAGAAGAAGGGAATGAACAGTGTCTTAAGGATGTATTGTAAATATGAGTAATGGTTGGAAGAATAGCAAAGAGAATATCTTTGAAAAAACGTATTGATATTCCATCAAACCCAACAGCATTGCTGCGGATTCGACGGATGGCTTTCAGTACATCAGACTGTATAACAGGTTTGAAACTGAACTCAGGGTAGTTGAGATCTGGGACTGGTGAATTCAATAGTTCATTTAAATAATCATTTACTTGAAGCTGATTGATGCCTTGAGAGTTTGATGAAAAGTATTGATTTAATTCGTTCAGAGGGATGGTGACTGGTTGGTTATCTGACTGCTTTCCAAGCCCAAGACTTTTTACTTTACCCCACAAAGCTTTGGAAGATTGTTTTCTATTTTCAAAAAGATTGTGAATATACCTAATTTTAGAATTATGTAAAAGTTGCTTTACTCTATTCCGAAGGTGACGATACTGATCTAATTGGATCTAATTTTGTGAACGTTTTGCCTTTCTAAAAAGGGAGTCACGTCTGGCCATCATACTACGAATTTCAGAGGTCATCCACGGCACAGGTTTTCTTTTGGTTAAACGTTTAGTGACAACAGGGGCATGTTTATCAAAAATATTTAAAATCGTATCATTAAGCTAGTGAACCATACCATCAACAGAATTTAAATTTTCTATATTGTGCCATGGTGTATGGTAAACATTGAATAAAAAAGCAGCCTCATTCATGTTCTTGAAATCTCTAAATTTAACAAATTTCATCTTGGGCTTGGGAGCTTTGATTGAATATACACAGAAGATGAGGTCGTGTTTAGATACTGCAGGAACTGGAAGCTGGCCATGATGGATAATGTAATTTGGGTCGGATAAGACAATTAAATCAAGGAGAGTATCAGACTCGGCAACATGATGCGTGGGTTCAAGTGGAAGTGTAGTTAAGTTGCATGAGTCAAACAAAACAGTCAGCTGTCCATATTCCCAATTTCGGGTAGTCATTATAGTAAGGTTGCTTAGTGCTATAATTTAAGAATACCGTTACCAGGCGGATAAAAGCACCAAATTTGGCATGAACGTACCTTAGGGTATATTAATAAATTTTAGCTTAGGAGCCCTTTTGAATTTTTAAAAATTTCCATACACGGCACCATAATCCAAAATGGCCGATAAATAGTACATATTGAAAACATTTTATTTATGTGTATCCAAGCTAATATTTCCCAAAATATCGATTTAAAACCACCACCTTACTTGCTGAGTAGTATATACGTCATTTTTATTGGGTATTAATTTTTAGCCGCCATCTTGGATCCGCCATATTGGATGTAAGATATATTTTTTTAAATTTGAATGTAGTATTGTGATACATCATTACAGACTAGATTTTCACGCTGATTACAATGCTGAAATCCGTTTTTGAAAATATGCATTCGTTAAAAAGATATGCTCAAATAAAAATTCACCCCTATACATTTCTTATCGACGTTTAATATTTTTAGCATTTTTTTGGATAATTTTTCTTATTTCTCTCATTATAATTAAGATATGTAGTTAATTTTAGTACGTCCCAGGCAGGGAAACATCATTGGAGTGAGCACTCGGCTTAAGCCAGACATCAGAAATGCCAATTAAATCGAAACTGTTGAAACCAAAAATTTCCCTCTCTTCATCAATATAACCTCTTAAAGACTGAGCGTTGATGTGCGCTGCCTTCAGTTGCTTTTGGAAAGGTGACAAGGAGCGAGCCAGACAGTCCGCAGTTGAGAGTGAAGCAGTGGGGGAGGGTGGTGAGGGGGAATGATAAGCGGGTCGGCATGGCGGGCGTTGTGAGCGCGTCGACGCACTATCCGGGGTTCCAAGGTCGCGACGCTGCAGCAGGCGCATCCCAGGCGTCCGTCTCGATCGTTGTCACTGACACATTCGCTCGCAACACACACATACGCTCATGCATTCCAAAAAATAAATGCCAAATTTCAAGAATAAACATAAATACGAGCTTCGATAACATTTTACAGAAATTAAGATCCTTACAATCCAGTCAGGCTACAATTTAAATCTTAATGAGCTTTAATATAAACTATTGAACAAATCATGCAGTTATTAATTTACATCCAAATAATTTACTTTACAAATTGAGGAAAAAATAAAATATTCAAGAGCAATTTATAAGTTACTGCATTACAATGAGAGAAAAAAAAACTTTTTTCTAAAAATCATAAAATAAATAGCATTTAAAATAAAGAATCAAGCAATCACTTAAAGTTTAAAATGTAAACAAAAAATTCACCTTGTAATGGCAATTAAATATTAATATCTTAAATCTAAAAGATATATCATTATCACAGTCTGCAACAGGTATATTAAAGGTTAAAGTCAGGTTTGCTGCAACAGGTATATTAAAACTGGCTGGTTTTAATTTTAATGTATAGTAAATCTGAACTAGAAGAAGCCATTTACCAAGTTTGATCAAAATATCTTTAGAAATAAGGAAGATAAATTTTTTATTTCCCATGAGAATTAAATGGGGAATGAGCATACAGGTTTGCTGCCACAAAAATGGAAATATCAGGGATTTTAGACTGAAACACATTAGATCTAATCTAGATAAAACCACAATAGTATATTTCGCAACAAGGGCCGAAAATGAGGTTTTGCAAGCTCGAGATCGTGTTTCAAATTCAACACAATGTCGAGAAACTGAAACGATCGAGAGCTGCAAAACCCTTATGGCTGAGGTGCGACCGCTATTTTTCATCACACTACACAATTAAATATACCCTAAATAATAAAAAAAACTGATTACCATTTGTCTCACTTAAAAACTTTTAGGTTATGAGCGACAATACAACTTCTTTATCATGATTTAAACAAACACAGCTATGAAAATCATATGATCATGACCATCCTGTCTTTGGAACCTATTGAATGTCGTATAATTATGTGATGTTCTGACGTTGTTTCAAGCAAATAAACGATCAGCTGACTTTCGAACCCTAGGGGCCCAAACGTTTTCGGTCCTGTGGCGGCAAACGGTGTGATTCGGTCTGTGTTTGACGTTTGTAAAACAGGCGATTTCGTCGTAGTGCGGTGAAAACTAAATTTTATTCAGATATGTTGAGAAATAAGCAAGGTATACAATATTATTTATTTCCCATAAGATTAACATTGAGACACTTACTGTGTCAGTACGTTGATACTTTCAATATCTCGGTAACCAGTGGACAAGAGCAATGATTCAAGATATTAAATTGTTTGTTTTTTTGCGCTGAATTCAAGTTAAGTAATACGACTTGAGTCATAATCAGGCATTTGGCTCGGTTGCGGGTATCCAAAAGTCAAAGACTCCCCTTGAAAATGGGAAACATTTTTATGGTTTCCCAAATCGTCGGATCTATATTTTGGTGTTTTATGTTTCGTGTCATGTTTTGTGTGTTATGTTTAGTGTTCTTTAAGTGTTTGACTAGAGGATTTTTCAAAAAATCATCGCTGAACCGACAAACTTATTGCCATAAACCTAAGGGTGGGTAGAAGCCCAATAGTTAGTAAATATAACGGTCTAATTCCATTATCTGCCCACAACTGAAAAGCTTTTTCCTATTGGCTATGTACGTTTTATGGCTGTCTTTTGGTTACTGGATAGTTTTGTGAGCATATCGGGATCATTACTAAATAATTTAATCGGTATTATTGTCGCTGTTGCCTTATGTGTCAAACGATAATGGTAACATTGACGACGCATCGCCGCGCCGCCCGCTGCCGCTGGTTGGGTTGGGTTAGGCGAGGTTAGGTTAATTTATTCTATAAAATACAGTAATAAATATTCGATTTGATTTTATCCTAACCTAACCTAATCCAACCTAACCTAACCGCTCCTGTTGTGAGGTTGCTACTACAGCTAATGGCGACATGAGATAAGATAACGGCTCATAACACAACTCAAGGGTGTAAAATCAGGCCGTGCATGAATAAAATTTTCTATAATTATTTGTGTTTTACATCTCCAATTACCTCTACACATCCTATTTATTTTTCATATTACCGTACTGCCAAATGTTAGGGTACTTTGTTATATTGGAAATATACAGTTGTGGGCAGATAACGGAATTTGACCAATATAACAAATATCCCACCATAAGACATGTCATTTAAAGAAAGTACAGTACACCTCGGATTATCTGGATTAAAATGGCAGAAAACCGATCCGGATAACAAAAAATCCGATAATCCGAGGTCTTTTCACTATCGCCTAAGTAGCGATCATGTACTTTAGCCCCTGCTAAATTGATCCTGCAAACAGCGTATCAAGATTGTACAACACGTTAATCTTTCAAGCTTGTTCCGCATAGGTACCATTTTTCTAACTGCGCTCGATTCTTCTACCAGTCACTTACCGTTCTTGTCCCAACACCCAGTTCTTTTGCTAATTTTTTACCTGATCCTCCCATATCAAGTCTTTTGGCAGAATTCAGTTTCTGTTCTAAAGTTAAAACCACTTCTTTCTTCTACAACCACTTTTTTTGAAATTCAATATAAGTTCACACAAAGAGTTCACAATATAAACAAATAAAGCTTTTGATGATTACCGCTAGCACTCAAACTAGCAAACCAAAAATATACGTTCACGGTAATGCTGTAATGTACTGTTTAGGCAATGTGACTCCTTCAATTATTGTGATTCCAAATGTGTACAGTAATGTATTGCATTTTTAAATTTTACTATAGGAAGACGCATTTCACTGGTGAACTGGCTTAAATCACTTTTTTGCCGTGATTTAAATTTTTTTAAATCTCCGGATCTCGATCTGGATAATCCGTGATCTGGATAATGTGGGGTCCGGACAATCCGAGGTGTGCTGTATGTGAGACTCATCCATAAGAGGGATATTTTGTTTTAGTTAATGATTTAAGGCTTTCATCAAAGTTATAATAGTAAAAATCTGCACTTTATGAGCAGAAACATTTTTGTCAATGATTGCCATTTTTAATCATGTTTTTTGATAAGTGAGCAAGATGCGAATCAAGTGCTCATTGGTGCACAATAAGCTAATTCTGCTGCATTGCAACACCATGGTCAAGTGAAGTCATCGCCCTCTTTTTTTAAAAAGTGCCCATTGACTGCTGTTCTCAGTCATCACCACATCACATCCCGCGACGACCAATGGGATTTTCGGCACAGTACCGTTAGGAATTTACTTTACAATCCTTCAAGGGATTGAATATTATGAAGCTCCATTCACTATTGGCTGAGATCAAGCGGTGAGCTGTAAATTCACTAACGAATACTAATTCTCTTAATATAAGTTTAGGTCGGGTTAACTGATTTTTAATATTTTTAGGCGTTATATAAAATGAGCCATGGATCAGCTGACCTTCACCTGCAGCTGTAGCTCTTTTTATCAGTATTGGAAATGCCACCAGTTTATTTTCACACCTTTGTTATTGAATGAACTGCTATAGTTTTAAGGGGAACAATTTTAAACAAATGTAATGGAGCACTTGTCATACATTCACACTCAGTAAAGACTTTGGAAAGGACATGACATCACAAATTAATATTATCAAAATAAGTTTATTTCCATGAACAATACAAAGTCCGTTTGAAAAAAATTATAACAATCTCTTGTTTAATTGCACTATTATGAGATGGAAGTGCAATCTTTATTGGCTGTATAAAAATACCCAATTATAGTTATAAAATAAAAAATGAAACCTGTATAAAATAAAGACCAAATGTTTTTTAGTTTAGAAATATTTGAAAAATTAACAGACTAAATATAAATGTGTACCTATATGGTTGTAGCAATGAACAATCCTATCCTACAGATACAACAAATTACTTGTCCTACCCATTACTCATCAGCCACTTTGTATGCAAACTGGACAATATGATTGGGAGTGGTACCCTCAGCAGCACTGTACTCCAAGGAACAGAAAAATGAGCCGTGCTCAAAGGTGTGGCCATTATCACAATTTGGCTTTTGCCAACAAGGCATCTCTTCAGAAAATTTCAACTCAATCTTGTATTTGCTATTTGCTTGCAAAGGAACACCCTTGTTGCCGATAACTGTAGGAATGGTTTGACGATCAAAATAGAAGTGCTGAAAATTTGGTATATTTAGTTTACTGGTTCTTCATCTGATGTATTTCTCACTAAATTTGTGATTCTTAAAACCGTAATATTTATACTGACACTTTTTCCTTGACTGTATAACTGATCTTGAAAAGGTGAAAGTAAATCTGGCCTACAGTAACCTTTGAATGTTACTGATTCTAAAGATATAGGTTGGTCATTTGTGATAATAATTGAATTAGATGTGGTTTTGTAACTAATATGACTGTTTTCCTTGGTATTACTATGCAATACATCAACTTGCTTCAAAGAGAATTGAGAGTGTCCGGGATTCTTTTCACAACAAATCGAAGGCAATGGATTCTTACCACCACTGCAAATGCATGCTATTTCTTCACCACTTAATACACCCAAAGTGAAAACACAATCCCACAATTCATCTCTGTTGAGTGCCAGCAGCCTGATATGTTTGAGAGGCTCGGACATCCACTGTCTCAACTGACCTCCATCTTCTCCTCCCGCTGCAATCACAAAAACTGATGTTTTAGGCCCTCCACACACCAGGGAGGCGTGGCGTGGTGCGGCTGCCAGGCGGTGCCACGCTGTATGTGTCACACCTGTGCTTCCACTGAGAACGGTTTCACTTTTGAGTAGCGCCTCGTGGCACAATGAGACTTGATCATTGGATAATAAATGGTATAGAAATGGATGATGACTTGTTTCTGTTACTCGCTATGTTTATAAAACAAAGGTGAAAGTGAAGACTTAGAACAATAAGTCTGCATTGAGTTTATCCATTTTAGTTAAATAATTTGCAGAATGTAAGTCAATGTCTTGTTAGGACATACAATTAAAGAACACAATTTTAGAGCGTTCGTTAAAATGCTTAGTCAAAATTTAATTTGAAAATGTATTTTGAACTAACCCTGTTAAAAAATATTAGTTGGCTGTGAATGTGGAGGATGGGCTACTTATTTTTTAAAGCACTTTGATATACTATTTGGCCCCTATTACTGGTGTTCTAAAATCTATTTCAGTAGTTGACTGAATAGTATGATTTATTCCGCCTCTGCATTGCTGACTACGACGTAACATAGTGCTCCGTGCTAAGAGGGGGCAGAGCAAAGTTCATGCAATTGCTGTCGATTACAGGCATATGTTATAGACTTTAGTCAATGCAAACTCATATAGAGTAATAAAAAATTTAAAATTACTCCTTGCCACCCTAAATGACAAGTGGAGGGCCTTGGGTTAAATTTTGATTCTTTTTTGTGTCTTGAATAATTTTTCGGTTTATTAAGATATTTTGCTTTGAAAACAAAAAAAATTGCCTTTTTGAAATAGTACAAAGTATAAATTTGTTACTTCTTACTGGTTATCCATACACCAAGTTTGAAGTTTATACGTAAAGAGGTTCGTGATATATGATTAAATATATAAAAACCACGAACAGAGACTCAGACGGAGAACGGAGCACTTTAGAACCTATGTTTATATAAACTTTTGTTCTTATTTTTACCTCTACTATCATATACTAAATATTTTACCATAAATTTCCGGACACCCTGTATACTAACTTCTGTCTTCAGGTCTCTTTTCGAACTCCATTTCAAAAACAGTGTTATACAAATACCAAATAGTGTTAAGCAAAACAAAAGAAAATAAGTTACTACTGTACCTCTATATTTAGCCCAACTAACAACAGCTTTCCATAAAGTCAACACATCACAGTTGAGGCTCTGTTGCTTACAGATGTAGGTGATGCTATCCACATCACACTCCAAAAACTTGGGATGCTCAAATATCTTTTTGGTCTTAGTCTGCAAGATCTGAAACATAGGAAAATCCAAAGAATACCTGAAAATGTATTTTCTTTTAACCCTTCATTTTCAATAGTAAAATAGCACACTAAAATACCACTGCTATTACACTGATTAGCTCAGTGGCGTCACAGATATGAGTGGCTAGGTAGTGCAGAAAAAGTGTCCATGCTATATTGGCTGCTGTGTAAGGAAAGAAACAGAGGTGGATTTATGATTTACCAGGTACATGTGGTGATGCGAGAACCGCAACGGTAAAAACCGCTGATTTTTTTAACCATCTTGTGTGGTGCAGGCTCCTTAGTGTGCGCCTATGCTTAACCCTTGATGGGAGCATGTGGAGAATTCCACCGCATGCTAGTTTGTTTGTGAATTAACAGTACATGTTGGGTGTCGGCAGATATGTCCGCCAATGTACTTCACAATCATTTTTCCAACCAGCTGGCATATTTTTGACCACTTGCATTTCTTATCGTACGTCTTATCTTGGATTTAGTCATGTGCAGCCAGAGAGGGGATGTATTCTCCGCATGCACCCTTTATCGCGAGTCTTTTGTCTGGTATTCAGTTTAACCTACAACATTTACTTACATACCAATCTAATTTTGTATTTTTTTTAGGTAGTATGTTTGATAATAAATGTATTTGGGTGTAAGTAGACTGTGTTTCATAATTGCTGTGAAATATTCCGCAAGCACTCGCTCCCATTATTTGTGTGCAGAACTCATCTCCACATACACCCTTTCCCATGATAACTTCATAAGTAACAGGTTTATCAGTAAATTACACAAAAAGTTTACAAACACTGTTTATTTAAAGTTAATTAAACATTATAACTCATTAAACGTTTAACTATTTAACCGTAGGTGATTCAAAAAACTCTGCTGAGCTACCTAGGACTAAAGGGCCCTTAAGCAAATAAAATTCAAATTATAACACAAACATACAATTAAAAACAAAATACAAAAAATTACGATAAAGTGAAGTTATGCAAGCAATTAATCATAACAAATATCCAGCTCCTATAGAAAAAACATGACAACTATCAAAATTATATAAAATTTAGCATTTGCCCAATTTTTAAGGGTGCAATTACATTGCTTGCAAGTTTGTGCAGGTATCTTTTTTTCAAGTCTACTTCGATGTTGGAGACGAATCTGATGAATGTAAAAGCATTTTTAATGGCTGCTGAAACATAACCTGAGAAATGTTTTTAACATTTTAGACTGATTCTGGAGACATTTTATATCATTTTTGGGAAGGTGATACACTTCCTCTCCACACTGACTATTTGATCTGTGTGTCAGATGCATCAAGCTCAAGGGCGAGCCACTTATACAAGGTAGAAAGTAAAACAGTAGGCCTACATGGTAATAATTTGCCAGGAGCGGTGATCAAACCCACAAATGAACCGCTGCCATTGGTCTGAAGCCTGGCATGATGAACATTATTCCACCAACTCTCCAGGGCACTAAATTTCTTGCAGCTTAATTCAGAAGAGTTAAGTACATTTGCTTAAACAAATTTTCTTCTAGGTTTTTTCTTTGGTTTTTATTTGTTTAAGTATGTTCTGATTCTTTCACAAATTACTGGCCTATTGAAACCAATATCATTAAAAGTACAATAAAATTTAAGAAGAAATAAGTTCATAAGGATATTAAAAATCACAACTTTTTTGACACTGTCCTCAACTCCATGAAGTTGTAATACGAAAGACAATGCAAGGCTGGAAAAACACTGTCCACATCTTTAGGTGCCAGACGAGCCGCTATTTTCGTCATTAGAGACTTCATAAAATACTTGTTTGCACAGTAACAGAGTTTCTCAACCAAATCATCTGAGAGATCGTCTAAATTTTCTAATCTAATCCTCCGTAGCTGTGCCTGAAAACCAACAGAACATTAAAAATAAATAAACAAACTCATATGTATTTTGTTGACTACCTTTTAAAGAAACAAGTTGCTTTAAGTGTGATGATCTAGTAAGCATTAAATAACAGGGATCTTTATTTTAATATGTACTAAACATCGCCAAAGCTTGGTTTCAATTTGTTTATAACAATTTTTTTGTGAGATAGATAAGTATGGGCTGATGCTCTTGCAAATTACTATTGGAACACCTCCAGAATTAATTTCAAATAAGAAATAAGTATGTGGTGATATAACACAAAAAATAAGTTTACTTTCCTCAATGCTAATTTAATGGTATGTTTTATTTTATTCTTTACATTTAAAAAGTAAATTGGTAGGAAAAACTGTCTGGGAAATATGTTTTTTAATTCAATAGGCTATTACTGGAGAGCTATTAAACGTGTGTGCAAAATTTTAAGATGATAAGTGCAACCGTTTTCGAGCTCCCATTCACCAATACTATACAACCCAAGTTACCATAAAAACTTAGGTTTTGGAAATATGGCTGATTAAAGTATCGCTTTTGATCTGCGGACAGCGATTTGTCTTAGTTTGAAATGAAATATAAAATATATACGGAAGTGTGCCAACATGACGTACACATAGGATGATAGAATAGGATTAGAAGTTTAGTACTATACTACCCAAGTTACCTTAAAAATTTAGGTTTGGAAATATGGGTGATTGAATTAGTCGCTTTGCGATGTGCGGACAGGGATTTGTCTATGTTTGACATGAAATATAAAAATAAATACGGAATTGTGGAAACATAACTTAACAGAACTTAAGTGTTATACCACCCAAGTTACCGTAAAAACTTAGGTTTTGGAAATATGGGTGATTAAAATAGTCGCTTTGAGATGTGCGGACAACGATTTGTCAAAGTTTGACATGATATATAAAATAAATACGGAAGTGTGCCAACATGACGTACACATAGGATGATAGAATAGGACCAGAACTGAAGTATTATACCACCCAAGATACCGTAAAAACCTAGGTTTTGGAAATATGGATAATTAAGGTAGTCGCTTTGAGATGTGCAGACAACGATTTGTCAAAGTTTGACATGAAATATAAAATAAATACGGAAGTGTGGCAACGTGAAGAACACATAGGATGATAGAATAGGACCAGAACCTTAGTACTATACCACCCGAGTTACCTTAAATACTTAGGTTTTGGAAATATGGGTGATTAAATTAGTCGCTTTGCCATGTGCGTACTGCGATCTGTCTAAGTTTGACATGAAATATAAAAATAAACACGGAAGTGTGGATACATAACGTACACATAGGGTGATAGAATAGAGCCAGTAATTTAGTATTATACCAACCAAGTTACCGTAAAAACTTTGGTTTTGGAAATATGCGTGATTAAATTAGCCACTTTGCGAAGTGCGGTCAGCGATATGTCTTAGTTTGACATGAAATATAAAATAAATACGGAAGTGCGCTAACATAACGTACACATAGGGTGATAAAATAGAACCAGAAATTTAGCATTATACCAACCAAGTTACCGTAAAATCTTTGGTTTTGGAAATATGGGTGATTAAATTAGCCGCTTTGCGATGTGCGGTCAGCAATTTGTCTATGTTTGACATGAAATATAAAAATTAATACGGAATTGTGGATACATGAGGTACACATAGGGTGATAGAATAGTAGTAGAAATATAGTATTATACCATCGAAGTTCCGTAAAAACTTCGATTTTGGAAATATGGGTGGTTAAAGTAGTCGCTTTGCGATGTGCGGACAGGGATTTGTCTAGGTCTTACATGAAATATAAAATAAATACAGAAGTGTGCCAACATTACGTACACATAGGATGATAGAATAGAACCGGAACTTGGGTGTTATAATACAAGTTACCGTAAAAACCTTGGTTTTGGAAATATGGGTGATTAAATTAGTAGCTTTGTGATGTGCGTACTGCGATTTGTCTAAGTTTGACATGAAATATAAAAATAAATACGGAAATGTGGATACATAACGTACACATAGGGTGATAGAATAGAACCAGAAATTTAGTATTATACCACCAAAGTTACCGTAAGAACTTAGGTTTTGGAAATATGGGTGATTAAATTAGCCGCTTAGCGATGTGCGGTCAGCGATTTGTCTAAGTTTGACATGAAATATAAAATAAATACGGAATTGTGATAACATTACATACTCATAGGGTGATAGAATAGAACCAGAACTTTAGTATTATACCACCCAACTTACCTTAAAAACTTAGGTTTTAGAAATATGGGTGATTAAAGTAGTCACTTTGCGATGTGCGGACAGCGATTTGTCTAAGTTTGACATGAAATATAAAATAAATACGGAAGTATGCCAACATGACGTACAAATAGGATGATAGAATAGGACCAGAACTTTTGAACTATACCACCTAAGTTATCGTAAAAACTTTGGTTTTGGAAATATGGGTGGTTAAAGTAGACGCTTTGCGATGTGCGGACAAACATTTGTCAAAGTTTGACATGAAATATAAAATAAATACGGAATTGTGATAACATTACGTACTCATAGGGTGATAGAATAGGACCAGAACTTTAGTATTATACCACCCAATTTACCGTAAAAACTTAGTTTTTGGAAATATGAATGATTAAATTAGCCGCTTTGCGATGTCCGGACAACGATTTGTCTAAGTTTGACATGAAATATAAAATAAATACTGAAGTGTGCCAACATTACGTACACATAGGGTGAAAGAATTGAACCAGAACTTTATTATTTTACCAACCAAGTTACCGTAAAAACTTAGGTTTTGGAAATATGGGTGGTTAAAGTAGCCGCTTTGCGATGTGCGGTTAGCGATTTATCTTAGTTTGACATGAAATATAAAATAAATACGGAAGTGTGCCAACATGACGTACACATAAGATGAAAGAATAGGACCTGAACCTTTGTACTATACAACCCAAGTTACCATAAAAACTTAGGTTTTGGAAATATGGCTGATTAAATTATCGCTTTTGATGTGCGGACAGCGATTTGTCTTAGTTTGAAATGAAATGTAAAAATCAATACGGAATTGTTGAGACATGACGTGCATATAGGGTGATAGAATAGGACCAGAAATATAGTATTATACCACCCAAGTTACCGTAAAAACCTAGGTTTTGGAAATATGGGTGATTAAGGTAGTCGCTTTGCGATGTGCGGACAGGGATTTGTCTATGTTTGACATGAAATATAAAAATAAATACGGAATTGTGGAAACATAACTTAACAGAACTTAAGTGTTATACCACCCAAGTTACCGTAAAAACTTAGGTTTTGGAAATATGGGTGATTAAAGTAGTCGCTTTGAGATGTGCGGACAACGATTTGTCAAAGTTTGACATGATATATAAAATAAATACGGAAGTGTGCCAACATGACGTACACATAGGATGATAGAATAGGACCAGAACTGAAGTATTATACCACCCAAGTTACCGTAAAAACTTAGGTTTTGGAAATATAGGTGATTAAATTAGCCGCTTTGCGATGTGCGGACAGCGATTTGTCTAATTTTGACATGAAATGTAAAAATCAATACGGAATTGTTGAGACATGACGTGCATATAGGGTGATAGAATAGGACTAGAAATATAGTATTATACCACCCAAGTTACCGTAAAAACCTAGGTTTTGGAAATATGGGTGATTAAGGTAGTCGCTTTGAGATCTGCGGACAACGATTTGTCAAAGTTTGACATGAAATATAAAATAAATACGGAAGTGTGGCAACGTGAAGAACACATAGGATGATAGAATAGGACCAGAACCTTAGTACTATACCACCCGAGTTACCTTAAATACTTAGGTTTTGGAAATATGGGTGATTAAATTAGTCGCTTTGCGATGTGCGGACAGCGATATGTCTTAGTATGACATAAAATATAAAAATAAATACGGAATTGTGGATACAAGACGTGCATATAGGGTGATAGAATAGGACCAGAAATTTAGTACTATACTACCCGAGTTACTTTAAAAACTTTGGTTTTGGAAATATGCGTGATTAAATTAGCCGCTTTGCGATGTGCGGTAAGCGATATGTCTTAGTTTGACATGAAATATAAAATAAATACGGAAGTGTGCTAACATAACGTACACATAGGGTGATAGAATGTTACCAGAAATTTAGTATTATACCAACCAAGTTACCGTAAAATCTTTGGTTTTGGAAATATGGGTGATTAAATTAGCCGCTTTGCGATGTGCGGTCAGCGATTTGTCTATGTTTGACATGAAATATAAAAATAAATACAGAATTGTGGATACATGAGGTACACATAGGGTGATAGAATAGTAGTAGAAATATAGTATTATACCATCGAAGTTCCGTAAAAACTTCGATTTTGGAAATATGGGTGGTTAAAGTAGTCGCTTTGTGATGTGCGGACAGCGATTTGTGTAGGTCTTACATGAAATATAAAATAAATACAGAAGTGTGCCAACATTACGTACACATAGGATGATAGAATAGAACCGGAACTTTTGAATTATAACACCCAAGTTACCGTAAAAACCTTGGTTTAGGAAATATGGGTGATTAAATTAGTAGCTTTGTGATGTGCGTACTGAGATTTGTCTAAGTTTGACATGAAATATAAAAATAAATACGGAAATGTGGATACATAACGTACACATAGGGTGATAGAATAGAACCAGAAATTTAGTATTATACCACCAAAGTTACCGTAAGAACTTAGGTTTTGGAAATATGGGTGATTAAATTAGCCGCTTTGCGATGTGCGGTCAGCGATTTGTCTAAGTTTGACATGAAATATAAAATAAATACTGAAGTGTGCCAACAATTGGTACACATATGGTGATAGATAGAACCAGAACTTTAATATAATACCAACCAAGTTACCGTAAAAACTTAGGTTTTGGAACTATGGGTGATTAAAGTAGTCGCTTTGCGATGTGCGGACAGCGATTTGTCTAAGTTTGACATGAATTATAAAAATCAATATGGAATTGTGGATACATGGCGTGTACATAGGGTGATAGAATAGGACCAGAAATTTAGTATTATAACACCCAAGTTACCGTAAAAACTTAGGTTTTGGAAATATGGGTGGTTAAATTTACCGCTTTGCGATGTGCGGACAACGATTTGTCAAAGTTTGACATTAAATATAAAATAAATACGGAAGTGTGCCAACAATTGGTACACTTAGGGTGATAGAATAGAATCAGAACTTTAATATAATACCAACCAAGTTACCGTAAAAACTTAGGTTTTGGAAATATGGGTGATTAAAGTAGTCGCTTTGCGATGTGCGGACAACAATTTTTCAAAGTTTGACATAATATATGAAATAAATTTGGAAGTGTGCCAATATAACGTACACATACAATGATAGAATAGGACCAGAATTTTAGTATTATACTACACAAGTTACCGAAAAAACTTAGGTTTTGGAACTATGGGTGATTAAAGTAGTCGCTTTGCGATGTGCGGTCAGCGATATGTCTTAGTTTGACATGAAATATAAAATAAATACGGAAGTGTGCCAACATTAGGTACACATAGGGTGATAGAATAGAACCAGAACTTTAGTATTATACCAACCAAGTTACCGTAAAAACTTAGGTTTTGGAAATATAGGTGATTAAATTAGTCGCTTTGCCATGTGCGTACTGCGATTTGTCTAAGTTTGACATGAAATATAAAAATAAACACGGAAGTGTGGATACATAACGTACACATAGGGTGATAGAATGGAGCCAGAAATTTAGTATTATACCAACCAAGTTACCGTAAAAACTTTGGTTTTGGAAATATGCGTGATTAAATTAGCCGCTTTGCGATGTGCGGTCAGCGATATGTCTTAGTTTGACATGAAATATAAAATAAATACGGAAGTGTGCTAACATAACATACACATAGGGATATAGAATAGAACCAGAAATTTAGTATTATACCAACCAAGTTACCGTAAAATCTTTGGTTTTGGAAATATGGGTGATTTGTCAGCGATCTGCGGTCAGCGATTTGTTTAAGTTTGACATGAAAAATAAAAATAAATACGGAATTGTGGATACATGACGTACACATAGGGTGATAGAATAGGACCAGAAATATAGTATCATACCACCGAAGTTACCGTAAAAACTTAGGTTTTGGAAACATGGGTGATTAAACTAGCCGCTTTGCGATCTGCGGTCAGCGATTTGCCTAATTTTGACATGAAATATAAAATAAATACGGAAGTGTGCCAACATTAGGTACACATAGGGTGATAGAATAGAACCAGAACTTTAGTATTATACCAACCAAGTTACCGTAAAAACTTAGGTTTTGGAAATATGGGTTATTAAACTAGCCGCTTTGCGATCTGCGGTCAGCGATTTGTCTAGGTTTTACATTAAATATAAAATGAATACGGAAGTGTGCCAACATTACGTATACATAAGATGATAGAATAGGACAAGAACTTTAGGACTATACCACCCAAGTTACCGTAAAAACTTAGGTTTTGGAAATATGGTTGATTAAATTAGCCGCTTTGCGATTTGCGGTCAGCGATTGGTCTAAGTTTGACATGAAATATAAAATAAACACGGAAGTGTGCCAACATTAGGTACACATAGGGTGATAGAATAGAACCAGAACTTTAGTATTATACCAACCAAGTTACCGTAAAAACTTAGGTTTTGGAAATATGGTTGATTAAATTAGCCGCTTTGCGATGTCCGGTCAACGATTTGTCTAAGTTTTACATGAAATATAAAATAAATACTGAAGTGTGCCAACATTACGTACACATAGGATGATAGAATAGGACCAGATTTTTAGTATTATGCCAAGTAAATTACCGCAAATATTTAGGTTTTATAAATATGGGTGGTTAAATTAGTCGCTTCGCGATTAGTGGACAGAGATCCGCCAGACTTAGACATGAAATATAAAATAAATACAGAAGTGTGGCAACATGACGAAAACATAGGGTGATAGAATAGGACCAGAACTTTAGTATTATACCAACCAAGTTACCGTAAAAACTTAGGCTTTGGAAATATGGGTGATTAAATTAGCCGCTTTGCGATGTACGGACAACGATTTGTCTGTGTTTGACATGAAATATGAAATAAATACTGAAGTGTGCCAACATTACGTACACAAGACAAGAACTTAGTACTATCCCACCCAAGTTACCTTAAAACGTAGGTTTTGGAAATATGGGTGATTAAAGTAGTTGCTTTGCGATGTGCGGAGAGGGATTTTTTTAAGTTTGACATGAAATATAAAAAAATGCGGAAGTGTTCCAACATGACGTACACATAGGATGATAGAATAGGGTAAGAACTTAAGGACTATACCAACCAAGTTACCTTAAAAACTTAGGTTTTGGAAATATGAGTGATTAAAATAGTCGCTTTGCGATGAGCGCGACCGCGATTTGTCTAAGTTTTACATGAAACTATAAAATAAAATTCCGGTAGTCTGCCAACATGACGTACACATAGGGTGCATAGAATAGGACCGGAACTTTTGTATTATAACCACCAAGTTACCGTAACAAACTTAGGTTTTGGAAATATGGGGATTAAAGTAGCCGCTTTTGCGATGTGCGGTCAGCGATTTGTCTAAGTTTGACATGAAATATAAAATAAATACGGGAAGTGTGCCAACATTAGGTACACTTAGGGTGATAGAATAGAACCAGAACATTAATATTATACCAACTAAGTTACCGTAAAAACTTTGGTTTTGGAAATATGGTTGATTAAATTAGCCGCTTTGCGATCTGTTGTAAGCGATCTGTTTAAGTTTGACATGAAAATATAAAATAAATAGTGAAGTGTGCTAACATTACGTACTCATAAGGTGATAGAATAGACCAGAACTTTAGTATTATACCAACCAAGTTACCGTAAAAACTTAGGTTTTGGAAATATGGGTGGTTAAAGTAGACGCTTTGCGATGTGCGGGACAACGATTTGTCAAAGTTTGATATGAAATATAAAATAAATACGGAAGTGTGCCAACATGACGTACAAATAGGATGAAAGAATAGGACCAGAAACTTTGTACTTTACCACCCAAGTTACCATAAAAACTTAGGTTTTGGAAATATGGGTGATTAAACGTAGTCGCTTTGCGATGTGCGGACAACGATTTGTTAAAGTTTGACATGAAATATAAAATAAATATGAAGTGTGCTAACATGACTTACACATAGAATGATAGAATAGTACCAGAAGTATAATATTATACCACCGAAGTTACCGTAAAAACTTAGGTTTTGGAATATGGGTGATTAAACTAGCCGCTTTGCGATCTGCTGTCAGCGATTTGTCTAAGTTTGACATGGAAAATAAAAATAAATACGGAATGTGGATACATGACGTACACATAGGGTGATTAGAATAAGACCAGAAATATAGTATCATACCACCCGAAATTACCGTAAAAACTTTGGTTTTGGAAATATGGGTGATTAAACTAGCCACTTTGCGATCTGCGGTCAGCGATTTGTCTAATTTTGACATGAAATATAAAATAAATACGGAAGTGTGCTAACATTGTACACATAGGGTGATAGAATAGAACCCAGAACTTTAGTATTATACCAACCAAGTTACCGTAAAAACTTAGGTTTTGAAAATATGGGTGATTAAACTAGCCGCTTTGCGATCTGCGGTCAGCGATTTGTCTAAGTTTGACATGAAAAATAAAAATAAATACGGAATTGTGGATACATGACGTACACATAGGGTGATAGAATAGGACCAGAAATATAGTATCATACCACCGAAGTTACCGTAAAAACTTAGTTTGGAAATATGGGTGGTTAAAGTAGACGCTTTGCGATGTGCGGACAACGATTTGTCAAAGTTTGATATGCAAATATAAAATAAATACGAAGTGTGCCAACATGACGTACAAATAGGATGAAAGAATAGACCAGAAACTTTGTACTTTACCACCCAAGTTACCATAAAAACTTAGGTTTTGGAAATATGGGTGATTAAAGTAGTCGCTTTGCGATGTGCGGACAACGATTTGTCAAAGTTTGACATGAAAAAATAAAATAAATACGGAAGTGTGCCAACATGTCGTACACATAGGATGATAGGATAGGACCAGAACTTTAGTTCTATACCACCCAAATTACCTTAAAAACTTAGGTTTTGGAAATATGGGTGATTAAAGTAGTCACTTTGCGATGTGCGGTCAGCGATTTGTCTAAGTTTGACATGAAATATAAAATAAATACGGAAGTGTGCTAACATTAGGTACACGTAGGGTGATAGAATAGAACCAGAACTTTAATATTATACCAACGTAAGTTACCGTAAAAACTTTGGTTTTGGAAATATGGTTGATTAAATTAGCCGCTTTGCGATCTGTTGTAAGCGATTTGTCTAAGTTTGACATGAAATATAAAATAAATTTGGAAGTGTGCCAACATGACGTACACATAGAATGATAGAATACGTAACAGAAATATAGTATTATACCACCGAAGTTACCGTAAAAACTTAGGTTTTGGAAATATGGGGTTATAAACTAGCCGCTTTGCGATCCTGCGGTCAGCGATTTGTCTAAGTTTGACATGGAAAATAAAAATAAATACGGAATTGTGGATACATGACGTACACAAGGGTGATAGAATACGGACCAGAAATATAGTATCATAACCACCGAAATTACCGCAAAAACTTTGGTTTTGGAAATATGGGTGATTAAACTAGCCGCTTTGCGATCTGCGGTCAGCGATTGTCTAAGTTTGACATGAAAAATAAAAATAAATACGGAATTGTGGATACATGACTTACACATAGGGTGATAGAATAGGACCAGAAATATAGTATTATACCCACCGAAGTTCCGTAAAAACGTAGGTTTTGGAAATATGGATGGTTAAAGTAGTCGTTTTGCGATGTGTGAACAGCGATTTGTCTAAGTTTTACATTAAATATAAAATAAATACGGAAGTGTGCCAACATTACGTATACATAAGATGATAGAATAGGACAAGAAATTTAGGACTATACCACCCAAGTTACCGTAAAAACTTAGGTTTTGAAAATATGGTTGATTAAATTGAGCCGCTTTGCGATTTGCGGTCAGCGATTGGTCTAAGGTTTGACATGAAATATAAAATAAACACGGAAGTGTGCCAACATTAGGTACACATAGGGTGATAGAATAGAACCAGAACTTTAGTATTATACCAACCAAGTTACCGTAAAAACTTAGGTTTGGAAATATGGGTGGTTAAAGTAGAAGCTTTGCGATGTGCGGACAACGATTTGTCAAAGTTTGATATGAAATATAAAATAAATACGGAAGTGTGCCAACATGACGTACAAATAGGATGAAAGAATAGGACCAGAAACTTTGTACTTTACCACCCAAGTTACCATAAAAACTTAGGTTTTGGAAATATGGGTGATTAAAGTAGTCGCTTTGCGATGTGCGGACAACGATTTGTTTAAGTTTGACATGAAATATAAAATAAATATGGAAGTGTGCTAACATGACTTACACATAGAATGATAAGAATAGTACCAGAAGTATAGTATTATACCACCGAAGTTACCGTAAAAACTTAGGTTTTGGAAATATGGGTGATTAAACTAGCCGCTTTGCGATCTGCTGTCAGCGATTTGTCTAAGTTTGACATGGAAAATAAAAATAAATACCGGAATTGTGGATACATGACGTACACATAGGGTGATAGAATAGGACCAGAAATATAGTATCATACCACCGAAATTACCGTAAAAACTTTGGTTTTGGAAATATGGGTGATTAAACCTAGCCACTTTGCGATCTGCGGTCAGCGATTTGTCTAATTTTTGACATTAAATATAAAATAAATACGGAAGTGTGCCAACATTAGGTACACATAGGGTGATAGAATAGAACCAAGAACTTTAATATTATGCCAACCAAGTTACCGTAAAAACTTAGGTTTTGGAAATATGGGTGATTAAACTAGCCGCTTTGCCGATCTGCGGTCAGCGATTGTCTAAGTTTGACATGAAAAATAAAAATAAATACGGAATTGTGGATACATGACGTACACATAGGGTGATAGAATAGGACCAGAAATATAGTATCATACCACCGAAGTTCCGTAAAAACGTAGGTTTTGGAAATATGGATGGTTAAAGTAGTCGTTTTGCGATGTGTGAACAGCGATTTGTCTAAGTTTTACATTAAATATAAAATAAATACGGAATTGTGCCAACATTACGTATACATAAGATGATAGAATAGGACAAGAAATTAGGACTATACCACCCAAGTTACCGTAAAAACTTAGGTTTTGAAAATATGGTTGAATTAAATTAGCCGCTTTGCGATTTGCGGTCAGCGATTGGTCTAAGTTTGACATGAAATATAAAATAAACACGGAAGTGTGCCAACATTAGGTACACATAGGGTGATAGAATAGAACCAGAACTTTAGTATTATACCAACCAAGTTTACCCGTAAAAACTTAGGTTTTGGAAGTATGGGTGATTAACATTAGCCGCTTTGCGATGTCCGGACAACGATTTGTCTAAGTTTGACATGAAATATAAAATAAATACTGATGTGTGCCAACATTACGTACACATAGGATGATAGAATAGGACCAGATTTTTAGTATTATGCCAAGTAAATTACCGCAAATATTTAGGTTTTATAAATATGGGTGATTAAATTAGTCGCTTCGCGATTAGTGGACAGAGATCCGCCAGACTTAGACATGAAATATAAAATAAATACGGAAGTGTGGCAACATGACGAAAACATAGGGTGATAGAATAGAACCAGAACTTTAGTATTATACCAACCAAGTTACCGTAAAAACTTAGGTTTTGGAAATATGGGTGGTTAAAGTAGACGCTTTGCGATGTGCGGACAACGATTTGTCAAAGTTTGATATGAAATATAAAATAAATACGGAAGTGTGCCAACATGACGTACAAATAGGATGAAAGAATAGGACCAGAAACTTTGTACTTTACCACCCAAGTTACCATAAAAACGTAGGTTTTGGAAATATGGGTGATTAAAGTAGTCGCTTTGCGATGTGCGGACAACGATTTGTTAAAGTTTGACATGAAATATAAAATAAATATGGAAGTGTGCTAACATGACTTACACATAGAATGATAGAATAGTACCAGAAGTATAGTATTATACCACCGAAGTTACCGTAAAAACTTAGGTTTTGGAAATATGGGTGATTAAACTAGCCGCTTTGCGATCTGCTGTCAGCGATTTGTCTAAGTTTGACATGGAAAATAAAAATAAATACGGAATTGTGGATACATGACGTACACATAGGGTGATAGAATAGGACCAGAAATATAGTATCATACCACCGAAATTACCGTAAAAACTTTGGTTTTGGAAATATGGGTGATTAAACTAGCCACTTTGCGATCTGCGGTCAGCGATTTGTCTAATTTTGACATTAAATATGAAATAAATACGGAAGTGTGCCAACATTAGGTACACATAGGGTGATAGAATAGAACCAGAACTTTAGTATTATACCAACCAAGTTACCGTAAAAATTTAGGTTTTTGTAAATATGGGTGATTAAACTAGCCGCTTTGCGATCTGCGGTCAGCGATTTGTCTAAGTTTGACATGAAAAATAAAAATAAATACGGAATTGTGGATACATGACGTACACATAGGGTGATAGAATAGGACCAGAAATATAGTATCATACCACCGAAGTTACCGTAAAAACTTAGGTTTTGGAAATATGGGTGATTAAACTAGCCGCTTTGCGATCTGCGGTCAGCGATTTGTCTAATTTTGACATGAAATATAAAATAAATACGGAAGTGTGCCAACATTAGGTACACATAGGGTGATAGAATAGAACCAGAACTTTAGTATTATGCCAACCAAGTTACCGTAAAAACTTAGGTTTTGGAAATATGGGTAATTAAACTAGCCGCTTTGCGATCTGCGGTCAGCGATTGTCTAAGTTTGACATGAAAAATAAAAATAAATACGGAATTGTGGATACATGACTTACATATAGGGTGATAGAATAGGACCAGAAATATAGTATCATACCACCGAAGTTCCGTAAAAACTTAGGTTTTGGAAATATGGATGGTTAAAGTAGTCATTTTGCGATGTGTGAACAGCGATTTGTCTAAGTTTTACATGAAATATAAAATAAATTCGGTAGTGTGCCAACATGACTTACACATAGGGTGATAGAATAGGACCGGAACTTTTGTATTATAACACCCAAGTTACCGTAAAAACTTAGGTTTTGGAAATATGGGTGATTAAATTAGCCGCTTTGCGATGTGCGGACAACGATTTGTCAAAGTTTGACATGGAATTTAAAATAAATACGGAAGTGTGCCAACATGTCGTACACATAGGATGATAGGATAGGACCAGAACTTTAGTTCTATACCACCCAAATTACCTTAAAAGCTTAGGTTATGGAAATATGGGTGATTAAAGTAGTCGCTTTGCGATGTGCGGTCAGCGATTTGTCTAAGTTTGACATGAAATATAAAATAAATACGGAAGTGTGCCAACATTAGGTACACTTACGGTGATAGAATAGAACCAGAACTTTAATATTATACCAACTAAGTTACCGTAAAAACTTTGGTTTTGGAAATATGGTTGATTTAATTAGCCGCTTTGCGATCTGTTGTAAGCGATTTGTCTAAGTTTGACATGAAATATAAAATAAATAGTGAAGTGTGCTAACATTACGTACTCATAAGGTGATAGAATAGAACCAGAACTTTAGTATTATACCAACCAAGATACCGTAAAAACTTAGGTTTTGGAAATATGGGTGGTTAAAGTAGACGCTTTGCGATGTGCGGACAACGATTTGTCAGAGTTTGATATGAAATATAAAATAAATACGGAAGTGTGCCAACATGACGTACAAATAGGATGAAAAAATAGGACCAGAAACTTTGTACTTTACCACCCAAGTTACCATAAAAACTTAGGTTTTGGAAATATGGGTGATTAAAGTAGTCGCTTTGCGATGTGCGGACAACGATTTGTTAAAGTTTGACATGAAATATAAAATAAATATGGAAGTGTGCTAACATGACTTACACATAGAATGATAGAATAGTACCAGAAGTATAGTATTATACCACCGAAGTTACCGTAAAAACTTAGGTTTTGGAAATATGGGTGATTAAACTAGCCGCTTTGCGATCTGCTGTCAGCGATTTGTCTAAGTTTGACATGGAAAATAAAAATAAATACGGAATTGTGGATACATGACGTACACATAGGGTGATAGAATAGGACCAGAAATATAGTAACATACCACCGAAATTACCGTAAAAACTTTGGTTTTGGAAATATGGGTGATTAAACTAGCCGCTTTGCGATCTGCGGTCAGCGATTGTCTAAGTTTGACATGAAAAATAAAAATAAATACGGAATTGTGGATTCATGACTTACACATAGGGTGATAGATTAGGACCAGAAATATAGTATCATACCATCGAAGTTCCGTAAAAACTTAGGGTTTGGAAATATGGATGGTTAAAGTAGTCGTTTTGCGATGTGTGAACAGCGATTTGTCTAAGTTTTACATTAAATATAAAATAAATACGGAAGTGTGCCAACATTACGTATACATAAGATGATAGAATAGGACAAGAAATTTAGGACTATACCACCCAAGTTACCGTAAAAACTTAGGTTTTGAAAATATGGTTGATTAAATTAGCCGCTTTGCGATTTGCGGTCAGCGATTGGTCTAAGTTTGACATGAAATATAAAATAAACACGGAAGTGTGCCAACATTAGGTACACATAGGGTGATAGAATAGAACCAGAACTTTAGTATTATACCAACCAAGTTACCGTAAAAACTTAGGTTTTGGAAATATGGGTGATTAAATTAGCCGCTTTGCGATGTACGGGCAACGATTTGTCTGAGTTTGACATGAAATATAAAATAAATACTGAAGTGTGCTAACATTACGTACACATAGGATGATAGAATAGGACCAGATTTTTAGTATTATGCCAAGTAAATTACCGCAAATATTTAGGTTTTATAAATATGGGTGATTAAATTAGTCGCTTCGCGATTAGTGGACAGAGATCCGCCAGACTTAGACATGAAATATAAAATAAATACGGAAGTGTGGCAACATGACGAAAACATAGGGTGATAGAATAGGACCAGAACTTTAGTATTATACCACCCAAGTTACCGTAAAAACTTAGGCTTTGGAAATATGGGTGATTAAATTAGCCGCTTTGCGATGTACGGGCAACGATTTGTCTGAGTTTGACATGAAATATAAAATAAATACGGAAGTATGCCAACATGACGTACAAATAGGATGATAGAATAGGACCAGAACTTTTGAACTATACCACCTAAGTTATCGTAAAAACTTTGGTTTTGGAAATATGGGTGGTTAAAGTAGACGCTTTGCGATGTGCGGACAAACATTTGTCAAAGTTTGACATGAAATATAAAATAAATACGGAATTGTGATAACATTACGTACTCATAGGGTGATAGAATGGGACCAGAACTTTAGTATTATACCACCCAATTTACCGTAAAAACTTAGTTTTTGGAAATATGAATGATTAAATTAGCCGCTTTGCGATGTCCGGACAACGATTTGTCTAAGTTTGACATGAAATATAAAATAAATACTGAAGTGTGCCAACATTACGTACACATAGGGTGAAAGAATTGAACCAGAACTTTATTATTTTACCAACCAAGTTACCGTAAAAACTTAGGTTTTGGAAATATGGGTGGTTAAAGTAGCCGCTTTGCGATGTGCGGTTAGCGATTTATCTTAGTTTGACATGAAATATAAAATAAATACGGAAGTGTGCCAACATGACGTACACATAAGATGAAAGAATAGGACCTGAACCTTTGTACTATACAACCCAAGTTACCATAAAAACTTAGGTTTTGGAAATATGGCTGATTAAAGTATCGCTTTTGATGTGCGGACAGCGATTTGTCTTAGTTTGAAATGAAATGTAAAAATCAATACGGAATTGTTGAGACATGACGTGCATATAGGGTGATAGAATAGGACCAGAAATATAGTATTATACCACCCAAGTTACCGTAAAAACCTAGGTTTTGGAAATATGGGTGATTAAGGTAGTCGCTTTGCGATGTGCGGACAGGGATTTGTCTATGTTTGACATGAAATATAAAAATAAATACGGAATTGTGGAAACATAACTTAACAGAACTTAAGTGTTATACCACCCAAGTTACCGTAAAAACTTAGGTTTTGGAAATATGGGTGATTAAAGTAGTCGCTTTGAGATGTGCGGACAACGATTTGTCAAAGTTTGACATGATATATAAAATAAATACGGAAGTGTGCCAACATGACGTACACATAGGATGATAGAATAGGACCAGAACTGAAGTATTATACCACCCAAGTTACCGTAAAAACTTAGGTTTTGGAAATATAGGTGATTAAATTAGCCGCTTTGCGATGTGCGGACAACGATTTGTCAAAGTTTGACATGAAATATAAAATAAATACGGAAGTGTGGCAACGTGAAGAACACATAGGATGATAGAATAGGACCAGAACCTTAGTACTATACCACCCGAGTTACCTTAAATACTTAGGTTTTGGAAATATGGGTGATTAAATTAGTCGCTTTGCGATGTGCGGACAGCGATATGTCTTAGTATGACATAAAATATAAAAATAAATACGGAATTGTGGATACAAGACGTGCATATAGGGTGATAGAATAGGACCAGAAATTTAGTACTATACTACCCGAGTTACTTTAAAAACTTTGGTTTTGGAAATATGCGTGATTAAATTAGCCGCTTTGCGATGTGCGGTAAGCGATATGTCTTAGTTTGACATGAAATATAAAATAAATACGGAAGTGTGCTAACATAACGTACACATAGGGTGATAGAATGTTACCAGAAATTTAGTATAATACCAACCAAGTTACCGTAAAATCTTTGGTTTTGGAAATATGGGTGATTAAATTAGCCGCTTTGCGATGTGCGGTCAGCGATTTGTCTATGTTTGACATGAAATATAAAAATAAATACAGAATTGTGGATACATGAGGTACACATAGGGTGATAGAATAGTAGTAGAAATATAGTATTATACCATCGAAGTTCCGTAAAAACTTCGATTTTGGAAATATGGGTGGTTAAAGTAGTCGCTTTGTGATGTGCGGACAGCGATTTGTCTAGGTCTTACATGAAATATAAAATAAATACAGAAGTGTGCCAACATTACGTACACATAGGATGATAGAAAAGAACCGGAACTTTTGTATTATAACACCCAAGTTACCGTAAAAACCTTGGTTTAGGAAATATGGGTGATTAAATTAGTAGCTTTGTGATGTGCGTACTGAGATTTGTCTAAGTTTGACATGAAATATAAAAATAAATACGGAAATGTGGATACATAACGTACACATAGGGTGATAGAATAGAACCAGAAATTTAGTATTATACCACCAAAGTTACCGTAAGAACTTAGGTTTTGGAAATATGGGTGATTAAATTAGCCGCTTTGCGATGTGCGGTCAGCGATTTGTCTAAGTTTGACATGAAATATAAAATAAATACTGAAGTGTGCCAACAATTGGTACACATATGGTGATAGATAGAACCAGAACTTTAATATAATACCAACCAAGTAAAAACTTAGGTTTTGGAACTATGGGTGATTAAAGTAGTCGCTTTGCGATGTGCGGACAGCGATTTGTCTAAGTTTGACATGAATTATAAAAATCAATATGGAATTGTGGATACATGGCGTGTACATAGGGTGATAGAATAGGACCAGAAATTTAGTATTATAACACCCAAGTTACCGTAAAAACTTAGGTTTTGGAAATATGGGTGGTTAAATTTACCGCTTTGCGATGTGCGGACAACGATTTGTCAAAGTTTGACATTAAATATAAAATAAATACGGAAGTGTGCCAACAATTGGTACACTTAGGGTGATAGAATAGAATCAGAACTTTAATATAATACCAACCAAGTTACCGTAAAAACTTAGGTTTTGGAAATATGGGTGATTAAAGTAGTCGCTTTGCGATGTGCGGACAGCGATTAGTCTAAGTTTGACATGAATTATAAAAATCAATATATAATTGTGGATACATGGCGTGCACATAGGGTGATAGAATAGGACCAGAAATTTAGTATTATACTACACAAGTTACCGTAAAAACTTAGATTTTGGGAATATGGGTGATTAAAGTAGTCGCTTTGCGATGTGCGGACAACAATTTTTCAAAGTTTGACATAATATATGAAATAAATTTGGAAGTGTGCCAATATAACGTACACATACAATGATAGAATAGGACCAGAATTTTAGTATTATACTACACAAGTTACCGAAAAAACTTAGGTTTTGGAACTATGGGTGATTAAAGTAGTCGCTTTGCGATGTGCAGTCAGCGATATGTCTTAGTTTGACATGAAATATAAAATAAATACGGAAGTGTGCCAACATTAGGTACACATAGGGTGATAGAATAGAACCAGAACTTTAGTATTTTACCAACCAAGTTACCGTAAAAACTTAGGTTTTGGAAATATAGGTGATTAAATTAGTCGCTTTGCCATGTGCGTACTGCGATTTGTCTAAGTTTGACATGAAATATAAAAATAAACACGGAAGTGTGGATACATAACGTACACATAGGGTGATAGAATGGAGCCAGAAATTTAGTATTATACCAACCAAGTTACCGTAAAAACTTTGGTTTTGGAAATATGCGTGATTAAATTAGCCGCTTTGCGATGTGCGGTCAGCGATATGTCTTAGTTTGACATGAAATATAAAATAAATACGGAAGTGTGCTAACATAACATACACATAGGGATATAGAATAGAACCAGAAATTTAGTATTATACCAACCAAGTTACCGTAAAATCTTTGGTTTTGGAAATATGGGTGATTTGTCAGCGATCTGCGGTCAGCGATTTGTTTAAGTTTGACATGAAAAATAAAAATAAATACGGAATTGTGGATACATGACGTACACATAGGGTGATAGAATAGGACCAGAAATATAGTATCATACCACCGAAGTTACCGTAAAAACTTAGGTTTTGGAAACATGGGTGATTAAACTAGCCGCTTTGCGATCTGCAGTCAGCGATTTGCCTAATTTTGACATGAAATATAAAATAAATACGGAAGTGTGCCAACATTAGGTACACATAGGGTGATAGAATAGAACCAGAACTTTAGTATTATACCAACCAAGTTACCGTAAAAACTTAGGTTTTGGAAATATGGGTTATTAAACTAGCCGCTTTGCGATCTGCGGTCAGCGATTTGTCTAGGTTTTACATTAAATATAAAATGAATACGGAAGTGTGCCAACATTACGTATACATAAGATGATAGAATAGGACAAGAACTTTAGGACTCTACCACCCAAGTTACCGTAAAAACTTAGGTTTTGGAAATATGGTTGATTAAATTAGCCGCTTTGCGATTTGCGGTCAGCGATTGGTCTAAGTTTGACATGAAATATAAAATAAACACGGAAGTGTGCCAACATTAGGTACACATAGGGTGATAGAATAGAACCAGAACTTTAGTATTATACCAACCAAGTTACTGTAAAAACTTAGGTTTTGGAAATATGGTTGATTAAATTAGCCGCTTTGCGATGTCCGGTCAACGATTTGTCTAAGTTTTACATGAAATATAAAATAAATACTGAAGTGTGCCAACATTACGTACACATAGGATGATAGAATAGGACCAGATTTTTAGTATTATGCCAAGTAAATTACCGCAAATATTTAGGTTTTATAAATATGGGTGATTAAATTAGTCGCTTCGCGATTAGTGGACAGAGATCCGCCAGACTTAGACATGAAATATAAAATAAATACGGAAGTGTGGCAACATGACGAAAACATAGGGTGATAGAATAGGACCAGAACTTTAGTATTATACCAACCAAGTTACCGTAAAAACTTAGGCTTTGGAAATATGGGTGATTAAATTAGCCGCTTTGCGATGTACGGACAACGATTTGTCTGTGTTTGACATGAAATATAAAATAAATACTGAAGTGTGCCAACATTACGTACACATAGGATGATAGAATAGGACAAGAACTTTAGTACTATCCACCCAAGTTACCTTAAAAACGTAGGTTTTGGAAATATGGGTGATTAAAGTAGTTGCTTTGCGATGTGCGGAGAGGGATTTTTTTAAGTTTGACATGAAATATAAAAAAATGCGGAAGTGTTCCAACATGACGTACACATAGGATGATAGAATAGGGTAAGAACTTAAGGACTATACCAACCAAGTTACCTTAAAAACTTAGGTTTTGGAAATATGAGTGATTAAAATAGTCGCTTTGCGATGAGCGGACCGCGATTTGTCTAAGTTTTACATGAAATATAAAATAAATTCGGTAGTCTGCCAACATGACGTACACATAGGGTGATAGAATAGGACCGGAACTTTTGTATTATAACACCCAAGTTACCGTAAAAACTTAGGTTTTGGAAATATGGGGATTAAAGTAGTCGCTTTGCGATGTGCGGTCAGCGATTTGTCTAAGTTTGACATGAAATATAAAATAAATACGGAAGTGTGCCAACATTAGGTACACTTAGGGTGATAGAATAGAACCAGAACATTAATATTATACCAACTAAGTTACCGTAAAAACTTTGGTTTTGGAAATATGGTTGATTAAATTAGCCGCTTTGCGATCTGTTGTAAGCGATCTGTTTAAGTTTGACATGAAATATAAAATAAATAGTGAAGTGTGCTAACATTACGTACTCATAAGGTGATAGAATAGAACCAGAACTTTAGTATTATACCAACCAAGTTACCGTAAAAACTTAGGTTTTGGAAATATGGGTGGTTAAAGTAGACGCTTTGCGATGTGCGGACAACGATTTGTCAAAGTTTGATATGAAATATAAAATAAATACGGAAGTGTGCCAACATGACGTACAAATAGGATGAAAGAATAGGACCAGAAACTTTGTACTTTACCACCCAAGTTACCATAAAAACTTAGGTTTTGGAAATATGGGTGATTAAAGTAGTCGCTTTGCGATGTGCGGACAACGATTTGTTAAAGTTTGACATAAAATATAAAATAAATATGGAAGTGTGCTAACATGACTTACACATAGAATGATAGAATAGTACCAGAAGTATAATATTATACCACCGAAGTTACCGTAAAAACTTAGGTTTTGGAAATATGAGTGATTAAACTAGCCGCTTTGCGATCTGCTGTCAGCGATTTGTCTAAGTTTGACATGGAAAATAAAAATAAATACGGAATTGTGGATACATGACGTACACATAGGGTGATAGAATAAGACCAGAAATATAGTATCATACCACCGAAATTACCGTAAAAACTTTGGTTTTGGAAATATGGGTGATTAAACTAGCCACTTTGCGATCTGCGGTCAGCGATTTGTCTAATTTTGACATGAAATATAAAATAAATACGGAAGTGTGCTAACATTAGGTACACATAGGGTGATAGAATAGAACCAGAACTTTAGTATTATACCAACCAAGTTACCGTAAAAACTTAGGTTTTGAAAATATGGGTGATTAAACTAGCCGCTTTGCGATCTGCGGTCAGCGATTTGTCTAAGTTTGACATGAAAAATAAAAATAAATACGGAATTGTGGATACATGACGTACACATAGGGTGATAGAATAGGACCAGAAATATAGTATCATACCACCGAAGTTACCGTAAAAACTTAGGTTTTGGAAATATGGGTGGTTAAAGTAGACGCTTTGCGATGTGCGGACAACGATTTGTCAAAGTTTGATATGAAATATAAAATAAATACGGAAGTGTGCCAACATGACGTACAAATAGGATGAAAGAATAGGACCAGAAACTTTGTACTTTACCACCCAAGTTACCATAAAAACTTAGGTTTTGGAAATATGGGTGATTAAAGTAGTCGCTTTGCGATGTGCGGACAACGATTTGTCAAAGTTTGACATGAAATATAAAATAAATACGGAAGTGTGCCAACATGTCGTACACATAGGATGATAGGATAGGACCAGAACTTTAGTTCTATACCACCCAAATTACCTTAAAAACTTAGGTTTTGGAAATATGGGTGATTAAAGTAGTCACTTTGCGATGTGCGGTCAGCGATTTGTCTAAGTTTGACATGAAATATAAAATAAATACGGAAGTGTGCTAACATTAGGTACACGTAGGGTGATAGAATAGAACCAGAACTTTAATATTATACCAACTAAGTTACCGTAAAAACTTTGGTTTTGGAAATATGGTTGATTAAATTAGCCGCTTTGCGATCTGTTGTAAGCGATTTGTCTAAGTTTGACATGAAATATAAAATAAATTTGGAAGTGTGCCAACATGACGTACACATAGAATGATAGAATAGTAACAGAAATATAGTATTATACCACCGAAGTTACCGTAAAAACTTAGGTTTTGGAAATATGGGTTATTAAACTAGCCGCTTTGCGATCTGCGGTCAGCGATTTGTCTAAGTTTGACATGGAAAATAAAAATAAATACGGAATTGTGGATACATGACGTACACAAGGGTGATAGAATAGGACCAGAAATATAGTATCATACCACCGAAATTACCGCAAAAACTTTGGTTTTGGAAATATGGGTGATTAAACTAGCCACTTTGCGATCTGCGGTCAGCGATTTGTCTAATTTTGACATGAAATATAAAATAAATACGGAAGTGTGCCAACATTAGGTACACATAGGGTATAGAATAGAACCAGAACTTTAGTATTATGCCAACCAAGTTACCGTAAAAACTTAGGTTTTGGAAATATGGGTGATTAAACTAGCCGCTTTGCGATCTGCGGTCAGCGATTGTCTAAGTTTGACATGAAAAATAAAAATAAATACGGAATTGTGGATACATGACTTACACATAGGGTGATAGAATAGGACCAGAAATATAGTATTATACCACCGAAGTTCCGTAAAAACGTAGGTTTTGGAAATATGGATGGTTAAAGTAGTCGTTTTGCGATGTGTGAACAGCGATTTGTCTAAGTTTTACATTAAATATAAAATAAATACGGAAGTGTGCCAACATTACGTATACATAAGATGATAGAATAGGACAAGAAATTTAGGACTATACCACCCAAGTTACCGTAAAAACTTAGGTTTTGAAAATATGGTTGATTAAATTAGCCGCTTTGCGATTTGCGGTCAGCGATTGGTCTAAGTTTGACATGAAATATAAAATAAACACGGAAGTGTGCCAACATTAGGTACACATAGGGTGATAGAATAGAACCAGAACTTTAGTATTATACCAACCAAGTTACCGTAAAAACTTAGGTTTTGGAAGTATGGGTGATTAAATTAGCCGCTTTGCGATGTCCGGACAACGATTTGTCTAAGTTTGACATGAAATATAAAATAAATACTGACGTGTGCCAACATTACGTACACATAGGATGATAGAATAGGACCAGATTTTTAGTATTATGCCAAGTAAATTACCGCAAATATTTAGGTTTTATAAATATGGGTGATTAAATTAGTCGCTTCGCGATTAGTGGACAGAGATCCGCCAGACTTAGACATGAAATATAAAATAAATACGGAAGTGTGGCAACATGACGAAAACATAGGGTGATAGAATAGAACCAGAACTTTAGTATTATACCAACCAAGTTACCGTAAAAACTTAGGTTTTGGAAATATGGGTGGTTAAAGTAGACGCTTTGCGATGTGCGGACAACGATTTGTCAAAGTTTGATATGAAATATAAAATAAATACGGAAGTGTGCCAACATGACGTACAAATAGGATGAAAGAATAGGACCAGAAACTTTGTACTTTACCACCCAAGTTACCATAAAAACTTAGGTTTTGGAAATATGGGTGATTAAAGTAGTCGCTTTGCGATGTGCGGACAACGATTTGTTTAAGTTTGACATGAAATATAAAATAAATATGGAAGTGTGCTAACATGACTTACACATAGAATGATAGAATAGTACCAGAAGTATAGTATTATACCACCGAAGTTACCGTAAAAACTTAGGTTTTGGAAATATGGGTGATTAAACTAGCCGCTTTGCGATCTGCTGTCAGCGATTTGTCTAAGTTTGACATGGAAAATAAAAATAAATACGGAATTGTGGATACATGACGTACACATAGGGTGATAGAATAGGACCAGAAATATAGTATCATACCACCGAAATTACCGTAAAAACTTTGGTTTTGGAAATATGGGTGATTAAACTAGCCACTTTGCGATCTGCGGTCAGCGATTTGTCTAATTTTGACATTAAATATAAAATAAATACGGAAGTGTGCCAACATTAGGTACACATAGGGTGATAGAATAGAACCAGAACTTTAATATTATGCCAACCAAGTTACCGTAAAAACTTAGGTTTTGGAAATATGGGTGATTAAACTAGCCGCTTTGCGATCTGCGGTCAGCGATTGTCTAAGTTTGACATGAAAAATAAAAATAAATACGGAATTGTGGATACATGACGTACACATAGGGTGATAGAATAGGACCAGAAATATAGTATCATACCACCGAAGTTCCGTAAAAACGTAGGTTTTGGAAATATGGATGGTTAAAGTAGTCGTTTTGCGATGTGTGAACAGCGATTTGTCTAAGTTTTACATTAAATATAAAATAAATACGGAAGTGTGCCAACATTACGTATACATAAGATGATAGAATAGGACAAGAAATTTAGGACTATACCACCCAAGTTACCGTAAAAACTTAGGTTTTGAAAATATGGTTGATTAAATTAGCCGCTTTGCGATTTGCGGTCAGCGATTGGTCTAAGTTTGACATGAAATATAAAATAAACACGGAAGTGTGCCAACATTAGGTACACATAGGGTGATAGAATAGAACCAGAACTTTAGTATTATACCAACCAAGTTACCGTAAAAACTTAGGTTTTGGAAGTATGGGTGATTAAATTAGCCGCTTTGCGATGTCCGGACAACGATTTGTCTAAGTTTGACATGAAATATAAAATAAATACTGATGTGTGCCAACATTACGTACACATAGGATGATAGAATAGGACCAGATTTTTAGTATTATGCCAAGTAAATTACCGCAAATATTTAGGTTTTATAAATATGGGTGATTAAATTAGTCGCTTCGCGATTAGTGGACAGAGATCCGCCAGACTTAGACATGAAATATAAAATAAATACGGAAGTGTGGCAACATGACGAAAACATAGGGTGATAGAATAGAACCAGAACTTTAGTATTATACCAACCAAGTTACCGTAAAAACTTAGGTTTTGGAAATATGGGTGGTTAAAGTAGACGCTTTGCGATGTGCGGACAACGATTTGTCAAAGTTTGATATGAAATATAAAATAAATACGGAAGTGTGCCAACATGACGTACAAATAGGATGAAAGAATAGGACCAGAAACTTTGTACTTTACCACCCAAGTTACCATAAAAACGTAGGTTTTGGAAATATGGGTGATTAAAGTAGTCGCTTTGCGATGTGCGGACAACGATTTGTTAAAGTTTGACATGAAATATAAAATAAATATGGAAGTGTGCTAACATGACTTACACATAGAATGATAGAATAGTACCAGAAGTATAGTATTATACCACCGAAGTTACCGTAAAAACTTAGGTTTTGGAAATATGGGTGATTAAACTAGCCGCTTTGCGATCTGCTGTCAGCGATTTGTCTAAGTTTGACATGGAAAATAAAAATAAATACGGAATTGTGGATACATGACGTACACATAGGGTGATAGAATAGGACCAGAAATATAGTATCATACCACCGAAATTACCGTAAAAACTTTGGTTTTGGAAATATGGGTGATTAAACTAGCCACTTTGCGATCTGCGGTCAGCGATTTGTCTAATTTTGACATTAAATATGAAATAAATACGGAAGTGTGCCAACATTAGGTACACATAGGGTGATAGAATAGAACCAGAACTTTAGTATTATACCAACCAAGTTACCGTAAAAATTTAGGTTTTTGTAAATATGGGTGATTAAACTAGCCGCTTTGCGATCTGCGGTCAGCGATTTGTCCAAGTTTGACATGAAAAATAAAAATAAATACGGAATTGTGGATACATGACGTACACATAGGGTGATAGAATAGGACCAGAAATATAGTATCATACCACCGAAGTTACCGTAAAAACTTAGGTTTTGGAAATATGGGTGATTAAACTAGCCGCTTTGCGATCTGCGGTCAGCGATTTGTCTAATTTTGACATGAAATATAAAATAAATACGGAAGTGTGCCAACATTAGGTACACATAGGGTGATAGAATAGAACCAGAACTTTAGTATTATGCCAACCAAGTTACCGTAAAAACTTAGGTTTTGGAAATATGGGTAATTAAACTAGCCGCTTTGCGATCTGCGGTCAGCGATTGTCTAAGTTTGACATGAAAAATAAAAATAAATACGGAATTGTGGATACATGACTTACATATAGGGTGATAGAATAGGACCAGAAATATAGTATCATACCACCGAAGTTCCGTAAAAACTTAGGTTTTGGAAATATGGATGGTTAAAGTAGTCATTTTGCGATGTGTGAACAGCGATTTGTCTAAGTTTTACATGAAATATAAAATAAATTCGGTAGTGTGCCAACATGACTTACACATAGGGTGATAGAATAGGACCGGAACTTTTGTATTATAACACCCAAGTTACCGTAAAAACTTAGGTTTTGGAAATATGGGTGATTAAATTAGCCGCTTTGCGATGTGCGGACAACGATTTGTCAAAGTTTGACATGGAATTTAAAATAAATACGGAAGTGTGCCAACATGTCGTACACATAGGATGATAGGATAGGACCAGAACTTTAGTTCTATACCACCCAAATTACCTTAAAAGCTTAGGTTATGGAAATATGGGTGATTAAAGTAGTCGCTTTGCGATGTGCGGTCAGCGATTTGTCTAAGTTTGACATGAAATATAAAATAAATACGGAAGTGTGCCAACATTAGGTACACTTACGGTGATAGAATAGAACCAGAACTTTAATATTATACCAACTAAGTTACCGTAAAAACTTTGGTTTTGGAAATATGGTTGATTTAATTAGCCGCTTTGCGATCTGTTGTAAGCGATTTGTCTAAGTTTGACATGAAATATAAAATAAATAGTGAAGTGTGCTAACATTACGTACTCATAAGGTGATAGAATAGAACCAGAACTTTAGTATTATACCAACCAAGATACCGTAAAAACTTAGGTTTTGGAAATATGGGTGGTTAAAGTAGACGCTTTGCGATGTGCGGACAACGATTTGTCAGAGTTTGATATGAAATATAAAATAAATACGGAAGTGTGCCAACATGACGTACAAATAGGATGAAAAAATAGGACCAGAAACTTTGTACTTTACCACCCAAGTTACCATAAAAACTTAGGTTTTGGAAATATGGGTGATTAAAGTAGTCGCTTTGCGATGTGCGGACAACGATTTGTTAAAGTTTGACATGAAATATAAAATAAATATGGAAGTGTGCTAACATGACTTACACATAGAATGATAGAATAGTACCAGAAGTATAGTATTATACCACCGAAGTTACCGTCAAAACTTAGGTTTTGGAAATATGGGTGATTAAACTAGCCGCTTTGCGATCTGCTGTCAGCGATTTGTCTAAGTTTGACATGGAAAATAAAAATAAATACGGAATTGTGGATACATGACGTACACATAGGGTGATAGAATAGTACCAGAAATATAGTATTATACCACCGAAGTTACCGTAAAAACTTAGGTTTTGGTAATATGGGTGGTTAAAGTAGTCGCTTTGCGATGTGCGGACAGCGATTTGTCTAAGTTTGACATGAAATTTTAAATAAATACGGAACTGTGCCAACATTACGTAAACATAGGATGATAGAATAGGACAAGAACTGTAGGACTATACCACCCAAGTTACCGTAAAAACTTAGGTTTTGGAAATATGGGTGATTAAATTAGCCGCTTTGCGATGTGCGGTCAGCGATTTGTCTAAGTTTGACATGAAATATAAAATAAATACGGAAGTGTGCCAACATTAGGTACACATAGGGTGATAGAATAGAACCAGAACTTTAGGACTATACCACCCAAGTTACCTTAAAAACATAGGTTTTGGAAATATGGGTGATTAAAGTAGTCGCTTTGCGATGTGCGGTTAGCGATTTGTCTAAGTTTTACATGAAATATAAAATAAATACGAAAGTGTGCCAACATGACGTACACATAGGGTGATAGAATAGGACCAGAACTTTAGTACTATACCACCCAAGTTACCGTAAAACTTAGGTTTTGGAAATATGGCTGATTAAATTAGTCGCTTTGCGATATACGGACAGCGATTTGTCTTAGTTTGAAATGAAATATAAAATAAATACGGAAGTGTGCCAACATGACGATCACATAGGATGATAGAATAGGGCCAGAACTTTAGTACAATACCACCCAAGTTACCGTAAAAACGTAGGGTTTGGAAATATGGGTGATAAAAGTAGCCGATTTGCGATTTGTTCGGTCAGCGATTTGTCTAGGTTTGACATGAAATTTAAAACAAATACGGAAGTGTGCCAACATTAGGTACACATAGGGTGATAGAATAGAACCAGAACCTTAGGACTATACCACCCAAGTTACCTTAAAAACATAGGGTTTGGAAATATGGGTGATAAAAGTAGCCGATTTGCGATGTGTGGTCAGCGATTTGTCTAAGTTGGACATGAAATTTAAAAAAAATACGGAAGTGTGCCAACATGACGTACACATAGTATAATAGAATAGGACCAGAACTTTAGTATAATAACAAACAAGTTACCGTAAAAACTTACGTTTTGGAAATATGGGTGGTTAAAGTAGCCGCTTTGCGATGTGCGGTCAGCGATTTGTCTTAGTTTGACAAGAAATATAAAATAAATACGGAAGTGTGCCAACATGACGTACACATAGGATGATAGAATAGGACCATAACCTTTGTACTTTACCACCCAAGTTACCATAAAAACTTAGGTTTTGGAAATATGGTTGATTAAAGTAGTCGCTTTGCGATGTGCGGACAACGATTTATCTAAGTTTGACATGAAATATAAAAATAAATACGGAATCCTGGATACATGACGTACACAGAGGGTGATAAAATAGTGCCAGAAATATAGTATTATACCGTAGAATTTACCGTAAAAACTTAGGTTTTGGAAATACGGCTGGTTAAAGTAGTCGCTTTGCGATGTGCGGACAGCGATTTGTCTAAGTTTGACATGAAATATAAAATAAATACGGAAGTGTGCCAACATTAGGTACACATAGGGTGATAGAATAGAACCAGAACCTTAGGACTATACCACCCAAGTTACCTTAAAAACATAGGGTTTGGAAATATGGGTGATAAAAGTAGCCGATTTGCGATGTGTGGTCAGCGATTTGTCTAAGTTTGACATGAAATTTAAAAAAATACGGAAGTGTGGATACATGACGTACACATAGGGTGATAGAATAGTACCAGAAATATAGTATTATACCACCGAAGTTACCGTAAAACTTAGGTTTTGGTGATATGGGTGGTTAAAGTAGTCGCTTTGCGATGTGCGGACAGCGATTTGTCTAAGTTTGACATGAAATTTTAAATAAATACGGAACTGTGCCAACATTACGTAAACATAGGATATTAGAATAGGACAAGAACTGTAGGACTATACCACCCAAGTTACCGTAAAAACTTAGGTTTTGGAAATATGGGTGATTAAATTAGCCGCTTTGCGTTGTGCGGTCAGCGATTTGTCTAAGTTTGACATGAAATATAAAATAAATACGGAAGTGTGCCAACATTAGGTACACATAGGGTGATAGAATAGAACCAGAACTTTAGGACTATACCACCCAAGTTACCTTAAAAACATAGGTTTTGGAAATACGGGTGATTAAAATAGTCGCTTTGCGATGTGCGGTCAGCGATTTGTCAAAATTTTACATGAAATATAAAATAAATACGAAAGTGTGCCAACATGACGTACACATAGGGTGATAGAATAGGACCAGAACTTTTGTACTATACCACCCAAGTTACCGTAAAACTTAGGTTTCGGAAATATGGGTAGTTAAATAAGTCGTTTTGCGATGTGCGGATAGCGATTTGTCTAAGTTTCATATGAAATATAAAAATAAATAAGGAAGTGTGCCAACATGACGTACACATAGGGTGATAGAATAGTACCAGAAATATAGTATTATACCATCGAATTTACCGTAAAAACTTAGGTTTTGGAAATACGGGTGGTTAAAGTAGTCGCTTTGCGATGTGCGGACAGCGATTTGTCTAGGTTTGACATGAAATATAAAATAAATACGGAAGTGTGCCAACATTAGGTACACATAGGGTGATAGAATAGAACCAGAACTTTAATATTATACCAACCAAGTTACCGTAAGAACTTAGGTTTTTGAAATATGGGTGATTAAATTAGCCGCTTTTCGATGTGTGGTCAGCGATTTGTCTAAGTTTGACATGAAATATAAAATAAATACGGAAGTGTGCTAACATTAGGTACACATAGGGTGATAAAATAGAAACAGAACTTTAGTACTATACCACCCAAGTTACCTTAAAAACTTAGGTTTTGGAAATATGGGTGATTAAAGTAGTCACTTTGCGATGTGCGGACAGCGATTTGTCTAGGTTTGACATGAAATATAAAATAAATACGGAGGTGTGCCAACATTAGGTACACATAGGGTGATAGAATAGGACCAGAACTTTTGTACTATACCACCCAAGTTACCGTAAAACTTAGGTTTTGGAAATATGGCTGATTAAATTAGTCGCTTTGCGATATACGGACAGCGATTTGTCTTAGTTTGAAATGAAATATAAAATAAATACGGAAGTGTGCCAACATGACGTACACATAGGATGATAGAATAGGGCCAGAACTTTAGTACAATACCACCCAAGTTACCGTAAAAACGTAGGGTTTGGAAATATGGGTGATAAAAGTAGCCGATTTGCGATGTGTTCGGTCAGCGATTTGTCTAAGTTTGACATGATATATAAAAAAATACGTAAGTGTGCCAACATGATGTACACATAGGATAATAGAATAGGACCAGAACTTTAGTATATTAACAAACAAGTTACCGTAAAAACTTACGTTTTGGAAATATGGGTGGTTAAAGTAGCCGCTTTGCGATGTGCGGTCAACGATTTGTCTTAGTTTGACATGAAATATAAAATAAATACGGAAGTTTGCCAACATGACGTACACATAGGATGATAGAATTGGACCAGAACCTTTGAACTTTACCACCCAAGTTACCATAAAAACTTAGGTTTTGGAAATAGGGTTGATTAAATTAGTCGCTTTGCGATGTGCGGACAACGATTTCTCTAAGTTTGACATGAAATATAAAAATAAATACGGAATCCTGGATACATGACGTACACAGAGGGTGATAAAATAGTGCCAGAAATATAGTATTATACCACCGAATTTACCGTAAAAACTTAGGTTTTGGAAATACGGCTGGTTAAAGTAGTCGCTTTGCGATGTGCGGACAGCGATTTGTCTAGGTTTGACATGAAATATAAAATAAATACGGAGGTGTGCCAACATTAGGTACACATAGGGTGATAGAATAGAACCAGAACTTTAATATTATACCAACCAAGTTACCGTAAGAACTTAGGTTTTGGAAATATGGGTGATTAAATTAGCCGCTTTGCGATGTGCGGTCAGCGATTTGTCTAAGTTTGACATGAAATGTAAAATAAATACGGAAGTTTGCTAACATTGCGTACACATATGGTGATAAAATAGAACCAGAACTTTAGTACTATACCACCCAAGTTACCTTAAAAACTTAGGTTTTGGTAATATGGGTGGTTAAAGTAGTCGCTTTGCGATGTGCGGACATCGATTTGTCTAGGTTTGACATGAAATATAAAATAAATACGGAAGTGTGCCAACATTAGGTACACATAGGGTGATAGAATAGAACCAGAACCTTAGGACTATACCACCCAAGTTACCTTAAAAACATAGGGTTTGGAAATATGGGTGATAAAAGTAGCCGATTTGCGATGTGTGGTCAGCGATTTGTCTAAGTTTGACATGAAATTTAAAAAAATACGGAAGTGTGGATACATGACGTACACATAGGGTGATAGAATAGTACCAGAAATATAGTATTATACCACCGAAGTTACCGTAAAACTTAGGTTTTGGTGATATGGGTGGTTAAAGTAGTCGCTTTGCGATGTGCGGACAGCGATTTGTCTAAGTTTGACATGAAATTTTAAATAAATACGGAACTGTGCCAACATTACGTAAACATAGGATCTTAGAATAGGACAAGAACTGTAGGACTATACCACCCAAGTTACCGTAAAAACTTAGGTTTTGGAAATATGGGTGATTAAATTAGCCGCTTTGCGTTGTGCGGTCAGCGATTTGTCTAAGTTTGACATGAAATATAAAATAAATACGGAAGTGTGCCAACATTAGGTACACATAGGGTGATAGAATAGAACCAGAACTTTAGGACTATACCACCCAAGTTACCTTAAAAACATAGGTTTTGGAAATACGGGTGATTAAAATAGTCGCTTTGCGATGTGCGGTCAGCGATTTGTCAAAATTTTACATGAAATATAAAATAAATACGAAAGTGTGCCAACATGACGTACACATAGGGTGATAGAATAGGACCAGAACGTTTGTACTATACCACCCAAGTTACCGTAAAACTTAGGTTTCGGAAATATGGGTAGTTAAATAAGTCGTTTTGCGATGTGCGGATAGCGATTTGTCTAAGTTTCATATGAAATATAAAAATAAATAAGGAAGTGTGCCAACATGACGTACACATAGGGTGATAGAATAGTACCAGAAATATAGTATTATACCATCGAATTTACCGTAAAAACTTAGGTTTTGGAAATACGGGTGGTTAAAGTAGTCGCTTTGCGATGTGCGGACAGCGATTTGTCTAGGTTTGACATGAAATATAAAATAAATACGGAAGTGTGCCAACATTAGGTACACATAGGGTGATAGAATAGAACCAGAACTTTAATATTATACCAACCAAGTTACCGTAAGAACTTAGGTTTTTGAAATATGGGTGATTAAATTAGCCGCTTTTCGATGTGTGGTCAGCGATTTGTCTAAGTTTGACATGAAATATAAAATAAATACGGAAGTGTGCTAACATTAGGTACACATAGGGTGATAAAATAGAAACAGAACTTTAGTACTATACCACCCAAGTTACCTTAAAAACTTAGGTTTTGGAAATATGGGTGATTAAAGTAGTCACTTTGCGATGTGCGGACAGCGATTTGTCTAGGTTTGACATGAAATATAAAATAAATACGGAGGTGTGCCAACATTAGGTACACATAGGGTGATAGAATAGGACCAGAACTTTTGTACTATACCACCCAAGTTACCGTAAAACTTAGGTTTTGGAAATATGGCTGATTAAATTAGTCGCTTTGCGATATACGGACAGCGATTTGTCTTAGTTTGAAATGAAATATAAAATAAATACGGAAGTGTGCCAACATGACGTACACATAGGATGATAGAATAGGGCCAGAACTTTAGTACAATACCACCCAAGTTACCGTAAAAACGTAGGGTTTGGAAATATGGGTGATAAAAGTAGCCGATTTGCGATGTGTTCGGTCAGCGATTTGTCTAAGTTTGACATGATATATAAAAAAATACGTAAGTGTGCCAACATGATGTACACATAGGATAATAGAATAGGACCAGAACTTTAGTATATTAACAAACAAGTTACCGTAAAAACTTACGTTTTGGAAATATGGGTGGTTAAAGTAGCCGCTTTGCGATGTGCGGTCAACGATTTGTCTTAGTTTGACATGAAATATAAAATAAATACGGAAGTTTGCCAACATGACGTACACATAGGATGATAGAATTGGACCAGAACCTTTGAACTTTACCACCCAAGTTACCATAAAAACTTAGGTTTTGGAAATAGGGTTGATTAAATTAGTCGCTTTGCGATGTGCGGACAACGATTTCTCTAAGTTTGACATGAAATATAAAAATAAATACGGAATCCTGGATACATGACGTACACAGAGGGTGATAAAATAGTGCCAGAAATATAGTATTATACCACCGAATTTACCGTAAAAACTTAGGTTTTGGAAATACGGCTGGTTAAAGTAGTCGCTTTGCGATGTGCGGACAGCGATTTGTCTAGGTTTGACATGAAATATAAAATAAATACGGAGGTGTGCCAACATTAGGTACACATAGGGTGATAGAATAGAACCAGAACTTTAATATTATACCAACCAAGTTACCGTAAGAACTTAGGTTTTGGAAATATGGGTGATTAAATTAGCCGCTTTGCGATGTGCGGTCAGCGATTTGTCTAAGTTTGACATGAAATGTAAAATAAATACGGAAGTTTGCTAACATTGCGTACACATATGGTGATAAAATAGAACCAGAACTTTAGTACTATACCACCCAAGTTACCTTAAAAACTTAGGTTTTGGTAATATGGGTGGTTAAAGTAGTCGCTTTGCGATGTGCGGACATCGATTTGTCTAGGTTTGACATGAAATATAAAATAAATACGGAAGTGTGCCAACATTAGGTACACATAGGGTGATAGAATAGAACCAGAACCTTAGGACTATACCACCCAAGTTACCTTAAAAACATAGGGTTTGGAAATATGGGTGATAAAAGTAGCCGATTTGCGATGTGTGGTCAGCGATTTGTCTAAGTTTGACATGAAATTTAAAAAAATACGGAAGTGTGGATACATGACGTACACATAGGGTGATAGAATAGTACCAGAAATATAGTATTATACCACCGAAGTTACCGTAAAACTTAGGTTTTGGTGATATGGGTGGTTAAAGTAGTCGCTTTGCGATGTGCGGACAGCGATTTGTCTAAGTTTGACATGAAATTTTAAATAAATACGGAACTGTGCCAACATTACGTAAACATAGGATCTTAGAATAGGACAAGAACTGTAGGACTATACCACCCAAGTTACCGTAAAAACTTAGGTTTTGGAAATATGGGTGATTAAATTAGCCGCTTTGCGTTGTGCGGTCAGCGATTTGTCTAAGTTTGACATGAAATATAAAATAAATACGGAAGTGTGCCAACATTAGGTACACATAGGGTGATAGAATAGAACCAGAACTTTAGGACTATACCACCCAAGTTACCTTAAAAACATAGGTTTTGGAAATACGGGTGATTAAAATAGTCGCTTTGCGATGTGCGGTCAGCGATTTGTCAAAATTTTACATGAAATATAAAATAAATACGAAAGTGTGCCAACATGACGTACACATAGGGTGATAGAATAGGACCAGAACTTTTGTACTATACCACCCAAGTTACCGTAAAACTTAGGTTTCGGAAATATGGGTAGTTAAATAAGTCGTTTTGCGATGTGCGGATAGCGATTTGTCTAAGTTTCATATGAAATATAAAAATAAATAAGGAAGTGTGCCAACATGACGTACACATAGGGTGATAGAATAGTACCAGAAATATAGTATTATACCATCGAATTTACCGTAAAAACCTAGGTTTTGGAAATACGGGTGGTTAAAGTAGTCGCTTTGCGATGTGCGGACAGCGATTTGTCTAGGTTTGACATGAAATATAAAATAAATACGGAAGTGTGCCAACATTAGGTACACATAGGGTGATAGAATAGAACCAGAACTTTAATATTATACCAACCAAGTTACCGTAAGAACTTAGGTTTTTGAAATATGGGTGATTAAATTAGCCGCTTTTCGATGTGTGGTCAGCGATTTGTCTAAGTTTGACATGAAATATAAAATAAATACGGAAGTGTGCTAACATTAGGTACACATAGGGTGATAAAATAGAAACAGAACTTTAGTACTATACCACCCAAGTTACCTTAAAAACTTAGGTTTTGGAAATATGGGTGATTAAAGTAGTCACTTTGCGATGTGCGGACAGCGATTTGTCTAGGTTTGACATGAAATATAAAATAAATACGGAGGTGTGCCAACATTAGGTACACATAGGGTGATAGAATAGGACCAGAACTTTTGTACTATACCACCCAAGTTACCGTAAAACTTAGGTTTTGGAAATATGGCTGATTAAATTAGTCGCTTTGCGATATACGGACAGCGATTTGTCTTAGTTTGAAATGAAATATAAAATAAATACGGAAGTGTGCCAACATGACGTACACATAGGATGATAGAATAGGGCCAGAACTTTAGTACAATACCACCCAAGTTACCGTAAAAACGTAGGGTTTGGAAATATGGGTGATAAAAGTAGCCGATTTGCGATGTGTTCGGTCAGCGATTTGTCTAAGTTTGACATGATATATAAAAAAATACGTAAGTGTGCCAACATGATGTACACATAGGATAATAGAATAGGACCAGAACTTTAGTATATTAACAAACAAGTTACCGTAAAAACTTACGTTTTGGAAATATGGGTGGTTAAAGTAGCCGCTTTGCGATGTGCGGTCAACGATTTGTCTTAGTTTGACATGAAATATAAAATAAATACGGAAGTTTGCCAACATGACGTACACATAGGATGATAGAATTGGACCAGAACCTTTGAACTTTACCACCCAAGTTACCATAAAAACTTAGGTTTTGGAAATAGGGTTGATTAAATTAGTCGCTTTGCGATGTGCGGACAACGATTTCTCTAAGTTTGACATGAAATATAAAAATAAATACGGAATCCTGGATACATGACGTACACAGAGGGTGATAAAATAGTGCCAGAAATATAGTATTATACCACCGAATTTACCGTAAAAACTTAGGTTTTGGAAATACGGCTGGTTAAAGTAGTCGCTTTGCGATGTGCGGACAGCGATTTGTCTAGGTTTGACATGAAATATAAAATAAATACGGAGGTGTGCCAACATTAGGTACACATAGGGTGATAGAATAGAACCAGAACTTTAATATTATACCAACCAAGTTACCGTAAGAACTTAGGTTTTGGAAATATGGGTGATTAAATTAGCCGCTTTGCGATGTGCGGTCAGCGATTTGTCTAAGTTTGACATGAAATGTAAAATAAATACGGAAGTTTGCTAACATTGCGTACACATATGGTGATAAAATAGAACCAGAACTTTAGTACTATACCACCCAAGTTACCTTAAAAACTTAGGTTTTGGTAATATGGGTGGTTAAAGTAGTCGCTTTGCGATGTGCGGACATCGATTTGTCTAAGTTTGACATGAAATTTAAAATAAATACGGAAGTGTGGATACATGACGTACACATAGGGTGATAGAATAGTACCAGAAATATAGTATTATACCACCGAAGTTACCGTAAAAACTTAGGTTTTGGAAATATGGGTGATTAAATTAGCCGCTTTGCGATGTGCGGTCAGCGATTTGTCTAAGTTTTACATGAAATATAAAATAAATACGAAAGTGTGCCAACATGACGTACACATAGGGTGATAGAATAGGACCAGAACTTTTGTACTATACCACCCAAGTTACCGTAAAACTTAGGTTTTGGAAATATGGCTGATTAAAGTAGTCGCTTTGCGATATACGGACAGCGATTTGTCTTAGTTTGAAATGAAATATAAAATAAATACGGAAGTGTGCCAACATGACGTACACATAGGATGATAGAATAGGACCAGAACTTTAGAACTATACTACCCGAGTTACATAAAAACTTATGTTTTGGAAATATGTGTGATTAAATTAGTCGCTTTGCGATGTACGGACAGCGATTGGTCTATGTTTGACTTGAAATATAAAAATAAATACGGAATTGTGGATACATGACGTACACCTGGGGTGATAGAATAGGACCAGAAATTTAGTAATATACCGCCCAAGTTACCGTAAAAACGTAGGGTTTAGAAATATGGGTGATAAAAGTAGCCGATTTGCGATGTGTTCGGTCAGCGATTTGTCTAAGTTTTACATGATATTTAAAAAAATACGTAAGTGTGCCAACATGATGTACACATAGGATAATAGAATAGGACCAGAACTTTAGTATAATAACAAACAAGTTACCGTAAAACATACGTTTTGGAAATATGGGTGGTTAAAGTAGCCGCTTTGCGATGTGCGGTCAACGATTTGTCTTAGTTTGACATGAAATATAAAATAAATACGGAAGTGTACCAACATGACGTACACATAGGATGATAGAATAGGACCAGAACCTTTGAACTTTACCACCCAAGTTACCATAAAAACTTAGGTTTTGGAAATATGGTTGATTAAAGTAGTCGCTTTGCGATGTGCGGACAACGATTTCTCTAAGTTTGACATGAAATATAAAAATAAATACGGAATCCTGGATACATGACGTACACAGAGGGTGATAAAATAGTGCCAGAAATATAGTATTATACCACCGAATTTACCGTAAAATCTTAGGTTTTGGAAATACGGGTGGTTAAAGTAGTCGCTTTGCGATGTGCGGACAGCGATTTGTCTAGGTTTGACATGAAATATAAAATAAATACGGAAGTGTGCCAACATTAGGTACACATAGGGTGATAGAATAGAACCAGAACTTTAATATTATACCAACCAAGTTACCGTAAGAACTTAGGTTTTTGAAATATGGGTGATTAAATTAGCCGCTTTGCGATGTGTGGTCAGCGATTTGTCTAAGTTTGACATGAAATATAAAATAAATACGGAAGTGTGCTAACATTACGTACACATAGGGTGATAAAATAGAAACAGAACTTTAGTACTATACCACCCAAGTTACCTTAAAAACTTAGGTTTTGGAAATATGGGTGATTAAAGTAGTCACTTTGCAATGTGCGGACAGCGATTTGTCTAGGTTTGACATGAAATATAAAATAAATACGGAGGTGTGCCAACATTAGGTACACATAGGGTGATAGAATAGGACCAGAACTTTTGTACTATACCACCCAAGTTACCGTAAAACTTAGGTTTTGGAAATATGGCTGATTAAATTAGTCGCTTTGCGATATACGGACAGCGATTTGTCTTAGTTTGAAATGAAATATAAAATAAATACGGAAGTGTGCCAACATGACGTACACATAGGATGATAGAATAGGGCCAGAACTTTAGTACAATACCACCCAAGTTACCGTAAAAACGTAGGGTTTGGAAATATGGGTGATAAAAGTAGCCGATTTGCGATGTGTTCGGTCAGCGATTTGTCTAAGTTTGACATGATATATAAAAAAATACGTAAGTGTGCCAACATGATGTACACATAGGATAATAGAATAGGACCAGAACTTTAGTATAATAACAAACAAGTTACCGTAAAAACTTACGTTTTGGAAATATGGGTGGTTAAAGTAGCCGCTTTGCGATGTGCGGTCAACGATTTGTCTTAGTTTGACATGAAATATAAAATAAATACGGAAGTTTGCCAACATGACGTACACATAGGATGATAGAATTGGACCAGAACCTTTGAACTTTACCACCCAAGTTACCATAAAAACTTAGGTTTTGGAAATAGGGTTGATTAAATTAGTCGCTTTGCGATGTGCGGACAACGATTTCTCTAAGTTTGACATGAAATATAAAAATAAATACGGAATCCTGGATACATGACGTACACAGAGGGTGATAAAATAGTGCCAGAAATATAGTATTATACCACCGAATTTACCGTAAAAACTTAGGTTTTGGAAATACGGCTGGTTAAAGTAGTCGCTTTGCGATGTGCGGACAGCGATTTGTCTAGGTTTGACATGAAATATAAAATAAATACGGAGGTGTGCCAACATTAGGTACACATAGGGTGATAGAATAGAACCAGAACTTTAATATTATACCAACCAAGTTACCGTAAGAACTTAGGTTTTGGAAATATGGGTGATTAAATTAGCCGCTTTGCGATGTGCAGTCAGCGATTTGTCTAAGTTTGACATGAAATGTAAAATAAATACGGAAGTTTGCTAACATTGCGTACACATATGGTGATAAAATAGAACCAGAACTTTAGTACTATACCACCCAAGTTACCTTAAAAACTTAGGTTTTGGTAATATGGGTGGTTAAAGTAGTCGCTTTGCGATGTGCGGACATCGATTTGTCTAAGTTTGACATGAAATTTAAAATAAATACGGAAGTGTGGATACATGACGTACACATAGGGTGATAGAATAGTACCAGAAATATAGTATTATACCACCGAAGTTACCGTAAAAACTTAGGTTTTGGTAATATGGGTGGTTAAAGTAGTCGCTTTGCGATATGCGGACAGCGATTTGTCTAAGTTTGACATGAAATTTTAAATAAATACGGAAGTGTGCCAACATTACGTAAACATAGGATGATAGAATAGGACAAGAACTGTAGGACTATACCACCTAAGTTACCGTAAAAACTTAGGTTTTGGAAATATGGGTGATTAATTTAGCCGCTTTGAAATGTGCGGTCAGCGATTTGTCTAAGTTTGACATGAAATATAAAATAAATACGGAAGTGTGCCAACATTAGGTACACATAGGGTGATAGAATAGAACCAGAACTTTAGGACTATACCACCCAAGTTACCTTAAAAACATAGGTTTTGGAAATATGGGTGATTAAAGTAGTCGCTTTGCGATGTGCGGACAGCGATTTGTCTAAGTTTTACATGAAATTTTAAATAAATACGGAACTGTGCCAACATTACGTAAACATAGGATGATAGAATAGGACAAGAACTGTAGGACTATACCACCCAAGTTACCGTAAAAACTTAGGTTTTGGAAATATGGGTGATTAAATTAGCCGCTTTGCGATGTGCGGTCAGCGATTTGTCTAAGTTGGACATGAAATATAAAATAAATACGGAAGTGTGCCAACATTAGGTACACATAGGGTGATAGAATAGAACCAGAACTTTAGGACTATACCACAAAAGTTACCTTAAAAACATAGGTTTTGGAAATATGGGTGATTAAAGTAGTCGCTTTGCGATGTGCGGTCAGCGATTTGTCTAAGTTTTACATGAAATATAAAATAAATACGAAAGTGTGCCAACATGACGTACACATAGGGTGATAGAATAGGACCAGAACTTTTGTACTATACCACCCAAGTTACCGTAAAACTTAGGTTTTGGAAATATGGCTGATTAAAGTAGTCGCTTTGCGATATACGGACAGCGATTTGTCTTAGTTTGAAATGAAATATAAAATAAATACGGAAGTGTGCCAACATGACGTACACATAGGATGATAGAATAGGACCAGAACTTTAGAACTATACTACCCGAGTTACATAAAAACTTATGTTTTGGAAATATGTGTGATTAAATTAGTCGCTTTGCGATGTACGGACAGCGATTGGTCTATGTTTGACTTGAAATATAAAAATAAATACGGAATTGTGGATACATGACGTACACCTGGGGTGATAGAATAGGACCAGAAATTTAGTAATATACCGCCCAAGTTACCGTAAAAACGTAGGGTTTAGAAATATGGGTGATAAAAGTAGCCGATTTGCGATGTGTTCGGTCAGCGATTTGTCTAAGTTTTACATGATATTTAAAAAAATACGTAAGTGTGCCAACATGATGTACACATAGGATAATAGAATAGGACCAGAACTTTAGTATAATAACAAACAAGTTACCGTAAAACATACGGTTTGGAAATATGGGTGGTTAAAGTAGCCGCTTTGCGATGTGCGGTCAACGATTTGTCTTAGTTTGACATGAAATATAAAATAAATACGGAAGTGTGCCAACATGACGTACACATAGGATGATAGAATAGGACCAGAACCTTTGAACTTTACCACCCAAGTTACCATAAAAACTTAGGTTTTGGAAATATGGTTGATTAAAGTAGTCGCTTTGCGATGTGCGGACAACGATTTCTCTAAGTTTGACATGAAATATAAAAATAAATACGGAATCCTGGATACATGACGTACACAGAGGGTGATAAAATAGTGCCAGAAATATAGTATTATACCACCGAATTTACCGTAAAAACTTAGGTTTTGGAAATACGGCTGGTTAAAGTAGTCGCTTTGCGATGTGCGGACAGCGATTTGTCTAGGTTTGACATGAAATATAAAATAAATACGGAGGTGTGCCAACATTAGGTACACATAGGGTGATAGAATAGAACCCGAACTTTAATATTATACCAACCAAGTTACCGTAAGAACTTAGGTTTTGGAAATATGGGTGATTAAATTAGCCGCTTTGCGATGTGCGGTCAGCGATTTGTCTAAGTTTGACATGAAATATAAAATAAATACGGAAGTGTGCTAACATTGCGTACACATATGGTGATAAAATAGAACCAGAACTTTAGTACTATACCACCCAAGTTACCTTAAAAACTTAGGTTTTGGTAATATGGGTGATTAAAATAGTCGCTTTGCGATGTGCGGACAGCGATTTGTCTAAGTTTGACATGAAATTTAAAATAAATACGGAAGTGTGGATTCATGACGTACACATAGGGTGATAGAATAGTACCAGAAATATAGTATTATACCACCGAAGTTACCGTAAAAACTTAGGTTTTGGTAATATGGGTGGTTAAAGTAGTCGCTTTGCGATGTGCGGACAGCGATTTGTCTAAGTTTGACATGAAATATAAAAAAAATACGGAAGTGTGCCAACATTACGTACACATAGGATGATAGAATAGGACAAGAACTGTTGGACTATACCACAGAAGTTACCGTAAAAACTTAGGTTTTGGAAATATGGGTGATTAAATTAGCCGCTTTGCGATGTGCGGTTAGCGATATGTCGAAGTTTGACATGAAATATAAAATAAATAAGGATGTGTGCTAACATTACATACACATAGGGTGATAGAATAGAACCAGAACTTTAGTATTATACCAACCAAGTTTCCGTAAAAACTTAGGTTTTGGAAATATGGGTAGTTAAAGTAGTCGCTTTGCGATGTGCGGACAGCGATTTGTCTAAGTTTGACATGAAATATAAAATAAATACATAAGTGTGCCAACATTACGTACACATAGGATGATAGAATAGGACAAGAACTGTAGGACTATACCACCGAAGTTACCGTAAAAACTTAGGTTTTGGAAATATGGGTGATTAAATTAGCCGCTTTGCGATGTGCGGTTAACGATTTGTCTAGGTTTTATATGAAATATAAAATAAATATGGAAAAGTGCTAAATTACATACGAAAAGGGTGATAGAATATAACCAGAACTTTAGTATTATACCAACCAAGTTTCCGTAAAAACTTAGGTTTTGGAAATATGGGTAGTTAAAGTAGTCGCTTTGCGATGTGCGGACAGCGATTTGTCTAGGTTTGACATGAAATATAAAATAAATACGGAAGTGTCCTAACATTACGTACACATAGGGTGATAGAATAGAACCAGAACTTCAGTACTATACCAAACAAGTTACCGTAAAAACTTAGGTTTTGGAAATATGGGTGGTTAAAGTAGCCGCTTTGCGATTTGCGGTCAGCGATTTGTCTTATTTTGACATGAAATACAAAATAAATACGGAATTGGGGATACATGACGTAGACATAGGGTGATAGAATAGGACCAGAAATATAGTATTATACCACCGAATTTACCGTAAAAACTTAGGTTTTGGAAATACGGTTGACTAAAGTAGTCGCTTTGCGATGTGCGGACAGCGATTTGGCTAGGTTTGACATGAAATATAAAATAAATCCGGAAGTGTGGCAACATGACGAACACATAGGGCGATAAAATAGGACCAAAACTTAAGTATTATACCACCCAAGGTACCGTAAAAACTTAGGTTTTGGAAATATGGGTGATTAAATTAGCCGTTTTGCGAAGTGCGGTTAACGATTTGTCTAAGTTTGACATGAAATATAAAATAAATATGGAAGTGTGCTAAATTACATACACATAGGGTGATAGAATAGAACCAGAACTTTAGTATTATACCAACCAAGTTTCCGTAAAAACTTAGGTTTTGGAAATATGGGTGATTAAATTAGCCGCTTTGCGATGTGCGGTCAGCGACTTGTCTAAGTTTGACATGAAATGTAAAATAAATACGGAAGTGTGCCAACATTAGGTACACATAGAGTGATAGAATAGAACCAGAAACTTAGTATTATACCAAACAAGTTACCGTAAAAACTTAGGTTTTGGAAATATGGGTGGTTAAAGTAGCCGATTTGCGATGTGCGGTCAGCGATTTGTCTTAGTTTGACATGAAATATAAAATAATTACGGAAGTGTGTCAACATGACGTACACATAGGATGATAGAGAAGGACCAGAACCTTTGTACTTTACCCCCCAAGTTACCATAAAAACTTAGGTTTTGGAAATATGGGTGATTAAAGTAGTCGCTTTGCGATGTGCGGTCAGCGATTTGTCTAAGTTTGACATGAATTATAAAATAAATATGGAAAAGTGCTAACACTACATACACATAGGGTGATAAAATAGAACCAGAACTTTAGCATTATTCCAACCAAGTTACCGTAAAAACTTAGTTTTTGGAAATATTGGTAGTTAAAGTAGTCGCTTTGCGATGTGCGGACAGCAATTTGTCTAGGTTTGACATGAAATATAAAAATAAATACGGAATTCTGGATACAAGACGTACAAATAGGGTGATAGAATAGTACCAGAAATATAGTATTATACCACCGAAGTTACCGTAAAAACTTAGGTTTTGTAAATATGGGTGGTGAAAGTAGTCGCTTTGCGATGTGCGGACAGCGATTTGTCTAAGTTTGACATGAAATATAAAATTAATACGGAAGTGTGCCAACATTACGTACACATAGGATGATAGAATAGGACAAGAACTGTTGGACTATACCACAGAAGTTACCGTAAAAACTTAGGTTTTGGAAATATGGGTGATTAAATTAGCCGCTTTGCGATGTGCGGTTAGCGATATGTCGAAGTTTGACATGAAATATAAAATAAATAAGGATGTGTGCTAACATTACATACACATAGGGTGATAGAATAGAACCAGAACTTTAGTATTATACCAACCAAGGTTCCGTAAAAACTTAGGTTTTGGAAATATGGGTAGTTAAAGTAGTCGCTTTGCGATGTGCGGACAGCGATTTGTCTAAGTTTGACATGAAATATAAAATAAATACATAAGTGTGCCAACATTACGTACACATAGGATGATAGAATAGGACAAGAACTGTAGGACTATACCACCGAAGTTACCGTAAAAACTTAGGTTTTGGAAATATGGGTGATTAAATTAGCCGCTTTGCGATGTGCGGTTAACGATTTGTCTAGGTTTTATATGAAATATAAAATAAATATGGAAAAGTGCTAAATTACATACGAAAAGGGTGATAGAATATAACCAGAACTTTAGTATTATACCAACCAAGTTTCCGTAAAAACTTAGGTTTTGGAAATATGGGTAGTTAAAGTAGTCGCTTTGCGATGTGCGGACAGCGATTTGTCTAAGTTTGACATGAAATATAAAATTTATACGGAAGTGTCCTAACATTACGTACACATAGGGTGATAGAATAGAACCAGAACTTCAGTACTATACCAAACAAGTTACCGTAAAAACTTAGGTTTTGGAAATATGGGTGGTTAAAGTAGCCGCTTTGCGATTTGCGGTCAGCGATTTGTCTTATTTTGACATGAAATACAAAATAAATACGGAATTGAGGATACATGACGTAGACATAGGGTGATAGAATAGGACCAGAAATATAGTATTATACCACCGAAGTTACCGTAAAAACTTAGGTTTTGTAAATATGGGTGGTAAAAGTAGTCGCTTTGCGATGTGCGGACAGCGATTTGTCTAAGTTTGACATGAAATGTAAAAAAATACGGAAGTGTGCCAACATTACGTACACATAGGATGATAGAATAGGACAAGAACTGTTGGACTATACCACAGAAGTTACCGTAAAAACTTAGGTTTTGGAAATATGGGTGATTAAATTAGCCGCTTTGCGATGTGCGGTTTACGATATGTCGAAGTTTGACATGAAATATAAAATAAATATGGATGTGTGCTAACATTACATACACATAGGGTGATAGAATAGAACCAGAACTTTAGTATTATACTAACCAAGTTTCCTTAAAAACTTAGGTTTTGGAAATATGCGTGGTTAAAGTAGCCGCTTTGCGATTTGCGGTCAGCGATTTGTCTTATTTTAACATGAAATACAAAATAAATACGGAATTGGGGATACATGACTTAGACATAGGGTGATAGAATAGGACCAGAAATATAGTATTATACCACCGAAGTAACTGTAAAAACTAGAACCAGAACTTTAGTGTTATACTAACCAAGTTTCCGTAAAAACTTAGGTTTTGGAAATATGGGTAGTTAAAGTAGTCGCTTTGCGATGTGCGGACAGCGATTTGTCTAAGTTTGAAATGAAATATTAATAAATACGGAAGTGTGCCAACATTACGTACACTTAGGATGATAGAATAGGACAAGGACTGTAAGACTATACCACACAAGTTACCGTAAAAACTTAGGTTTTGGAAATATGGGTGATTAAATTAGCCGCTTTTCGATGTGCGGTCAGCGATTTCTCTAAGTTTGACATGAAATATAAAATAACTAAAGAAGTGTGCCAACATTAGGTACACATAGGGCGATAGAATAGAACCAGAACTTTAGTATTATACCTACCAAGTTTCCTTAAAAACTTAGGTTATGGAAATATGGGTAGTTAAAGTAGTCGCTTTGCGAAGTGTGGACAGCGATTTGTCTAAGTTTGACATGAAATACAAAATAAATACAGAAGTGTGCCAACATTACGTACACATAGGATGATAGAATAGGACAAGAACTGTAGGACTATACCACCCAAGTTACCGTAAAAACTTAGGTTTTGGAAATATGGGTGATTAAATTAGCCGCTTTGCGATGTGCGGTCAGCGATTTGTCTAAGTTTGACATGAAATATAAAAAAATATGGATGTGTGCTAACATTACATACACATAGGGTGATAGAATAGAACCAGAACTTTAGTAATATACCAACCAGGTTTCCGTAAAAACTTAGGATTTGGAAATATGGGTAGTTAAAATAGTCGCTTTGCGATGTGCGGACAGCGATTTGTCTAGGTTTTATATGAAATATAAAATAAATATGGAAAAGTACTAAATTATATACGAAAAGGGTGATAGAATATAACCAGAACTTTAGTATTATACCAACCAAGTTTCCGTAAAAACTTAGGTTTTGGAAATATGGGTGGTTAAAGTAGTCGCTTTGCGATGTGCGGACAGCGATTTGTCTAAGTTTGACAAGAAATATAAAAAAAATACGGAAGTGTGCCAACATTACGTACACATAGGATGATAGAATAGGACAAGAATTGTAGGACTATACCACCCAAGTTACCGTAAAAACTTAGGTTTTGGAAATATGGGTAGTTAAAGTAGTCGCTTTGCGATGTGCGGTCAGCGATTTGTCTAAGTTTTACATGAATTATAAAATAAATACAGAAGTGTTCCAATATGACTTACCCATAAGATGATAGAATAGGACTAGAACTTTAGTACTATACCACCCAAGTTACCTTAAAAACTTAGGTTTAGAATATATGGGAGATTAAAGTAGTTGCTTTGCGATATGCGGACAGCGATTTGTCTAAGTTTTACATGCAATATAAAATAAATACGGAAATTTGCCAACATGACGTACCCATAGGATGATAGAATAGGACCAGAAAATTAGTGTTATACCACCCAAATTACCGTAAAAACTTAGGTTTTGGAAATATGGGTGATTAAATTAGCCGCTTTGCGATGTGCGGTCAGCGACTTGTCTAAGTTTTAGATGAAATATGAAACAAAATACAGAAGTGTGCCAACATGACGTACCCATAGGATGATAGAATAGGACTAGAACTTTAGTACTATACCACCCAAGTTACCGTAAAAACTTAGATTTTGGAAATATGGGTGATTAAATTAGCCGCTTTGCGATGTGCGGACAGCGATTTGTCTAAGTTTGATATGAGTTATAAAAATCAATATGGAATTATGGATACATGACGTACCCATAGGATGATAGAATAGGGCCAGAAATTTAGTGTTATACCACCCAAATTATCGTACAAACTTAGGTTTTGGAAATATGGGTGATAAAAATAGCCGCTTTGCGATATGCGGTCAGCGATTTGCCTAAGTTTGAATTAAATATAAAAATTACGGAAGTGTGCCAACATAACGTACACATAGGATAATAGAAAAGGACCAGAACTGTAGGACTATACCACCCAAGTTACCGTAAAAACTTAGGTTTTGGAAATATGGGTGATTAAATTAGCCACTTTGCGATGTGCGGTTAACGATTTGTCTAGGTTTTATATGAAATATAAAATAAATATGGAAAAGTACTAAATTATATACGAAAAGGGTGATAGAATATAACCAGAACTTTAGTATTATACCAACCAAGTTTCCGTAAAAACTTAGGTTTTGGAAATATGGGTAGTTAAAGTAGTCGCTTTGCGATGTGCGGACAGCGATTTGTCTAAGTTTGACATGAAATATAAAATAAATACGGAAGTGTCCTAACATTACGTACACATAGGGTGATAGAATAGAACCAGAACTTCAGTACTATACCAAACAAGTTACCGTAAAAACTTAGGTTTTGGAAATATGGGTGGTTAAAGTAGCCGCTTTGCGATTTGCGGTCAGCGATTTGTCTTATTTTGACATGAAATACAAAATAGATCCGGAATTGGGGATACATGACGTAGACATAGGGTGATAGAATAGGACCAGAAATATAGTATTATACCACCGAAGTAACCGTAAAAACTTAGGTTTTGGAAATATGGTTGACTAAAGTAGTCGCTTTGCGATGTGCGGACAGCGATTTGTCTAAGTTTGACATGAAATATAAATAAATACGGAAGTGTGCCAACATTACGTACACTTAGGCTGATAGAATAGGACAAGGACTGTAGGACTATACCACCCAAGATACCGTAAAAACTTAGGTTTTGGAAATATGGGTGATTAAATTAGCCGCTTTTCGATGTGCGGTCAGCGATTTGTCTAAGTTTGACATGTAATATAAAATAACTAAAGAAGTGTGCCAACATTACATACACATAGGGTGATAGAATAGAACCAGAACTTTAGTATTATACCAACCAAGTTTCCGTAAAAACTTAGGTTATGGAAATATGGGTAGTTAAAGTAGTCGCTTTGCGAAGTGCGGACAGCGATTTGTCTAAGTTTGACATGAAATACAAAATAAATACGGAAGTGTGCCAACATTACGTACACATAGGATGATAGAATAGGACAAGAACTGTAGGACTATACCACCCAAGTTACCGTAAAAACTTAGGTATTGGAAATATGGGTGATTAAATTAGCCGCTTTTGCGATGTGCGGTCAGCGATTTGTCTAAGTTTGACATGAAATATAAAAAAAATATGGATGTGTGCTAACATTACATACACATAGGGTGATAGAATAGAACCAGAACTTTAGTATTATACCAACCAAGTTTCCGTAAAAACTTAGGATTTGGAAATATGGGTAGTTAAAATAGTCGCTTTGCGATGTGCGGACAGCAATTTGTCTAGGTTTGACATGAAATATAAAAATAAATACGGAATTCTGGATACAAGAAGTACAAATAGGGTGATAGAATAGTACCAGAAATATAGTATTATACCACCGAAGTTACCGTAAAAACTTAGGTTTTGGAAATATGGGTGATTAAAGTAGTCGCTTTGCGATGTGCGGACAGCGATTTGTCTAAGTTTAACATGAAATATAAATATTAATACGGATGTGTGGATACATGACGTACACATAGGGTGATAGAATAGTACCAGAAATATAGTATTATACCACCGAAGTTACCGTAAAAACTTAGGTTTTGTAAATATGGGTGGTTAAAGTCGTCGCTTTGCGATGTGCGGACAGCGATTTGTCTAAGTTTGACATGAAATATAAAAAAAATACGGAAGTGTGCCAACATTACGTACACATAGTATGATAGAATAGGACAAGAACTGTTGGACTATACCACCCAAGTTACCGTAAAAACTTAGGTTTCGGAAATATGGGCGATTAAATTAGCCGCTTTGCGATGTGCGGTTAACGATTTGTCTAGGTTTTATATGAAATATAAAATAAATATGGAGAAGTGCTAAATTACATACGAAAAGGGTGATAGAATATAACCAAAACTTTAGTATTATACCAACCAAGTTTCCGTAAAGACTTAGGTTTTGGAAATATGGGTAGTTAAAGTAGTCGCTTTGCGATGTGCGGACAGCGATTTGTCTAAGTTTGACATGAAATATAAATAAATAAGGAAGTGTGCCAACATTACGTACACTTAGGATGATAGAATAGGACAAGGACTGTAAGACTATACCACACAAGTTACCGTAAAAACTTAGGTTTTGGAAATATGGGTGATTAAATTAGCCGCTTTTCGATGTGCGGTCAGCGATTTGTCTAAGTTTGACATGAAATATAAAATAACTAAAGAAGTGTGCCATTATTACATACACATAGGGTGATAGAATAGAACCAGAACTTAAGTATTATACCTACCAAGTTTCCGTAAAAACTTAGGTTATGGAAATATGGGTAGTTAAAGTAGTCGCTTTGCGAAGTGTGGACAGCGATTTGTCTAAGTTTGACATGAAATACAAAATAAATACGGAAGTGTGCCAACATTACGTACACATAGGATGATAGAATAGGACAAGAACTGTAGGACTATACCACCCAAGTTACCGTAAAAACTTAGGTTTTGGAAATATGGGTGATTAAATTAGCCGCTTTGCGATGTGCGGTCAGCGATTTGTCTAAGTTTGACATGAAATATAAAATAAATACGGAAGTGTCCTAACATTACGTACACATAGGGTGATAGAATAGAACCAGAACTTCAGTACTATACCAAACAAGTTACCGTAAAAACTTAGGTTTTGGAAATATGGGTGGTTAAAGTAGCCGCTTTGCGATTTGCGGTCAGCGATTTGTCTTATTTTGACATGAAATACAAAATAGATACGGAATTGGGGATACATGACGTAGACATAGGGTGATAGAATAGGACCAGAAATATAGTATTATACCACCGAAGTAACCGTAAAAACTTAGGTTTTGGAAATATGGTTGACTAAAGTAGTCGCTTTGCGATGTGCGGACAGCGATTTGTCTAAGTTTGACATGAAATATAAATAAATACGGAAGTGTGCCAACATTACGTACACTTAGGATGATAGAATAGGACAAGGACTGTAGGACTATACCACCCAAGATACCGTAAAAACTTAGGTTTTGGAAATATGGGTGATTAAATTAGCCGCTTTTCGATGTGCGGTCAGCGATTTGTCTAAGTTTGACATGTAATATAAAATAACTAAAGAAGTGTGCCAACATTACATACACATAGGGTGATAGAATAGAACCAGAACTTTAGTATTATACCAACCAAGTTTCCGTAAAAACTTAGGTTATGGAAATATGGGTAGTTAAAGTAGTCGCTTTGCGAAGTGCGGACAGCGATTTGTCTAAGTTTGACATGAAATACAAAATAAATACGGAAGTGTGCCAACATTACGTACACATAGGATGATAGAATAGGACAAGAACTGTAGGACTATACCACCCAAGTTACCGTAAAAACTTAGGTATTGGAAATATGGGTGATTAAATTAGCCGCTTTTGCGATGTGCGGTCAGCGATTTGTCTAAGTTTGACATGAAATATAAAAAAAATATGGATGTGTGCTAACATTACATACACATAGGGTGATAGAGTAGAACCAGAACTTTAGTAATATACCAACCAAGTTTCCGTAAAAACTTAGGATTTGGAAATATGGGTAGTTAAAATAGTCGCTTTGCGATGTGCGGACAGCAATTTGTCTAGGTTTGACATGAAATATAAAAATAAATACGGAATTCTGGATACAAGAAGTACAAATAGGGTGATAGAATAGTACCAGAAATATAGTATTATACCACCGAAGTTACCGTAAAAACTTAGGTTTTGGAAATATGGGTGATTAAAGTAGTCGCTTTGCGATGTGCGGACAGCGATTTGTCTAAGTTTAACATGAAATATAAATATTAATACGGATGTGTGGATACATGACGTACACATAGGGTGATAGAATAGTACCAGAAATATAGTATTATACCACCGAAGTTACCGTAAAAACTTAGGTTTTGTAAATATGGGTGGTTAAAGTCGTCGCTTTGCGATGTGCGGACAGCGATTTGTCTAAGTTTGACATGAAATATAAAAAAAATACGGAAGTGTGCCAACATTACGTACACATAGTATGATAGAATAGGACAAGAACTGTTGGACTATACCACCCAAGTTACCGTAAAAACTTAGGTTTCGGAAATATGGGCGATTAAATTAGCCGCTTTGCGATGTGCGGTTAGCGATATGTCGAAGTTTGACATGAAATATAAAATAAATATGGATGTGTGCTAACATTACATACACATAGGGTGATAGAATAGAACCAGAACTTTAGTATTATACTAACCAAGTTTCCGTAAAAACTTATGTTTTGGAAATATGGGTAGTTAAAGTAGTCGCTTTGCGATGTGCGGACAGCGATTTGTCTAAGTTTGACATGAAATATAAAATAAATACAGAAGTGTGCCAACATTACGTACACATAGGATGATAGAATAGGACAAGAACTGTAGGACTATACCACCGAAGTTACCGTAAAAACTTAGGTTTTGGAAATATGGGTGATTAAATTAGCCGCTTTGCGATGTGCGGTTAACGATTTGTCTAGGTTTTATATGAAATATAAAATAAATATGGAGAAGTGCTAAATTACATACGAAAAGGGTGATAGAATATAACCAGAACTTTAGTATTATACCAACCAAGTTTCCGTAAAGACTTAGGTTTTGGAAATATGGGTAGTTAAAGTAGTCGCTTTGCGATGTGCGGACAGCGATTTGTCTAAGTTTGACATGAAATATAAATAAATAAGGAAGTGTGCCAACATTACGTACACTTAGGATGATAGAATAGGACAAGGACTGTAAGACTATACCACACAAGTTACCGTAAAAACTTAGGTTTTGGAAATATGGGTGATTAAATTAGCCGCTTTTCGATGTGCGGTCAGCGATTTGTCTAAGTTTGACATGAAATATAAAATAACTAAAGAAGTGTGCCAACATTACATACACATAGGGTGATAGAATAGAACCAGAACTTAAGTATTATACCTACCAAGTTTCCGTAAAAACTTAGGTTATGGAAATATGGGTAGTTAAAGTAGTCGCTTTGCGAAGTGTGGACAGCGATTTGTCTAAGTTTGACATGAAATACAAAATAAATACGGAAGTGTGCCAACATTACGTACACATAGGATGATAGAATAGGACAAGAACTGTAGGACTATACCACCCAAGTTACCGTAAAAACTTAGGTTTTGGAAATATGGGTGATTAAATTAGCCGCTTTGCGATGTGCGGTCAGCGATTTGTCTAAGTTTGACATGAAATATAAAATAAATACGGAAGTGTCCTAACATTACGTACACATAGGGTGATAGAATAGAACCAGAACTTCAGTACTATACCAAACAAGTTACCGTAAAAACTTAGGTTTTGGAAATATGGGTGGTTAAAGTAGCCGCTTTGCGATTTGCGGTCAGCGATTTGTCTTATTTTGACATGAAATACAAAATAGATACGGAATTGGGGATACATGACGTAGACATAGGGTGATAGAATAGGACCAGAAATATAGTATTATACAACCGAAGTAACCGTAAAAACTTAGGTTTTGGAAATATCGGTGATTAAATTAGCCGCTTTGCGAAGTGCGGACAGCGATTTGTCTAAGTTTGACATGAAATACAAAATAAATACGGAAGTGTGCCAACATTACGTACACATAGGATGATAGAATAGGACAAGAACTGTAGGACTATACCACCCAAGTTACCGTAAAAACTTAGGTATTGGAAATATGGGTGATTAAATTAGCCGCTTTTGCGATGTGCGGTCAGCGATTTGTCTAAGTTTGACATGAAATATAAAAGAAATATGGATGTGTGCTAACATTACATACACATAGGGTGATAGAATAGAACCAGAACTTTAGTAATATACCAACCAAGTTTCCGTAAAAACTTAGGATTTGGAAATATGGGTAGTTAAAATAGTCGCTTTGCGATGTGCGGACAGCAATTTGTCTAGGTTTGACATGAAATATAAAAATAAATACGGAATTCTGGATACAAGAAGTACAAATAGGGTGATAGAATAGTACCAGAAATATAGTATTATACCACCGAAGTTACCGTAAAAACTTAGGTTTTGGAAATATGGGTGATTAAAGTAGTCGCTTTGCGATGTGCGGACAGCGATTTGTCTAAGTTTAACATGAAATATAAATATTAATACGGATGTGTGGATACATGACGTACACATAGGGTGATAGAATAGTACCAGAAATATAGTATTATACCACCGAAGTTACCGTAAAAACTTAGGTTTTGTAAATATGGGTGGTTAAAGTAGTCGCTTTGCGATGTGCGGACAGCGATTTGTCTAAGTTTGACATGAAATATAAAAAAAATACGGAAGTGTGCCAACATTACGTACACATAGTATGATAGAATAGGACAAGAACTGTTGGACTATACCACCCAAGTTACCGTAAAAACTTAGGTTTCGGAAATATGGGCGATTAAATTAGCCGCTTTGCGATGTGAGGTTAGCGATATGTCGAAGTTTGACATGAAATATAAAATAAATATGGATGTGTGCTAACATTACATACACATAGGGTGATAGAATAGAACCAGAACTTTAGTATTATACTAACCAAGTTTCCGTAAAAACTTAGGTTTTGGAAATATGGGTAGTTAAAGTAGTCGCTTTGCGATGTGCGGACAGCGATTTGTCTAAGTTTGACATGAAATATAAAATAAATACAGAAGTGTGCCAACATTACGTACACATAGGATGATAGAATAGGACATGAACTGTAGGACTATACCACCGAAGTTACCGTAAAAACTTAGGTTTTGGAATTATGGGTGATTAAATTAGCCGCTTTGCGATGTGCGGTTAACGATTTGTCTAGGTTTTATATGAAATATAAAATAAATATGGAGAAGTGCTAAATTACATACGAAAAGGGTGATAGAATATAACCAGAACTTTAGTATTATACCAACCAAGTTTCCGTAAAGACTTAGGTTTTGGAAATATGGGTAGTTAAAGTAGTCGCTTTGCGATGTGCGGACAGCGATTTGTCTAAGTTTGACATGAAATATAAATAAATAAGGAAGTGTGCCAACATTACGTACACTTAGGATGATAGAATAGGACAAGGACTGTAAGACTATACCACACAAGTTACCGTAAAAACTTAGGTTTTGGAAATATGGGTGATTAAATTAGCCGCTTTTCGATGTGCGGTCAGCGATTTGTCTAAGTTTGACATGAAATATAAAATAACTAAAGAAGTGTGCCAACATTACATACACATAGGGTGATAGAATAGAACCAGAACTTAAGTATTATACCTACCAAGTTTCCGTAAAAACTTAGGTTATGGAAATATGGGTAGTTAAAGTAGTCGCTTTGCGAAGTGTGGACAGCGATTTGTCTAAGTTTGACATGAAATACAAAATAAATACGGAAGTGTGCCAACATTACGTACACATAGGATGATAGAATAGGACAAGAACTGTAGGACTATACCACCCAAGTTACCGTAAAAACTTAGGTTTTGGAAATATGGGTGATTAAATTAGCCGCTTTGCGATGTGCGGTCAGCGATTTGTCTAAGTTTGACATGAAATATAAAATAAATACGGAAGTGTCCTAACATTACGTACACATAGGGTGATAGAATAGAACCAGAACTTCAGTACTATACCAAACAAGTTACCGTAAAAACTTAGGTTTTGGAAATATGGGTGGTTAAAGTAGCCGCTTTGCGATTTGCGGTCAGCGATTTGTCTTATTTTGACATGAAATACAAAATAGATACGGAATTGGGGATACATGACGTAGACATAGGGTGATAGAATAGGACCAGAAATATAGTATTATACCACCGAAGTAACCGTAAAACCTTAGGTTTTGGAAATATGGTTGACTAAAGTAGTCGCTTTGCGATGTGCGGACAGCGATTTGTCTAAGTTTGACATGAAATATAAATAAATACGGAAGTGTGCCAACATTACGTACACTTAGGATGATAGAATAGGACAAGGACTGTAGGACTATACAACCCAAGATACCGTAAAAACTTAGGTTTTGGAAATATGGGTGATTAAATTAGCCGCTTTTCGATGTGCGGTCAGCGATTGGTCTAAGTTTGACATGTAATATAAAATAACTAAAGAAGTGTGCCAACATTACATACACATAGGGTGATAGAATAGAACCAGAACTTTAGTAGTATACCAACCAAGTTTCCGTAAAAACTTAGGTTATGGAAATATGGGTAGTTAAAGTAGTCGCTTTGCGAAGTGCGGACAGCGATTTGTCTAAGTTTGACATGAAATACAAAATAAATACGGAAGTGTGCCAACATTACGTACAAATAGGATGATAGAATAGGACAAGAACTGTAGGACTATACCACCCAAGTTACCGTAAAAACTTAGGTATTGGAAATATGGGTGATTAAATTAGCCGCTTTTGCGATGTGCGGTCAGCGATTTGTCTAAGTTTGACATGAAATATAAAAAAAATATGGATGTGTGCTAACATTACATACACATAGGGTGATAGAATAGAACCAGAACTTTAGTAATATACCAACCAAGTTTCCGTAAAAACTTAGGATTTGGAAATATGGGTAGTTAAAATAGTCGCTTTGCGATGTGCGGACAGCAATTTGTCTAGGTTTGACATGAAATATAAAAATAAATACGGAATTCTGGATACAAGAAGTACAAATAGGGTGATAGAATAGTACCAGAAATATAGTATTATACCACCGAAGTTACCGTAAAAACTTAGGTTTTGGAAATATGGGTGATTAAAGTAGTCGCTTTGCGATGTGCGGACAGCGATTTGTCTAAGTTTAACATGAAATATAAATATTAATACGGATGTGTGGATACATGACGTACACATAGGGTGATAGAATTGTACCAGAAATATAGTATTATACCACCGAAGTTACCGTAAAAACTTAGGTTTTGTAAATATGGGTGGTTAAAGTCGTCGCTTTGCGATGTGCGGACAGCGATTTGTCTAAGTTTGACATGAAATATAAAAAAAATACGGAAGTGTGCCAACATTACGTACACATAGTATGATAGAATAGGACAAGAACTGTAGGACTATACCACCCAAGTTACCGTAAAAACTTAGGTTTTGGAAATATGGGTGATTAAATTAGCCGCTTTTCGATGTGCGGTCAGCGATTTGTCTAAGTTTGACATGTAATATAAAATAACTAAAGAAGTGTGCCAACATTACATACACATAGGGTGATAGAATAGAACCAGAACTTTAGTATTATACCAACCAAGTTTCCGTAAAAACTTAGGTTATGGAAATATGGGTAGTTAAAGTAGTCGCTTTGCGAAGTGCGGACAGCGATTTGTCTAAGTTTGACATGAAATACAAAATAAATACGGAAGTGTGCCAACATTACGTACACATAGGATGATAGAATAGGACAAGAACTGTAGGACTATACCACCCAAGTTACCGTAAAAACTTAGGTATTGGAAATATGGGTGATTAAATTAGCCGCTTTTGCGATGTGCGGTCAGCGATTTGTCTAAGTTTGACATGAAATATAAAAAAAATATGGATGTGTGCTAACATTACATACACATAGGGTGATAGAATAGAACCAGAACTTTAGTAATATACCAACCAAGTTTCCGTAAAAACTTAGGATTTGGAAATATGGGTAGTTAAAATAGTCGCTTTGCGATGTGCGGACAGCAATTTGTCTAGGTTTGACATGAAATATAAAAATAATTACGGAATTCTGGATACAAGACGTACAAATAGGGTGATAGAATAGTACCAGAAATATAGTATTATACCACCGAAGTTACCGTAAAAACTTAGGTTTTGGAAATATGGGTGATTAAAGTAGTCGCTTTGCGATGTGCGGACAGCGATTTGTCTAAGTTTGACATGAAATATAAAAAAAATACGGAAGTGTGCCAACATTACGTACACATAGGATGATAGAATAGGACAAGAACTGTTGGACTATACCACCCAAGTTACCGTAAAAACTTAGGTTTTGGAAATATGGGTAGTTAAAGTAGTCGCTCTTTGATGTGCGGTCAGCGATTTGTCTAAGTTTGACATGAATTATAAAATAAATACAGAAGTGTTCCAATATGACTTACCCATAAGATGGTAGAATAGGACTAGAACTTTAGTACTATACCACCCAAGTTACCTTGAAAACTTAGGTTTAGAATATATGGGAGATTAAAGTAGTTGCTTTGCGATATGCGGACAGCGATTTGTCTAAGTTTTACATGCAATATAAAATAAATACGGAAATTTGCCAACATGACGTACCCATAGGATGATAGAATAGGACCAGAAATTTAGTGTTATACCACCCAAATTACCGTAAAAACTTAGGTTTTGGAAATATGGGTGATTAAATCAGCCGCTTTGCGATGTGCGGTCAGCGACTTGTCTAAGTTTTACATGAAATATGAAACAAAATACAGAAGTGTGCAAACATGACGTACCCATAGGATGATAGAATAGGACTAGAACTTTAGTACTATACCACCCAAGTTACCTTAAAAACTTAGGTTTTGGAAATATGGCTGATAAAGGTAGTCGCTTTGCGATGTGCGGACAGCGATTTGTCTAAGTTTGATATGAGTTATAAAAATCAATATGGAATTATGGATACATGACATACCCATAGGATGATAGAATAGGGCCAGAAATTTAGTGTTATACCACCCAAATTATCGTAAAAACTTAGGTTTTGGAAATATGGGTGATAAAAGTAGCCGCTTTGCGATATGCGGTCAGCGATTTGCCTAAGTTTGAAATAAATATAAAAATTACGGAAGTGTGCCAACATAACGTTCACATAGGATGATAGAAAAGGACCAGAACTGTAGGACTATACCACCCAAGTTACCGTAAAAACTTAGGTTTTGGAAATATGGGTGATTAAATTAGCCACTTTGCGATGTGCGGTTAACGATTTGTCTATTTGTATAAATGAAATGTATGAAATATAAATAAATACGGAAGTGTGCCAACATTACGTACACATAGGATGATAGAATAGGACAAGAACTGTAGGACTATACCACCCAAGTTACCGTAAAAACTTAGGTATTGGAAATATGGGTGATTAAATTAGCCGCTTTGCGATGTGCGGTCAGCGATTTGTCTAAGTTTGACATGAAATATAAAAAAAATATGGATGTGTGCTAAAATTACATACACATAGGGTGATAGAATAGAACCAGAACTTTAGTAATATACCAACCATGTTTCCGTAAAAACTTATGATTTGGAAATATGGGTAGTCAAAGTAGTCGCTTTGCGATGTGCGGACAGCAATTTGTCTAGGTTTGACATGAAATATAAAAATAAATACGGAGTTCTGGATACATGACGTACAAATAGAGTGATAGAATAGTACCAGAAATATAGTTTTATACCACCGAAGTTACTGTAAAAACTTAGGTTTTGGAAATATGGGTGATTAAAGTAGTCGCTTTGCGATGTACGGTCAACGATTTATCAAAGTTTGACATGAATTATAAAATAAATATGGAAAAGTGCTAACACTACATACACATAGGGTGATAAAATAGAACCAGAACTTTAGTATTATTCCAACCAAGTTACCGTAAAAACTTAGGTTTTGGAAATATGGGTGATTAAATTAGCCACTTTGCGATGTGCGGTTAACGATTTGTCTATTTGTATAAATGAAATGTATGAAATATAAATAAATACGGAAGTGTGCCAACATTACGTACACATAGGATGATAGAATAGGACAAGAACTGTAGGACTATACCACCCAAGTTACCGTAAAAACTTAGGTATTGGAAATATGGGTAGTTAAAGTAGTCGCTTTGCGATGTGCGGACAGCAATTTGTCTAGGTTTGACATGAAATATAAAAATAAATACGGAATTCTGGACACAAGACGTACAAATAGGGTGATAGAATAGTACCAGAAATATAGTACTATACCACCGAAGTTACTGTAAAAACTTAGGTTTTGGAAATATGGGTGATTAAAGTAGTCGCTTTGCGATGTGCGGACAGCGATTTGTCTAAGTTTAACATGAAATATAAAAATTAATACGGATGTGTGGATACATGACGTACACATAGGGTGATAGAATAGTACCAGAAATATAGTATTATACCACCGAAGTTACCGTAAAAACTTAGGTTTTGTAAATATGGGTGGTTAAAGTAGTCGCTTTGCGATGTGCGGACAGCGATTTGTCTAAGTTTGACATGAAATATAAAAAAAATACGGAAGTGTGCCAACATTACGTACACATAGAATGATAGAATAGGACAAGAACTGTTGGACTATACGACCCAAGTTACCGTAAAAACTTAGGTTTTGGAAATATGGGTGATTAAATTAGCCGCTTTGCGATGTGCGGTTAGCGATATGTCGAAGTTTACATGAAATATAAAATAAATATGGAAAAGTGCTAAATTACATACGAAAAGGGTGATAGAATATAACCAGAACTTTAGTATTATACCAACCAAGATTCCGTAAAAACTTAGGTTTTGGAAATATGGGTAGTTAAAGTAGTCGCTTTGCGATGTGCGGACAGCGATTTGTCTAAGTTTGACATGAAATATAAAATAAATACGGAAGTGTCCTAACATTACGTACACATAGGGTGATAGAATAGAACAAGAACTTCAGTACTATACCAAACAAGTTACTGTAAAAACTTAGGTTTTGGAAATATGGGTGGTTAAAGTAGCCGCTTTGCGATTTGCGGTCAGCGATTTGTCTTAGTTTGACATGAAATACAAAATAAATACGGAATTGGGGATACATGACGTACACATAGGGTGATAGAATAGTACCAGAAATATAGTATTATACCGCCGAAGTTACCATAAAAACTTAGGTTTTGTAAATATGGGTGGTTATATTAGTCGCTTTGCGATGTGCGGACAGCGATTTGTCTAAGTTTGACATGAAATATAAAAAAAATACGGAAGTGTGCCAACATTACGTACACATAGGATGATAGAATAGGACAAGAACTGTTGGACTATACCACCCAAGTTACCGTAAAAACTTAGGTTTTGGAAATATGGGTGATTAAATTAGCCGCTTTGCGATGTGCGGTTAGCGATATGTCGAAGTTTGACATGAAATATAAAATAAATATGGATGTGTGCTAACATTACATACACATAGGGTGATAGAATAGAACCAGAACTTTAGTATTATACCAACCAAGTTTCCGTAAAAACTTAGGTTTTGGAAATATGGGTAGTTAAAGTAGTCGCTTTGCGATGTGCGGACAGCGATTTGTCTAAGTTTGACATGAAATATAAAATAAATACAGAAGTGTGCCAACATTACGTACACATAGGATGATAGAATAGGACAAGAACTGTAGGACTATACCACCGAAGTTACCGTAAAAACTTAGGTTTTGGAAATATGGGTGATTAAATTAGCCGCTTTGCGATATGCGGTTAACGATTTGTCTAGGTTTTATATGAAATATAAAATAAATATGGAAAAGTGCTAAATTACATACGAAAAGGGTGATAGAATATGACCAGAACTTTAGTATTATACCAACCAAGTTTCCGTAAAAACTTAGGTTTTGGAAATATGGGTAGTTAAAGTAGTCGCTTTGCGATGTGCGGAGAGCGATTTGTCTAAGTTTGACATGAAATATAAAATAAATACGGAAGTGTCCTAACATTACGTACACATAGGGTGATAGAATAGAACCAGAACTTCAGTACTATACCAAACAAGTTACCGTAAAAACTTAGGTTTTGGAAATATGGGTGGTTAAAGTAGCCGCTTTGCGATTTGCGGTCAGCGATTTGTCTTATTTTGACATGAAATACAAAATAAATACGGAATTGGGGATACATGACTTAGACATTGGGTGATAGAATAGGACCAGAAACATAGTATTATACCACCGAAGTAACCGTAAAAACGTAGGTTTTGGAAATATGGTTGACTAAAGTAGTCGCTTTGCGATGTGCGGACAGCGATTTGTCTAAGTTTGACATGAAATATAAATAAATACGGAAGTGTGCCAACATTACGTACACTTAGGATGATAGAATAGGACAAGGACTGTAGGACTATACCACCGAAGTAACCGTAAAAACTTAGGTTTTGGAAATATGGTTGACTAAATTAGCCGCTTTTCGATGTGCGGTCAGCGATTTGTCTAAGTTTGACATGAAATATAAAATAACTAAAGAAGTGTGCCAACATTACATACACATAGGGTGATAGAATAGAACCAGAACTTTAGTATTATACCAACCAAGTTTCCGTAAAAACTTAGGTTATGGAAATATGGGTAGTTAAAATAGTCGCTTTGCGATGTGCGGACAGCGATTTGTCTAAGTTTAACATGAAATATAAATATTAATACGGATGTGTGGATACATGACGTACACATAGGGTGATAGAATAGTACCAGAAATATAGTATTACTAGTGGCTTGAAGGGGCTAAAAGCCCCTAATGAGTGCAAATTCAAACAATCCTTATTCATTATAGTTCAAAATACCTTAATAGTAAAATGATTCTATCTTATATTGATATCTAGCCTACCATATGGCTTTGAATCAAACATTAGTACCACATGTTTAAATGTAAACAAAGCAGACGTTTTAAGATCCCAATGCTTTTTATATGGCAGATATTTTACGTTATTTCTCGTTTCCTGGTGAGTTTCAGTATTTTTCCCGACCCCCTGGGACCAAGACCTTTAATTTGAGCCCTCTCCCATCATCCTGCGAGCTGTCAAACTCTCACAATTTTGATTGAAAAAAATCGCTTACAGAATTAATAATATAGATACCACCGAAGTTACCGTAAAAACTTAGGTTTTGTAAATATGGGTGGTTAAAGTAGTCGCTTTGCGATGTGCGGACAGCGATTTGTCTAAGTTTGACATGAAATATAAAAAAATACGGAAAGGTGCCAACATTACGTACACATAGGATGATAGAATAGACAAGAACTGTTGGACTATACCACCCAAGTTACCGTAAAAACTTAGGTATTGGAAATATGGGTGATTAAATTAGCCGATTTGCGATGTGCGGTCAGCGATTTGTCTAAGTTTGACATGATATATAAAAAAATATGGATGTGTGCTAACATTACATACACATAGGGTGATAGAATAGAACCAGAACTTTAGTATTATACCAACCAAGTTTCCGTAAAAACTTAGGTTATGGAAATATGGGTAGTTAAAGTAGTCGCTTTGCGAAGTGCGGACAGCGATTTGTCTAAGTTTGACATGAAATACAAAATAAATACGGAAGTGTGCCAACTATACGTACACATAGGATGATAGAATAGGACAAGAACTGTAGGACTATACCACCCAAGTTACCGTAAAAACTTAGGTATTGGAAATATGGGTGATTAAATTAGCCGATTTGCGATGTGCGGTCAGCGATTTGTCTAAGTTTGACATGAAATATAAAAAAATATGGATGTGTGCTAACATTACATATACATAGGGTGATAGAATAGAACCAGAACTTTAGTAATATACCAACCAAGTTTCCGTAAAAACTTAGGATATGGAAATATGGGTAGTTAAAATAGTCGCTTTGCGATGTGCGGACAGCGATTTGTCTAAGTTTAACATGAAATATAAATATTAATACGGATGTGTGGATACATGACGTACACATAGGGTGATAGAATAGTACCAGAAATATAGTATTATACCACCGAAGTTACCGTAAAAACCTAGGTTTTGGAAATATGGGCGATTAAATTAGCCGCTTTGCGATGTGCGGTTAGAGATTCGTCTAAGTTTGACATGAAATATAAAATAAATATGGAAGTGTGCTAACATTACATACACATAGGGTGATAGAATAGAACCAGAACTTTAGTATTATACCAACCAAGTTTCCGTAAAAACTTAGGTTTTGGAAATATGGGTAGTTAAAGTAGTCGCTTTGCGATGTGCGTTCAGCGATTTGTCTAAGTTTGACATGAATTATAAAATAAATACAGAAGTGTTCCAATATGACTTACCCATAACATGATAGAATAGGACTAGAACTTCAGTACTTACCACCCAAGTTACCTTAAAAACTTAGGTTTAGAATATATGGGAGATTAAAGTAGTTGCTTTGCGATATGCGGACAGCGATTTGTCTAAGTTTTACATGAAATATAAAATAAATACGGATGTGTGCTAACATTACATACACATAGGGTGATAGAATAGAACCAGAACTTCAGTACTTTACCAAACAAGTTACCGTAAAAACTTAGGCTTTGGAAATATGGGTGGTTAAAGTAGCCGCTTTGCGATTTGCGGTCAGCGATTTGTCTAAGTTTGACATGAATTATAAAATAAATACAGAAGTGTTCCAATATGACTTACCCATAACATGATAGAATAGGACTAGAACTTCAGTACTTACCACCCAAGTTACCTTAAAAACTTAGGTTTAGAATATATGGGAGATTAAAGTAGTCGCTTTGCGATGTGCGTTCAGCGATTTGTCTAAGTTTGACATGAATTATAAAATAAATACAGAAGTGTTCCAATATGACTTACCCATAAGATGATAGAATAGGACTAGAACTTTAGTACTATACCACCCAAGTTACCTTAAAAACTTAGGTTTTGGAAATATGGCTGATAAAGGTAGTCGCTTTGCGATGTGCGGACAGCGATTTGTCTAAGTTTGATATGAATTATAAAAATCAATATGGAATTATGGATACATGACGTACCCATAGGATGATAGAATAGGGCCAGAAATTTAGTGTTATACCACCCAAATTACCGTAAAAACTTAGGTTTAGGAAATATGGGTGATAAAAGTAGCCGCTTTGCGATACGCGGTCAGCGATTTGCTTAAGTTTGAATTAAATATAAAAAATACGGAAGTGTGCCAACATAACGTACACATAGGATGATAGAATAGGACCAGAACTGTAGGACTATACCACCCAAGTTACCGTAAAAACTTAGGTTTTGGAAATATGGGTGATTAAATTAGCCACTTTGCGATGTGCGGTTAACGATTTGTCTAGGTTTTATATGAAATATAAAATAAATATGGAAAAGTGCTAAATTACATACGAAAAGGGTGATAGAATATAACCAGAACTTTAGTATTATACCAACCAAGTTTCCGTAAAAACTTAGGTTTTGGAAATATGGGTAGTTAAAGTAGTCGCTTTGCGATGTGCGGACAGCGATTTGTCTAAGTTTGACATGAAATATAAAATAAATACGGAAGTGTCCTAACATTACGTACACATAGGGTGATAGAATAGAACCAGAACTTCAGTACTTTACCAAACAAGTTACCGTAAAAACTTAGGCTTTGGAAATATGGGTGGTTAAAGTAGCCGCTTTGCGATTTGCGGTCAGCGATTTGTCTTATTTTGACATGAAATACAAAAAAAATACGGAATTGGGGATACATGACATAGACATAGGGTGATAGAATAGGACCAGAAATATAGTATTATACCACCGAAGTAACCGTAAAAACTTAGGTTTTGGAAATATGGTTGACTAAAGTAGTCGCTTTGCGATGTGCGGACAGCGATTTGTCTAAGTTTGACATGAAATATAAATAAATACGGAAGTGTGCCAACATTACGTACACTTAGGATGATAGAATAGGACAAGGACTGTAGGACTATACCACCCAAGTTACCGTAAAAACTTAGATTTTGGAAATATGGGTGATTAAATTAGCCGCTTTTCGATGTGCGGTCAGCGATTTGTCTAAGTTTGACATGAAATATAAAATAACTTAAGAAGTTTGCCATCATTACATACACATAGGGTGATAGAATAGAACCAGAACTATAGTATTATACCAACCAAGTTTCCGTAAAAACTTAGGTTATGGAAATATGGGTAGTTAAAGTAGTCGCTTTGCGAAGTGCGGACAGCGATTTGTCTAAGTTTGACATGAAATACAAAATAAATACGGAAGTGTGCCAACATTACGTACACATAGGATGATAGAATAGGACAAGAACTGTAGGACTATACCACCCAAGTTACCGTAAAAACTTAGGTATAGGAAATATGGGTGATTAAATTAGCCGCTTTGCGATTTGCTGTCAGCGATTTGTCTAAATTTGACATGAAATATAAAAAAAATATGGATGTGTGCTAACATTACATACACATAGGGTGATAGAATAGAACCAGAACTTTAGTAATATACCAACCAAGTTTCTATAAAAATTTAGGATTTGGAAATATGGGTAGTTAAAATAGTCGCTTTGCGATGTGCGGACAGCAATTTGTCTAGGTTTGACATGAAATATAAAAATAAATACGGAATTCTGGATACAAGACGTACAAATAGGGTGATAGAATAGAACCAGAACTTTAGTAATATACCAACCAAGTTTCCGTAAAAACTTAGGATATGGAAATATGGGTAGTTAAAATAGTCGCTTTGCGATGTGCGGACAGCGATTTGTCTAAGTTTAACATGAAATATAAATATTAATACGGATGTGTGGATACACGACGTACACATAGGGTGATAGAATAGTACCAGAAATATAGTATTATACCACCGAAGTTACCGTAAAAACTTAGGTTTTGGAAATATGGGCGATTAAATTAGCCGCTTTGCGATGTGCGGTTAGAGATTCGTCTAAGTTTGACATGAAATATAAAATAAATATGGAAGTGTGCTAACATTACATACACATAGGGTGATAGAATAGAACCAGAACTTTAGTATTATACCAACCAAGTTTCCGTAAAAACTTAGGTTTTGGAAATATGGGTAGTTAAAGTAGTCGCTTTGCGATGTGCGGACAGCGATTTGTCTAAGTTTGACATGAAATATAAAATAAATACAGAAGTGTGCCAACATTACGTACACATAGGATGATAGAATAGGACAAGAACTGTAGGACTATACCACCGAAGTTACCGTAAAAACTTAGGTTTTGGAAATATGGGTGATTAAATTAGCCGCTTTGCGATATGCGGTTAACGATTTGTCTAGGTTTTATATGAAATATAAAATAAATATGGAAAAGTGCTAAATTACATACGAAAAGGGTGATAGAATATGACCAGAACTTTAGTATTATACCAACCAAGTTTCCGTAAAAACTTAGGTTTTGGAAATATGGGTAGTTAAAGTAGTCGCTTTGCGATGTGCGGAGAGCGATTTGTCTAAGTTTGACATGAAATATAAAATAAATACGGAAGTGTCCTAACATTACGTACACATAGGGTGATAGAATAGAACCAGAACTTCAGTACTATACCAAACAAGTTACCGTAAAAACTTAGGTTTTGGAAATATGGGTGGTTAAAGTAGCCGCTTTGCGATTTGCGGTCAGCGATTTGTCTTATTTTGACATGAAATACAAAATAAATACGGAATTGGGGATACATGACTTAGACATTGGGTGATAGAATAGGACCAGAAACATAGTATTATACCACCGAAGTAACCGTAAAAACTTAGGTTTTGGAAATATGGTTGACTAAAGTAGTCGCTTTGCGATGTGCGGACAGCGATTTGTCTAAGTTTGACATGAAATATAAATAAATACGGAAGTGTGCCAACATTACGTACACTTAGGTTGATAGAATAGGACAAGGACTGTAGGACTATACCACCGAAGTAACCGTAAAAACTTAGGTTTTGGAAATATGGTTGACTAAATTAGCCGCTTTTCGATGTGCGGTCAGCGATTTGTCTAAGTTTGACATGAAATATAAAATAACTAAAGAAGTGTGCCAACATTACATACACATAGGGTGATAGAATAGAACCAGAACTTTAGTATTATACCAACCAAGTTTCCGTAAAAACTTAGGTTATGGAAATATGGGTAGTTAAAATAGTCGCTTTGCGATGTGCGGACAGCGATTTGTCTATCTTTAACATGAAATATAAATATTAATACGGATGTGTGGATACATGACGTACACATAGGGTGATAGAATAGTACCAGAAATATAGTATTACTAGTGGCTTGAAGGGGCTAAAAGCCCCTAATGAGTGCAAATTCAAACAATCCTTATTCATTATAGTTCAAAATACCTTAATAGTAAAATGATTCTATCTTATATTGATATCTAGCCTACCATATGGCTTTGAATCAAACATTAGTACCACATGTTTAAATGTAAACAAAGCAGACGTTTTAAGATCCCAATGCTTTTTATATGGCAGATATTTTACGTTATTTCTCGTTTCCTGGTGAGTTTCAAGTAATTTCAGTATTTTTCCCGACCCCCTGGGACCAAGACCTTTAATTTGAGCCCTCTCCCATCATCCTGCGAGCTGTCAAACTCTCACAATTTTGATTGAAAAAAATCGCTTACAGAATTAATAATATAGATACCACCGAAGTTACCGTAAAAACTTAGGTTTTGTAAATATGGGTGGTTAAAGTAGTCGCTTTGCGATGTGCGGACAGCGATTTGTCTAAGTTTGACATGAAATATAAAAAAATACGGAAAGGTGCCAACATTACGTACACATAGGATGATAGAATAGACAAGAACTGTTGGACTATACCACCCAAGTTACCGTAAAAACTTAGGTATTGGAAATATGGGTGATTAAATTAGCCGATTTGCGATGTGCGGTCAGCGATTTGTCTAAGTTTGACATGATATATAAAAAAAATATGGATGTGTGCTAACATTACATACACATAGGGTGATAGAATAGAACCAGAACTTTAGTATTATACCAACCAAGTTTCCGTAAAAACTTAGGTTATGGAAATATGGGTAGTTAAAGTAGTCGCTTTGCGAAGTGCGGACAGCGATTTGTCTAAGTTTGACATGAAATACAAAATAAATACGGAAGTGTGCCAACTATACGTACACATAGGATGATAGAATAGGACAAGAACTGTAGGACTATACCACCCAAGTTACCGTAAAAACTTAGGTATTGGAAATATGGGTGATTAAATTAGCCGATTTGCGATGTGCGGTCAGCGATTTGTCTAAGTTTGACATGAAATATAAAAAAATATGGATGTGTGCTAACATTACATATACATAGGGTGATAGAATAGAACCAGAACTTTAGTAATATACCAACCAAGTTTCCGTAAAAACTTAGGATATGGAAATATGGGTAGTTAAAATAGTCGCTTTGCGATGTGCGGACAGCGATTTGTCTAAGTTTAACATGAAATATAAATATTAATACGGATGTGTGGATACATGACGTACACATAGGGTGATAGAATAGTACCAGAAATATAGTATTATACCACCGAAGTTACCGTAAAAACCTAGGTTTTGGAAATATGGGCGATTAAATTAGCCGCTTTGCGATGTGCGGTTAGAGATTCGTCTAAGTTTGACATGAAATATAAAATAAATATGGAAGTGTGCTAACATTACATACACATAGGGTGATAGAATAGAACCAGAACTTTAGTATTATACCAACCAAGTTTCCGTAAAAACTTAGGTTTTGGAAATATGGGTAGTTAAAGTAGTCGCTTTGCGATGTGCGTTCAGCGATTTGTCTAAGTTTGACATGAATTATAAAATAAATACAGAAGTGTTCCAATATGACTTACCCATAACATGAGAGAATAGGACTAGAACTTCAGTACTTACCACCCAAGTTACCTTAAAAACTTAGGTTTAGAATATATGGGAGATTAAAGTAGTTGCTTTGCGATATGCGGACAGCGATTTGTCTAAGTTTTACATGAAATATAAAATAAATACGGAAGTGTTCCAATATGACTTACCCATAAGATGATAGAATAGGACTAGAACTTTAGTACTATACCACCCAAGTTACCTTAAAAACTTAGGTTTTGGAAATATGGCTGATAAAGGTAGTCGCTTTGCGATGTGCGGACAGCGATTTGTCTAAGTTTGATATGAATTATAAAAATCAATATGGAATTATGGATACATGACGTACCCATAGGATGATAGAATAGGGCCAGAAATTTAGTGTTATACCACCCAAATTACCGTAAAAACTTAGGTTTAGGAAATATGGGTGATAAAAGTAGCCGCTTTGCGATACGCGGTCAGCGATTTGCCTAAGTTTGAATTAAATATAAAAAATACGGAAGTGTGCCAACATAACGTACACATAGGATGATAGAATAGGACCAGAACTGTAGGACTATACCACCCAAGTTACCGTAAAAACTTAGGTTTTGGAAATATGGGTGATTAAATTAGCCACTTTGCGATGTGCGGTTAACGATTTGTCTAGGTTTTATATGAAATATAAAATAAATATGGAAAAGTGCTAAATTACATACGAAAAGGGTGATAGAATATAACCAGAACTTTAGTATTATACCAACCAAGTTTCCGTAAAAACTTAGGTTTTGGAAATATGGGTAGTTAAAGTAGTCGCTTTGCGATGTGCGGACAGCGATTTGTCTAAGTTTGACATGAAATATAAAATAAATACGGAAGTGTCCTAACATTACGTACACATAGGGTGATAGAATAGAACCAGAACTTCAGTACTTTACCAAACAAGTTACCGTAAAAACTTAGGCTTTGGAAATATGGGTGGTTAAAGTAGCCGCTTTGCGATTTGCGGTCAGCGATTTGTCTTATTTTGACATGAAATACAAAATAAATACGGAATTGGGGATACATGACATAGACATAGGGTGATAGAATAGGACCAGAAATATAGTATTATACCACCGAAGTAACCGTAAAAACTTAGGTTTTGGAAATATGGTTGACTAAAGTAGTCGCTTTGCGATGTGCGGACAGCGATTTGTCTAAGTTTGACATGAAATATAAATAAATACGGAAGTGTGCCAACATTACGTACACTTAGGATGATAGAATAGGACAAGGACTGTAGGACTATACCACCCAAGTTACCGTAAAAACTTAGATTTTGGAAATATGGGTGATTAAATTAGCCGCTTTTCGATGTGCGGTCAGCGATTTGTCTAAGTTTGACATGAAATATAAAATAACTTAAGAAGTGTGCCATCATTACATACACATAGGGTGATAGAATAGAACCAGAACTATAGTATTATACCAACCAAGTTTCCGTAAAAACTTAGGTTATGGAAATATGGGTAGTTAAAGTAGTCGCTTTGCGAAGTGCGGACAGCGATTTGTCTAAGTTTGACATGAAATACAAAATAAATACGGAAGTGTGCCAACATTACGTACACATAGGATGATAGAATAGGACAAGAACTATAGGACTATACCACCCAAGTTACCGTAAAAACTTAGGTATAGGAAATATGGGTGATTAAATTAGCCGCTTTGCGATGTGCGGTCAGCGATTTGTCTAAATTTGACATGAAATATAAAAAAAATATGGATGTGTGCTAACATTACATACACATAGGGTGATAGAATAGAACCAGAACTTTAGTAATATACCAACCAAGTTTCCATAAAAACTTAGGATTTGGAAATATGGGTAGTTAAAATAGTCGCTTTGCGATGTGCGGACAGCAATTTGTCTAGGTTTGACATGAAATATAAAAATAAATACGGAATTCTGGATACAAGACGTACAAATAGGGTGATAGAATAGAACCAGAACTTTAGTAATATACCAACCAAGTTTCCGTAAAAACTTAGGATATGGAAATATGGGTAGTTAAAATAGTCGCTTTGCGATGTGCGGACAGCGATTTGTCTAAGTTTAACATGAAATATAAATATTAATACGGATGTGTGGATACATGACGTACACATAGGGTGATAGAATAGTACCAGAAATATAGTATTATACCACCGAAGTTACCGTAAAAACTTAGGTTTTGGAAATATGGGCGATTAAATTAGCCGCTTTGCGATGTGCGGTTAGAGATTCGTCTAAGTTTGACATGAAATATAAAATAAATATGGAAGTGTGCTAACATTACATACACATAGGGTGATAGAATAGATCCAGAACTTTAGTATTATACCAACCAAGTTTCCGTAAAAACTTAGGTTTTGGAAATATGGGTAGTTAAAGTAGTCGCTTTGCGATGTGCGTTCAGCGATTTGTCTATGTTTGACATGAATTATAAAATAAATACAGAAGTGTTCCAATATGACTTACCCATAAGATGATAGAATAGGACTAGAACTTCAGTACTATACCACCCAAGTTACCTTAAAAACTTAGGTTTAGAATATATGGGAGATTAAAGTAGTTGCTTTGCGATATGTGGACAGCGATTTGTCTAAGTTTTACATGAAATATAAAATAAATACGGAAGTGTTCCAATATGACTTACCCATAAGATGATAGAATAGGACTAGAACTTTAGTACTATACCACCCAAGTTACCTTAAAAACTTAGGTTTTGGAAATATGGCTGATAAAGGTAGTCGCTTTGCGATGTGCGGACAGCGATTTGTCTAAGTTTGATATGAATTATAAAAATCAATATGGAATTATGGATACATGACGTACCCATAGGATGATAGAATAGGGCCAGAAATTTAGTGTTATACCACCCAAATTACCGTAAAAACTTAGGTTTAGGAAATATGGGTGATAAAAGTAGCCGCTTTGCGATACGCGGTCAGCGATTTGCCTAAGTTTGAATTAAATATAAAAAATACGGAAGTGTGCCAACATAACGTACACATAGGATGATAGAATAGGACCAGAACTGTAGGACTATACCACCCAAGTTACCGTAAAAACTTAGGTTTTGGAAATATGGGTGATTAAATTAGCCACTTTGCGATGTGCGGTTAACGATTTGTCTAGGTTTTATATGAAATATAAAATAAATATGGAAAAGTGCTAAATTACATACGAAAACGGTGATAGAATATAACCAGAACTTTAGTATTATACCAACCAAGTTTCCGTAAAAACTTAGGTTTTGGAAATATGGGTAGTTAAAGTAGTCGCTTTGCGATGTGCGGACAGCGATTTGTCTAAGTTTGACATGAAATATAAAATAAATACGGAAGTGTCCTAACATTACGTACACATAGGGTGATAGAATAGAACCAGAACTTCAGTACTTTACCAAACAAGTTACCGTAAAAACTTAGGCTTTGGAAATATGGGTGGTTAAAGTAGCCGCTTTGCGATTTGCGGTCAGCGATTTGTCTTATTTTGACATGAAATACAAAATAAATACGGAATTGGGGATACATGACATAGACATAGGGTGATAGAATAGGACCAGAAATATAGTATTATACCACCGAAGTAGTCGTAAAAACTTAGGTTTTGGAAATATGGTTGACTAAAGTAGTCGCTTTGCGATGTGCGGACAGCGATTTGTCTAAGTTTGACATGAAATATAAATAAATACGGAAGTGTGCCAACATTACGTACACTTAGGATGATAGAATAGGACAAGGACTGTAGGACTATACCACCCAAGTTACCGTAAAAACTTAGATTTTGGAAATATGGGTGATTAAATTAGCCGCTTTTCGATGTGCGGTCAGCGATTTGTCTAAGTTTGACATGAAATATAAAATAACTTAAGAAGTGTGCCATTATTACATACACATAGGGTGATAGAATAGAACCAGAACTATAGTATTATACCAACCAAGTTTCCGTAAAAACTTAGGTTATGGAAATATGGGTAGTTAAAGTAGTCGCTTTGCGAAGTGCGGACAGCGATTTGTCTAAGTTTGACATGAAATACAAAATAAATACGGAAGTGTGCCAACATTACGTACACATAGGATGATAGAATAGGACAAGAACTGTAGGACTATACCACCCAAGTTACCGTAAAAACTTAGGTATAGGAAATATGGGTGATTAAATTAGCCGCTTTGCGATGTGCGGTCAGCGATTTGTCTAAATTTGACATGAAATATAAAAAAAATATGGATGTGTGCTAACATTACATACACATAGGGTGATAGAATAGAACCAGAACTTTAGTAATATATCAACCAAGTTTCCATAAAAACTTAGGATTTGGAAATATGGGTAGTTAAAATAGTCGCTTTGCGATGTGCGGACAGCAATTTGTCTAGGTTTGACATGAAATATAAAAATAAATACGGAATTTTGGATACAAGACGTACAAATAGGGTGATAGAATAGAACCAGAACTTTAGTAATATACCAACCAAGTTTCCGTAAAAACTTAGGATATGGAAATATGGGTAGTTAAAATAGTCGCTTTGCGATGTGCGGACAGCGATTTGTCTAAGTTTAACATGAAATATAAATATTAATACGGATGTGTGGATACATGACGTACACATAGGGTGATAGAATAGTACCAGAAATATAGTATTATACCACCGAAGTTACCGTAAAAACTTAGGTTTTGGAAATATGGGCGATTAAATTAGCCGCTTTGCGATGTGCGGTTAGAGATTCGTCTAAGTTTGACATGAAATATAAAATAAATATGGAAGTGTGCTAACATTACATACACATAGGGTGATAGAATAGAACCAGAACTTTAGTATTATACCAACCAAGTTTCCGTAAAAACTTAGGTTTTGGAAATATGGGTAGTTAAAGTAGTCGCTTTGCGATGTGCGTTCAGCGATTTGTCTAAGTTTGACATGAATTATAAAATAAATACAGAAGTGTTCCAATATGACTTACCCATAAGATGATAGAATAGGACTAGAACTTCAGTACTATACCACCCAAGTTACCTTAAAAACTTAGGTTTAGAATATATGGGAGATTAAAGTAGTTGCTTTGCGATATGCGGACAGCGATTTGTCTAAGTTTTACATGAAATATAAAATAAATACGGAAGTGTTCCAATATGACTTACCCATAAGATGATAGAATAGGACTAGAACTTTAGTACTATACCACCCAAGTTACCTTAAAAACTTAGGTTTTGGAAATATGGCTGATAAAGGTAGTCGCTTTGCGATGTGCGGACAGCGATTTGTCTAAGTTTGATATGAATTATAAAAATCAATATGGAATTATGGATACATGACGTACCCATAGGATGATAGAATAGGGCCAGAAATTTAGTGTTATACCACCCAAATTACCGTAAAAACTTAGGTTTAGGAAATATGGGTGATAAAAGTAGCCGCTTTGCGATACGCGGTCAGCGATTTGCCTAAGTTTGAATTAAATATAAAAAATACGGAAGTGTGCCAACATAACGTACACATAGGATGATAGAATAGGACCAGAACTGTAGGACTATACCACCCAAGTTACCGTAAAAACTTAGGTTTTGGAAATATGGGTGATTAAATTAGCCACTTTGCGATGTGCGGTTAACGATTTGTCTAGGTTTTATATGAAATATAAAATAAATATGGAAAAGTGCTAAATTACATACGAAAACGGTGATAGAATATAACCAGAACTTTAGTATTATACCAACCAAGTTTCCGTAAAAACGTAGGTTTTGGAAATATGGGTAGTTAAAGTAGTCGCTTTGCGATGTGCGGACAGCGATTTGTCTAAGTTTGACATGAAATATAAAATAAATACGGAAGTGTCCTAACATTACGTACACATAGGGTGATAGAATAGAACCAGAACTTCAGTACTTTACCAAACAAGTTACCGTAAAAACTTAGGCTTTGGAAATATGGGTGGTTAAAGTAGCCGCTTTGCGATTTGCGGTCAGCGATTTGTCTTATTTTGACATGAAATACAAAATAAATACGGAATTGGGGATACATGACATAGACATAGGGTGATAGAATAGGACCAGAAATATAGTATTATACCACTGAAGTAGTCGTAAAAACTTAGGTTTTGGAAATATGGTTGACTAAAGTAGTCGCTTTGCGATGTGCGGACAGCGATTTGTCTAAGTTTGACATGAAATATAAAATAACTTAAGAAGTGTGCCATCATTACATACACATAGGGTGATAGAATAGAACCAGAACTATAGTATTATAACAACCAAGTTTCCGTAAAAACTTAGGTTATGGAAATATGGGTAGTTAAAGTAGTCGCTTTGCGAAGTGCGGACAGCGATTTGTCTAAGTTTGACATGAAATACAAAATAAATACGGAAGTGTGCCAACATTACGTACACATAGGATGATAGAATAGGACAAGAACTGTAGGACTATACCACCCAAGTTACCGTAAAAACTTAGGTATAGGAAATATGGGTGATTAAATTAGCCGCTTTGCGATGTGCGGTCAGCGATTTGTCTAAATTTGACATGAAATATAAAAAAAATATGGATGTGTGCTAACATTACATACACATAGGGTGATAGAATAGAACCAGAACTTTAGTAATATACCAACTAAGTTTCCATAAAAACTTAGGATTTGGAAATATGGGTAGTTAAAATAGTCGCTTTGCGATGTGCGGACAGCAATTTGTCTAGGTTTGACATGAAATATAAAAATAAATACGGAATTCTGGATACAAGACGTACAAATAGGGTGATAGAATAGAACCAGAACTTTAGTAATATACCAACCAAGTTTCCGTAAAAACTTAGGATATGGAAATATGGGTAGTTAAAATAGTCGCTTTGCGATGTGCGGACAGCGATTTGTCTAAGTTTAACATGAAATATAAATATTAATACGGATGTGTGGATACATGACGCACACATAGGGTGATAGAATAGTACCAGAAATATAGTATTATACCACCGAAGTTACCGTAAAAACTTAGGTTTTGGAAATATGGGCGATTAAATTAGCCGCTTTGCGATGTGCGGTTAGAGATTCGTCTAAGTTTGACATGAAATATAAAATAAATATGGAAGTGTGCTAACATTACATACACATAGGGTGATAGAATAGAACCAGAACTTTAGTATTATACCAACCAAGTTTCCGTAAAAACTTAGGTTTTGGAAATATGGGTAGTTAAAGTAGTCGCTTTGCGATGTGCGTTCAGCGATTTGTCTAAGTTTGACATGAATTATAAAATAAATACAGAAGTGTTCCAATATGACTTACCCATAAGATGATAGAATAGGACTAGAACTTCAGTACTATACCACCCAAGTTACCTTAAAAACTTAGGTTTAGAATATATGGGAGATTAAAGTAGTTGCTTTGCGATATGCGGACAGCGATTTGTCTAAGTTTTACATGAAATATAAAATAAATACGGAAGTGTTCCAATATGACTTACCCATAAGATGATGGAATAGGACTAGAACTTTAGTACTATACCACCCAAGTTACCTTAAAAACTTAGGTTTTGGAAATATGGCTGATAAAGGTAGTCGCTTTGCGATGTGCGGACAGCGATTTGTCTAAGTTTGATATGAATTATAAAAATCAATATGGAATTATGGTTACATGACGTACCCATAGGATGATAGAATAGGGCCAGAAATTTAGTGTTATACCACCCAAATTACCGTAAAAACTTAGGTTTAGGAAATATGGGTGATAAAAGTAGCCGCTTTGCGATATGCGGTCAGCGATTTGCCTAAGTTTGAATTAAATATAAAAAATACGGAAGTGTGCCAACATAACGTACACATAGGATGATAGAATAGGACCAGAACTGTAGGACTATACCACCCAAGTTAACGTAAAAACTTAGGTTTTGGAAATATGTGTGATTAAATTAGCCACTTTGCGATGTGCGGTTAACGATTTGTCTAGGTTTTATATGAAATATAAAATAAATATGGAAAAGTGCTAAATTACATACGAAAAGGGTGATAGAATATAACCAGAACTTTAGTATTATACCAACCAAGTTTCCGTAAAAACTTAGGTTTTGGAAATATGGGTAGTTAAAGTAGTCGCTTTGCGATGTGCGGACAGCGATTTGTCTAAGTTTGACATGAAATATAAAATAAATACGGAAGTGTCCTAACATTACGTACACATAGGGTGATAGAATAGAACCAGAACTTCAGTACTTTACCAAACAAGTTACCGTAAAAACTTAGGCTTTGGAAATATGGGTGGTTAAAGTAGCCGCTTTGCGATTTGCGGTCAGCGATTTGTCTTATTTTGACATGAAATACAAAATAAATACGGAATTGGGGATACATGACATAGACATAGGGTGATAGAATAGGACCAGAAATATAGTATTATACCACCGAAGTAACCGTAAAAACGTAGGTTTTGGAAATATGGTTGACTAAAGTAGTCGCTTTGCGATGTGCGGACAGCGATTTGTCTAAGTTTGACATGAAATATAAATAAATACGGAAGTGTGCCAACATTACGTACACTTAGGATGATAGAATAGGACAAGGACTGTAGGACTATACCACCCAAGTTACCGTAAAAACTTAGATTTTGGAAATATGGGTGATTAAATTAGCCGCTTTGCGATGTGCGGTCAGCGATTTGTCTAAATTTGACATGAAATATAAAAAAAATATGGATGTGTGCTAACATTACATACACATAGGGTGATAGAATAGAACCAGAACTTTAGTAATATACCAACCAAGTTTCCATAAAAACTTAGGATTTGGAAATATGGGTAGTTAAAATAGTCGCTTTGCGATGTGCGGACAACAATTTGTCTAGGTTTGACATGAAATATAAAAATAAATACGGAATTCTGGATACAAGACGTACAAATAGGGTGATAGAATAGTACCAGAAATATAGTATTATACCACCGAAGTTACCGTAAAAACTTAGGTTTTGGAAATATGGGTGATTAAAGTAGTAGCTTTGCGATGTGCGGACAGCGATTTGTCTAAGTTTAACATGAAATATAAATATTAATACGGATGTGTGGATACATGACGTACACATAGGGTGATAGAATAGTACCAGAAATATAGTATTATACCACCGAAGTTACCGTAAAAACTTAGGTTTTGTTAATATGGGTGGTTAAAGTAATCGCTTTGCGATGTGCGGACAGCGATTTGTCTAAGTTTGACATAAAATATAAAAAAAATACGGAAGTGTGCCAACATTACGTACACATAGGATGATAGAATAGGACAAGAACTGTTGGACTATACCACCCAAGTAACCGTAAAAACTTAGGTTTTGGAAATATGGGCGATTAAATTAGCCGCTTTGCGATGTGCGGTTAGCGATTTGTCTAAGTTTGACATGAAATATAAAATAAATATGGAAGTGTGCTAACATTACATACACATAGGGTGATAGAATAGATACAGAACTTTAGTATTATACCAACCAAGTTTCCGTAAAAACTTAGGTTATGGAAATATGGGTAGTTAAAATAGTCACTTTGCGATGTGCGGTCAGCGATTTGTCTAAGTTTGACATGAATTATAAAATAAATACAAAAGTGTTCCAATATGACTTACCCATAAGATGATAGAATAGGACTAGAACTTCAGTACTATACCACCCAAGTTACCTTAAAAACTTAGGTTTAGAATATATGGGAGATTAAAGTAGTTGCTTTGCGATATGCGGACAGCGATTTGTCTAAGTTTAACATGAAATATATAATAAATACGGAAATTTGCCAACATGACCTACCCATAGGATGATAGAATAGGACCAGAAATTCAGTGTTATACCACCCAAATTACCGTAAAAACTTAGGTTTTGGAAATATGGGTGATAAAATTAGCCGCTTTGCGATGTGCGGTCAGCGACTTGTCTAAGTTTTACATGAAATATGAAATAAATACAGAGGTGTGCCAACATGACGTACCCATAGGATGATAGAATAGGACTAGAACTTTAGTACTATACCACCCAAGTTACCTTAAAAACTTAGAGTTTGTAAATAAGGCTGATAAAGGTAGTCGCTTTGCGATGTGCGGACAGCGATTTGTCTAAGTTTGATATGAATTATAAAAATCAATATGGAAATGTGGATACATGACGTACCCATAGGATGATAGAATAGGGCCAGAAATTTAGTGTTATACCACCCAAATTACCGTAAAAACTTAGGTTTTGGAAATATGGTTGACTAAAGTAGTCGCTTTGCGATGTGCGGACAGCGATTTGTCTAAGTTTGACATGAAATATAAATAAATTCGGAAGTGTGCCAACATTACGTACACTTAGGATGATAGAATAGGACAAGGACTGTAGGACTATACCACCCAAGTTACCGTAAAAACTTAGGATTTGGAAATATGGGTGATTAAATTAGCCGCTTTTCGATGTGCGGTCAGCGATTTGTCTAAGTTTGACATGAAATATAAAATAACTAAAGAAGTGTGCCAACATTACATACACATAGGGTGATAGAATAGAACCAGAACTTTAGTATTATACCAACCAAGTTTCCGTAAAAACTTAGGTTATGGAAATATGGGTAGTTAAAGTAGTCGCTTTGCGAAGTGCGGACAGCGATTTGTCTAAGTTTGATGTGAAATACAAAATAAATACGGAAGTGTGCCAACATTACGTACACATAGGATGATAGAATAGGACAAGAACTGTAGGACTATACCACCGAAGTTACCGTAAAAACTTAGGTATTGGAAATATGGGTGATTAAATTAGCCGCTTTGCGATGTGCGGTCAGCGATTTGTCTAAGTTTGACATGAAATATAAAAAAATATGGATGTGTGCTAACATTACATACACATAGGGTGATAGAATAGAACCAGAACTTTAGTAATATACCAACCAAGTTTCCGTAAAAACTTAGGATTTGGAAATATGGGTAGTTAAAATAGTCGCTTTGCGATGTGCGGACAGCGATTTGTCTAGGTTTAACATGAAATATAAATATTGATACGGATGTGTGGATACATGACGTACACATAGGGTGATAGAATAGTACCAGAAATATAGTATTATACCACCGAAGTTACCGTAAAAACTTCGGTTTTTAAAATATGGGTGGTTAAAGTAGTCGCTTTGCGATGTGCGGACAGCGATTTGTCTAAGTTTGACATGAAATTAAAAAAAATACGAAAGTGTGCCAACATTACGTACACATAGGATGATAGAATAGACAAGAACTGTTGGACTATACCAGCCAAGTTACCGTAAAAACTTAGGTTTTGGAAATATGGGCGATTAAATTAGCCGCTTTGCGATGTGCGGTTAGAGATTTGTCTAAGTTTGACATGAAATATAAAATAAATATGGAAGTTTGCTAACATTACATACACATAAGGTGATAGAATAGAACCAGAACTTTAGTATTATACCAACCAAGTTTCCGTAAAAACTTAGGTTTTGGAAATATGGGTAGTTAAAGTAGTCGCTTTGCGATGTGCGGTCAGCGATTTGTCTAGGTTTGACATGAATTATAAAATAAATACAGAAATGTGCCAACATGACGTACCCATAGGATGATAGAATAGGACTAGAACTTTAGTACTATACCACCCAAGTTACCTTAAAAACTTAGGTTTTGGAAATAGGGCTGATAAGGGTAGTCGCTTTGCGATGTGCGGACAGCGATTTGTCTAAGTTTGATATGAATTATAAAAATCAATATGGAATTGTGGATACATGACGTACCCATAGGATGATAGAATAGGGCCAGAAATTTAGTGTTATACCACCCAAATTACCGTAAAAACTTAGGTTTTGGAAATATGGTTGACTAAAGTAGTCGCTTTGCGATGTGCGGACAGCGATTTGTCTAAGTTTGACATGAAATATAAATAAATTCGGAAGTGTGCCAACATTACGTACACTTAGGATGATAGAATAGGACAAGGACTGTAGGACTATACCACCCAAGTTACCGTAAAAACTTAGGATTTGGAAATATGGGTGATTAAATTAGCCGCTTTTCGATGTGCGGTCAGCGATTTGTCTAAGTTTGACATGAAATATAAAATAACTAAAGAAGTGTGCCAACATTACATACACATAGGGTGATAGAATAGAACCAGAACTTTAGTATTATACCAACCAAGTTTCCGTAAAAACTTAGGTTATGGAAATATGGGTAGTTAAAGTAGTCGCTTTGCGAAGTGCGGTCAGCGATTTGTCTAAGTTTGATGTGAAATACAAAATAAATACGGAAGTGTGCCAACATTACGTACACATAGGATGATAGAATAGGACAAGAACTGTAGGACTATACCACCGAAGTTACCGTAAAAACTTAGGTATTGGAAATATGGGTGATTAAATTAGCCGCTTTGCGATGTGCGGTCAGCGATTTGTCTAAGTTTGACATGAAATATAAAAAAATATGGATGTGTGCTAACATTACATACACATAGGGTGATAGAATAGAACCAGAACTTTAGTAATATACCAACCAAGTTTCCGTAAAAACTTAGGATTTGGAAATATGGGTAGTTAAAATAGTCGCTTTGCGATGTGCGGACAGCGATTTGTCTAGGTTTAACATGAAATATAAATATTGATACGGATGTGTGGATACATGACGTACACATAGGGTGATAGAATAGTACCAGAAATATAGTATTATACCACCGAAGTTACCGTAAAAACTTCGGTTTTTAAAATATGGGTGGTTAAAGTAGTCGCTTTGCGATGTGCGGACAGCGATTTGTCTAAGTTTGACATGAAATTAAAAAAAATACGGAAGTGTGCCAACATTACGTACACATAGGATGATAGAATAGACAAGAACTGTTGGACTATACCAGCCAAGTTACCGTAAAAACTTAGGTTTTGGAAATATGGGCGATTAAATTAGCCGCTTTGCGATGTGCGGTTAGAGATTTGTCTAAGTTTGACATGAAATATAAAATAAATATGGAAGTTTGCTAACATTACATACACATAAGGTGATAGAATAGAACCAGAACTTTAGTATTATACCAACCAAGTTTCCGTAAAAACTTAGGTTTTGGAAATATGGGTAGTTAAAGTAGTCGCTTTGCGATGTGCGGTCAGCGATTTGTCTAGGTTTGACATGAATTATAAAATAAATACAGAAATGTGCCAACATGACGTACCCATAGGATGATAGAATAGGACTAGAACTTTAGTACTATACCACCCAAGTTACCTTAAAAACTTAGGTTTTGGAAATAGGGCTGATAAGGGTAGTCGCTTTGCGATGTGCGGACAGCGATTTGTCTAAGTTTGATATGAATTATAAAATCAATATGGAATTGTGGATACATGACGTACCCATAGGATGATAGAATAGGGCCAGAAATTTAGTGTTATACCACCCAAATTACCGTAAAAACTTAGGTTTTGGAATTATGGGTGGTTAAAGTAGCCGCTTTGCGATGTGCGGTCATCGATTTGTTCAAGTTTGACATGAAATATAAAATAAATACGGAAGTGTGCCAACATGACGTACACATAGGATGATAGAATAGGACCAGAACCTTTGTACTTGACTACTTAAGTTACCATAAAAAATTAGGTATTAGAAATATGGGTGATTAAAGTAGACGCTTTGCGATGTGCGGACAGCGATTAGTCTAAGTTTAACATGAAATATAAAAATAAATACGGAATACTGGATACATGACGTACAAATTGGGTATTAGAGTAGTACCAGAAATATAGTGTTATACCATCGAAGTTACCGTAAAAACTTAGGTTTTGGAAATATGGGTGATTAAATTAGCCGCTTTGCGATGTGCGATCAGCGATTTGTCTAAGTTTGACATGAAATATAAAATAAATACGGAAGTGTGCTAACATTACGTACACATAGGATGATAGAATAGAACCAGAACTTTAATACTAAACCAAACAAGTTACCGTAAATACTTAGGTTTTGGAAATATGGGTGGTTAAAGTAGCCGCTTTGCGATTTGCGGTCAGCGATTTGTCTTATTTTGACATGAAATACAAAATAAATACGGAATTGGGGATACATGACGTAGACATAGGGTGATAGAATAGGACCAGAAATATAGTATTATACAACCGAAGTAACCGTAAAAACTTAGGTTTTGGAAATATGGTTGACTAAAGTAGTCGCTTTGCGATGTGCGGACAGCGATTTGTCTAAGTTTGACATGAAATATAAATAAATACGGAAGTGTGCCAACATTACGTACACTTAGGATGATAGAATAGGACAAGGACTGTAGGACTATACCACCCAAGTTACCGTAAAAACTTAGGTGTTGGAAATATGGGTGATTAAATTAGCCGCTTTTCGATGTGCGGTCAGCGATTTGTCTAAGTTTGACATGAAATATAAAATAACTAAAGAAGTGTGCCAACATTACATACACATAGGGTGATAGAATAGAACCAGAACTTTAGTATTATACCAACCAAGTTTCCGTAAAAACTTAGGTTATGGAAATATTGGTAGTTAAAGTAGTCGCTTTGCGAAATGCGGACAGCGATTTGTCTAAGTTTGACATGAAATACAAAATAAATACGGAAGTGTGCCAACATTACGTACACATAGGATGATAGAATAGGACAAGAACTGTAGGACTATACCACCCAAGTTACCGTAAAAACTTAGGTATTGGAAATATGGGTGATTAAATTAGCCGCTTTGCGATGTGCGGTCAGTGATTTGTCTAAGTTTGACATGAAATATAAAAAAAATATGGATGTGTGCTAACATTACATACACATAGGGTGATAGAATAGAACCAGAACTTTAGTAATATACCAACCATGTTTCCGTAAAAACTTAGGATTTGGAAATATGGGTAGTCAAAGTAGACGCTTTGCGATGTGCGGACAGCAATTTGTCTAGGTTTGACATGAAATATAAAAATAAATACGGAGTTCTGGATACATGACGTACAAATAGAGTGATAGAATAGTACCAGAAATATAGTTTTATACCACCGAAGTTACTGTAAAAACTTAGGTTTTGGAAATATGGGTGATTAAAGTAGTCGCTTTGCGATGTACGGTCAACGATTTATCTAAGTTTGACATGAATTATAAAATAAATATGGAAAAGTGCTAACACTACATACACATAGGGTGATAAAATAGAACCAGAACTTTAGTATTATTCCAACCAAGTTACCGTAAAAACTTAGTTTTTGGAAATATGGGTAGTTAAAGTAGTCGCTTTGCGATGTGCGGACAGCAATTTGTCTAGGTTTGACATGAAATATAAAAATAAATACGGAATTCTGGACACAAGACGTACAAATAGGGTGATAGAATAGTACCATAAATATAGTACTATACCACCGAAGTTACTGTAAAAACTTAGGTTTTGGAAATATGGGTGATTAAAGTAGTCGCCTTGCGATGTGCGGACAGCGATTTGTCTAAGTTTAACATGAAATATAAAATAAATACGGAAGTGTCCTAACATTACGTACACATAAGGTGATAGAATAGAACCAGAACTTCAGTACTATACCAAACAAGTTACTGTAAAAACTTAGGTTTTGGAAATATGGGTGGTTAAAGTAGCCGCTTTGCTATTTGCGGTCAGCGATTTGTCTTATTTTGACATGAAATACAAAATAAATACGGAATTGGGGATACATGACGTACACATAGGGTGATAGAATAGTACCAGAAATATAGTATTATACCGCCGAAGTTACCGTAAAAACTTAGGTTTTGTAAATATGGGTGGTTATATTAGTCGCTTTGCGATGTGCGGACAGCGATTTGTCTAAGTTTGACATGAAATATAAAAAAAATACGGAAGTGTGCCAACATTACGTACACATAGGATGATAGAATAGGACAAGAACTGTTGGACTATACCACCCAAGTTACCGTAAAACTTAGGTTTTGGAAATATTGGTGATTAAATTAGCCGCTTTGCGATGTGCGGTTAGCGATATGTCGAAGTTTGACATGAAATATAAAATAAATATGGATGTGTGCTAACATTACATACACATAGGGTGATAGAATAGAACCAGAACTTTAGTATTATACCAACCAAGTTTCCGTAAAAACTTAGGTTTTGGAAATATGGGTAGTTAAAGTAGTCGCTTTGCGATGTGCGGACGGCGATTTGTCTAAGTTTGACATGAAATATAAAATAAATACAGAAGTGTGCCAACATTACGTACACATAGGATGATAGAATAGGACAAGAACTGTAGGACTATACCACCGAAGTTACCGTAAAAACTTAGGTTTTGGAAATATGGGTGATTAAATTAGCCGCTTTGCGATATGCGGTTAACGATTTGTCTAGGTTTTATATGAAATATAAAATAAATATGGAAAAGTGCTAAATTACATACGAAAAGGGTGATAGAATATAACCAGAACTTTAGTATTATACCAACCAAGTTTCCGTAAAAACTTAGGTTTTGGAAATATGGGTAGTTAAAGTAGTCGCTTTGCGATGTGCGGAGAGCGATTTGTCTAAGTTTGACATGAAATATAAAATAATTACGGAAGTGTCCTAACATTACGTACACATAGGGTGATAGAATAGAACCAGAACTTCAGTACTATACCAAACAAGTTACCGTAAAAACTTAGGTTTTGGAAATATGGGTGGTTAAAGTAGCCGCTTTGCGATTTGCGGTCAGCGATTTGTCTTATTTTGACATGAAATACAAAATAAATACGGAATTGGGGATACATGACGTACACATAGGGTGATAGAATAGTACCAGAAATATAGTATTATACCGCCGAAGTTACCGTAAAAACTTAGGTTTTGTAAATATGGGTGGTTATATTAGTCGCTTTGCGATGTGCGGACAGCGATTTGTCTAAGTTTGACATGAAATATAAAAAAAATACGGAAGTGTGCCAACATTACGTACACATAGGATGATAGAATAGGACAAGAACTGTTGGACTATACCACCCAAGTTACCGTAAAACTTAGGTTTTGGAAATATTGGTGATTAAATTAGCCGCTTTGCGATGTGCGGTTAGCGATATGTCGAAGTTTGACATGAAATATAAAATAAATATGGATGTGTGCTAACATTACATACACATAGGGTGATAGAATAGAACCAGAACTTTAGTATTATACCAACCAAGTTTCCGTAAAAACTTAGGTTTTGGAAATATGGGTAGTTAAAGTAGTCGCTTTGCGATGTGCGGACGGCGATTTGTCTAAGTTTGACATGAAATATAAAATAAATACAGAAGTGTGCCAACATTACGTACACATAGGATGATAGAATAGGACAAGAACTGTAGGACTATACCACCGAAGTTACCGTAAAAACTTAGGTTTTGGAAATATGGGTGATTAAATTAGCCGCTTTGCGATATGCGGTTAACGATTTGTCTAGGTTTTATATGAAATATAAAATAAATATGGAAAAGTGCTAAATTACATACGAAAAGGGTGATAGAATATAACCAGAACTTTAGTATTATACCAACCAAGTTTCCGTAAAAACTTAGGTTTTGGAAATATGGGTAGTTAAAGTAGTCGCTTTGCGATGTGCGGAGAGCGATTTGTCTAAGTTTGACATGAAATATAAAATAAATACGGAAGTGTCCTAACATTACGTACACATAGGGTGATAGAATAGAACCAGAACTTCAGTACTATACCAAACAAGTTACCGTAAAAACTTAGGTTTTGGAAATATGGGTGGTTAAAGTAGCCGCTTTGCGATTTGCGGTCAGCGATTTGTCTTATTTTGACATGAAATACAAAATAAATACGGAATTGGGGATACATGACTTAGACATTGGGTGATAGAATAGGACCAGAAACATAGTATTATACCACCGAAGTAACCGTAAAAACTTAGGTTTTGGAAATATGGTTGACTAAAGTAGTCGCTTTGCGATGTGCGGACAGCGATTTGTCTAAGTTTGACATGAAATATAAATAAATACGGAAGTGTGCCAACATTACGTACACTTAGGATGATAGAATAGGACAAGGACTGTAGGACTATACCACCGAAGTAACCGTAAAAACTTAGGATTTGGAAATATGGTTGACTAAATTAGCCGCTTTTCGATGTGCGGTCAGCGATTTGTCTAAGTTTGACATGAAATATTAAATAACTAAAGAAGTGTGCCAAAATTACATACACATAGGGTGATAGAATAGAACCAGAACTTTAGTATTATACCAACCAAGTTTCCGTAAACACTTAGGATTTGGAAATATGGGTAGTTAAAATAGTCGCTTTGCGATGTGCGGACAGCGATTTGTCTAAGTTTAACATGAAATATAAATATTAATACGGATGTGTGGATACATGACGTACACATAGGGTGATAGAATAGTACCAGAAATATAGTATTACTAGTGGCTTGAAGGGGCTAAAAGCCCCTAATGAGTGCAAATTCAAACAATCCTTATTCATTATAGTACAAAATACCTTAATAGTAAAATGATTCTATCTTATATTGATATCTAGCCTACGATATGGCTTTGAACCAAACATTAGTACCACATGTTTAAATGTAAACAAAGCATACGTTTTAAGATCCCAATGCTTTTTATATGGCAGATATTTTACGTTATTTCTCGTTTCCTGGTGAGTTTCAAGTAATTTCAGTATTTTTCCCGACCCCCTGGGACCAAGACCTTTAATTTGAGCCCTCTCCCATCATCCTGCGAGCTGTCAAACTCTCACAATTTTGATTGAAAAAAATCGCTTACAGAATTAATAATATAGATACCACCGAAGTTACCGTAAAAACTTAGGTTTTGTAAATATGGGTGGTTAAAGTAGTCGCTTTGCGATGTGTGGACAGCGATTTGTCTAAGTTTGACATGAAATATAAAAAAATACGGAAAGGTGCCAACATTACGTACACATAGGATGATAGAATAGACAAGAACTGTTGGACTATACCACCCAAGTTACCGTAAAAACTTAGGTTTTGGAAATATGGGTGATTAAATTAGCCACTTTTCGATGTGCGGTCAGCGATTTGTCTAAGTTTGACATGAAATATTAAATAACTAAAGAAGTGTGCCAAAATTACATACACATAGGGTGATAGAATAGAACCAGAACTTTAGTATTATACCAACCAAGTTTCCGTAAAAACTTAGGTTATGGAAATATGGGTAGTTAAAGTAGTCGCTTTGCGAAGTGCGGACAGCGATTTGTCTAAGTTTGACATGAAATACAAAATAAATACGGAAGGGTGCCAACATTACGTACACATAGGATGATAGAATAGGACAAGAACTGTAGGACTATACCACCCAAGTTACCGTAAAAACTTAAGTATTGGAAATATGGGTGATTAAATTAGCCGCTTTGCGATGTGCGGTCAGCGATTTGTCTAAGTTTGACATGAAATATAAAAAAATATGGATGTGTGCTAACATTACATACACATAGGGTGATAGAATAGAACCAGAACTTTAGTAATATACCAACCAAGTTTCCGTAAAAACTTAGGATTTGGAAATATGGGTAGTTAAAATAGTCGCTTTGCGATGTGCGGATAGCGATTTGTCTAAGTTTAACATGAAATATAAATATTAATACGGATGTGTGGATACATGACGTACACATAGGGTGATAGAATAGTACCAGAAATATAGTATTATACCACCGAAGTTACCGTAAAAACTTAGGTTTTGGAAATATGGGTAGTTAAAGTAGTCGCTTTGCGATGTGCGGTCAGCGATTTGTCTAAGTTTGACATGAATTATAAAATAAATACAGAAGTGTTCCAATATGACTTACCAATAAGATGATAGAATAGGACTAGAACTTCAGTACTATACCACCCAAGTTACCTTAAAAACTTAGGTTTAGAATATATGGGAGATTAAAGTAGTTGCTTTGCGATATGCGGACAGCGATTTGTCTAAATTTTACATGAAATATAAAATAAATACGGAAGTGTTCCAATATGACTTACCCATAAGATGATAGAATAGGACTAGAACTTTAGTACTATACCACCCAAGTTACCTTAAAAACTTAGGTTTTGGAAATATGGCTGATAAAGGTAGTCGCTTTGCGATGTGCGGACAGCGATTTGTCTAAGTTTGATATGAATTATAAAAATCAATATGGAATTATGGATACATGACGTACCCATAGGATGATAGAATAGGGCCAGAAATTTAGTGTTATACCACCCAAATTACCGTAAAAACTTAGGTTTAGGAAATATGGATGATAAAAGTATCCGCTTTGCGATATGCGGTCAGCGATTTGCCTAAGTTTGAATTAAATATAAAAAATACGTAAGTGTGCCAACATAACGTACACATAGGATGATAGAATAGGACCAGAACTGTAGGACTATACCACCCAAGTTACCGTAAAAACTTAGGTTTTGGAAATATGGGTGATTAAATTAGCCACTTTGCGATGTGCGGTTAACGATTTGTCTAGGTTTTATATGAAATATAAAATAAATATGGAAAAGTGCTAAATTACATACGAAAAGGGTGATAGAATATAACCAGAACTTTAGTATTATACCAACCAAGTTTCCGTAAAAACTTAGGTTTTGGAAATATGGGTAGTTAAAGTAGTCGCTTTGCGATGTGCGGACAGCGATTTGTCTAAGTTTGACATGAAATATAAAATAAATACGGAAGTGTCCTAACATTACGTACACATAGGGTGATAGAATAGAACCAGAACTTCAGTACTTTACCAAACAAGTTACCGTAAAAACTTAGGCTTTGGAAATATGGGTGGTTAAAGTAGCCGCTTTGCGATTTGCGGTCAGCGATTTGTATTATTTTGACATGAAATACAAAATAAATACGGAATTGGGGATACATGACGTAGACATAGGGTGATAGAATAGGACCAGAAATATAGTATTATACCACCGAAGTAACCGTAAAAACTTAGGTTTTGGAAATATGGTTGACTAAAGTAGTCGCTTTGCGATGTGCGGACAGCGATTTGTCTAAGTTTGACATGAAATATAAATAAATACGGAAGTGTGCCAACATTACGTACACTTAGGATGATAGAATAGGACAAGGACTGTAGGACTATACCACCCAAGTTACCGTAAAAACTTAGGTATTGGAAATATGGGTGATTAAATTAGCCGCTTTTCGATGTGCGGTCAGCGATTTGTCTAAGTTTGACATGAAATATAAAATAACTAAAGAAGTGTGCCAACATTACATACACATAGGGTGATAGAATAGAACCAGAACTTTAGTATTATACCAACCAAGTTTCCGTAAAAACTTAGGTTATGGAAATATGGGTAGTTAAAGTAGTCGCTTTGCGAAGTGCGGACAGCGATTTGTCTAAGTTTGACATGAAATACAAAATAAATACGGAAGTGTGCCAACTATACGTACACATAGGATGATAGAATAGGACAAGAACTGTAGGACTATACCACCCAAGTTACCGTAAAAACTTAGGTATTGGAAATATGGGTGATTAAATTAGCCGATTTGCGATGTGCGGTCAGCGATTTGTCTAAGTTTGACATGAAAATTAAAAAAATATGGATGTGTGCTAACATTACATACACATAGGGTGATAGAATAGAACCAGAACTTTAGTAATATACCAACCAAGTTTCCGTAAAAACTTAGGATATGGAAATATGGGTAGTTAAAATAGTCGCTTTGCGATGTGCGGACAGCGATTTGTCTAAGTTTAACATGAAATATAAATATTAATACGGATGTGTGGATACATGACGTACACATAGGGTGATAGAATAGTACCAGAAATATAGTATTATACCACCGAAGTTACCATAAAAACTTAGGTTTTGGAAATATGGGCGATTAAATTAGCCGCTTTGCGATGTGCGGTTAGAGATTCGTCTAAGTTTGACATGAAATATAAAATAAATATGGAAGTGTGCTAACATTACATACACATAGGGTGATAGAATAGAACCAGAACTTTAGTATTATACCAACCAAGTTTCCGTAAAAACTTAGGTTTTGGAAATATGGGTAGTTAAAGTAGTCGCTTTGCGATGTGCGTTCAGCGATTTGTCTAAGTTTGACATGAATTATAAAATAAATACAGAATCGTTCCAATATGACTTACCCATAAGATGATAGAATAGGACTAGAACTTCAGTACTATACCACCCAAGTTACCTTAAAAACTTAGGTTTAGAATATATGGGAGATTAAAGTAGTTGCTTTGCGATATGCGGACAGCGATTTGTCTAAGTTTTACATGAAATATAAAATAAATACGGAAGTGTTCCAATATGACTTACCCATAAGATGATAGAATAGGACTAGAACTTTAGTACTATACCACACAAGTTACCTTAAAAACTTAGGTTTTGGAAATATGGCTGATAAAGGTAGTCGCTTTGCGATGTGCGGACAGCGATTTGTCTAAGTTTGATATGAATTATAAAAATCAATATGGAATTATGGATACATGACGTACCCATAGGATGATAGAATAGGGCCAGAAATTTAGTGTTATACCACCCAAATTACCGTAAAAACTTAGGTTTAGGAAATATGGGTGATAAAATTAGCCGCTTTGCGATATGCGGTCAGCGATTTGCCTAAGTTTGAATTAAATATAAAAAATACGGAAGTGTGCCAACATAACGTACACATAGGATGATAGAATAGGACCAGAACTGTAGGACTATACCACCCAAGTTACCGTAAAAACTTAGGTTTTGGAAATATGGGTGATTAAATTAGCCACTTTGCGATGTGCGGTTAACGATTTGTCTAGGTTTTATATGAAATATAAAATAAATATGGAAAAGTGCTAAATTACATACGAAAAGGGTGATAGAATATAACCAGAACTTTAGTATTATACCAACCAAGTTTCCGTAAAAACATAGGTTTTGGAAATATGGGTAGTTAAAGTAGTCGCTTTGCGATGTGCGGACAGCGATTTGTCTAAGTTTGACATGAAATATAAAATAAATACGGAAGTGTCCTAACATTACGTACACATAGGGTGATAGAATAGAACCAGAACTTCAGTACTTTACCAAACAAGTTACCGTAAAAACTTAGGCTTTGGAAATATGGGTGGTTAAAGTAGCCGCTTTGCGATTTGCGGTTAGCGATTTGTCTTATTTTGACATGAAATACAAAATAAATACGGAATTGGGGATACATGACGTAGACATAGGGTGATAGAATAGGACCAGAAATATAGTATTATACCACCGAAGTAACCGTAAAAACTTAGGTTTTGGAAATATGGTTGACTAAAGTAGTCGCTTTGCGATGTGCGGACAGCGATTTGTCTAAGTTTGACATGAAATATAAATAAATACGGAAGTGTGCCAACATTACGTACACTTAGGATGATAGAATAGGACAAGGACTGTAGGACTATACCACCCAAGTTACCGTAAAAACTTAGATTTTGGAAATATGGGTGATTAAATTAGCCGCTTTTCGATGTGCGGTCAGCGATTTGTCTAAGTTTGACATGAAATATAAAATAACTTAAGAAGTGTGCCATCATTACATACACATAGGGTGATAGAATAGAACCAGAACTATAGTATTATACCAACCAAGTTTCCGTAAAAACTTAGGTTATGGAAATATGCGTAGTTTAAGTAGTCGCTTTGCGAAGTGCGGACAGCGATTTGTCTAAGTTTGACATGAAATACAAAATAAATACGGAAGTGTGCCAACATTACGTACACATAGGATGATAGAATAGGACAAGAACTGTAGGACTATACCACCCAAGTTACCGTAAAAACTTAGGTATAGGAAATATGGGTGATTAAATTAGCCGCTTTGCGATGTGCGGTCAGCGATTTGTCTAGGTTTAACATGAAATATAAATATTGATACGGATGTGTGGATACATGACGTACACATAGGGTGATAGAATAGTACCAGAAATATAGTATTATACCACCGAAGTTACCGTAAAAACTTCGGTTTTGTAAATATGGGTGGTTAAAGTAGTCGCTTTTCGATGTGCGGACAGCGATTTGTCTAAGTTTGACATGAAATATAAAAACATACGGAAGTGTGCCAACATTACGTACACATAGGATGATAGAATAGACAAGAACTGTTGGACTATACCAGCCAAGTTACCGTAAAAACTTAGGTTTTGGAAATATGGGCGATTAAATTAGCCGCTTTGCGATGTGCGGTTAGAGATTTGTCTAAGTTTGACATGAAATATAAAATAAATATGGAAGTGTGCCAACATTACGTACACTTAGGATGATAGAATAGGACAAGGACTGTAGGACTATACCACCCAAGTTACCGTAAAATCTTAGATTTTGGAAATATGGGTGATTAAATTAGCCGCTTTTCGATGTGCGGTCAGCGATTTGTCTAAGTTTGACATGAAATATAAAATAACTTAAGAAGTGTGCCATCATTACATACACATAGGGTGATAGAATAGAACCAGAACTATAGTATTATACCAACCAAGTTTCCGTAAAAACTTAGGTTATGGAAATATGCGTAGTTTAAGTAGTCGCTTTGCGAAGTGCGGACAGCGATTTGTCTAAGTTTGACATGAAATACAAAATAAATACGGAAGTGTGCCAACATTACGTACACATAGGATGATAGAATAGGACAAGAACTGTAGGACTATACCACCCAAGTTACCGTAAAAACTTAGGTATAGGAAATATGGGTGATTAAATTAGCCGCTTTGCGATGTGCGGTCAGCGATTTGTCTAAATTTGACATGAAATATAAAAAAATATGGATGTGTGCTAACATTACATACACATAGGGTGATAGAATAGAACCAGAACTTTAGTAATATACCAACCAAGTTTCCATAAAAACTTAGGATTTGGAAATATTGGTAGTTAAAATAGTCGCTTTGCGATGTGCGGACAGCAATTTGTCTAGGTTTGACATGAAATATAAAAATAAATACGGAATTCTGGATACAAGACGTACAAATAGGGTGATAGAATAGTACCAGAAATATAGTATTATACCACCGAAGTTACCGTAAAAACTTAGGTTTTGGAAATATGGGTGATTAAAGTAGTCGCTTTGCGATGTGCGGACAGCGATTTGTCTAAGTTTAACATGAAATATAAATATTAATACGGATTTGTGGATACATGACGTACACATAGGGTGATAGAGTAGTACCAGAAATATAGTATTATACCACCGAAGTTACCGTAAAAACTTAGGTTTTGTTAATATGGGTGGTTAAAGTAATCGCTTTGCGATGTGCGGACAGCGATTTGTCTAAGTTTGACATGAAATAAAAAAAAATACGGAAGTGTGCCAACATTACGTACACATAGGATGATAGAATAGGACAAGAACTGTTGGACTATACCACCCAAGTAACCGTAAAAACCTAGGTTTTGGAAATATGAGTGATTAAATTAGCCGCTTTGCGATGTGCGGTTAGCGATTTGTCTAAGTTTGACATGAAATATAAAATAAATATGGAAGTGTGCTAACATTACATACACATAGGGTGATAGAATAGATACAGAACTTTAGTATTATACCAACCAAGTTTCCGTAAAAACTTAGGTTTTGGAAATATGGGTAGTTAAAATAGTCGCTTTGCGATGTGCGGTCAGCGATTTGTCTAAGTTTGACATGAATTATAAAATAAATACAGAAGTGTTCCAATATGACTTACCCATAAGATGATAGAATAGGACTAGAACTTCAGTACTATACCACCCAAGTTACCTTAAAAACTTAGGTTTAGAATATATGGGAGATTAAAGTAGTTGCTTTGCGATATGCGGACAGCGATTTGCCTAAGTTTTACATGAAATATATAATAAATACGGAAATTTGCCAACATGACCTACCCATAGGATGATAGAATAGGACCAGAAATTTAGTGTTATACCACCCAAATTACCGTAAAAACTTAGGTTTTGGAAATATGGGTGATAAAATTAGCCGCTTTGCGATGTGCGGTCAGCGACTTGTCTAAGTTTTACATGAAATATGAAATAAATACAGAAGTGTGCCAACATGACGTACCCATAGGATGATAGAATAGGACTAGAACTTTAGTACTATACCACCCAAGTTACCTTAAAAACTTAGGTTTTGTAAATAAGGCTGATAAATGTAGTCGCTTTGCGATGTGCGGACAGCGATTTGTCTAAGTTTGATATGAATTATAAAAATCAATATGGAATTGTGGATACATGACGTACCCATAGGATGATAGAATAGGGCCAGAAATTTAGTGTTATTCCACCCAAATTACCGTAAAAACTTAGGTTTTGGAAATATGGTTGACTAAAGTAGTCGCTTTGCGATGTGCGGACAGCGATTTGCCTAAGTTTGACATGAAATATAAATAAATTCGGAAGTGTGCCAACATTACGTACACTTAGGATGATAGAATAGGACAAGGACTGTAGGACTATACCACCCAAGTTACCGTAAAAACTTAGGTTTTGGAAATATGGGTGATTAAATTAGCCGCTTTTCGATGTGCGGTCAGCGATTTGTCTAAGTTTGACATGAAATATAAAATAACTAAAGAAGTGTGCCAACATTACATACACATAGGGTGATAGAATAGAACCAGAACTTTAGTAATATACCAACCAAGTTTCCGTAAAAACTTAGGATATGGAAATATGGGTAGTTAAAGTAGTCGCTTTGCGAAGTGCGGACAGCGATTTGTCTAAGTTTGACATGAAATACAAAATAAATACGGAAGTGTGCCAACATTACTTACACATAGGATGATAGAATAGGACAAGAACTGTAGGACTATACCACCCAAGTTACCGTAAAAACTTAGGTATTGGAAATATGGGTGATTAAATTAGCCGCTTTGCGATGTGCGGTCAGCGATTTGTCTAAGTTTGACATGAAATATAAAAAAAATATGGATGTGTGCTAACATTACATACACATAGGGTGATAGAATAGAACCAGAACTTTAGTAATATACCAACCAAGTTTCCGTAAAAACTTAGGATTTGGAAATATGGGTAGTTAAAATAGTCGCTTTGCGATGTGCGGACAGCGATTTGTCTAGGTTTAACATGAAATATAAATATTGATACGGATGTGTGGATACATGACGTACACATAGGGTGATAGAATAGTACCAGAAATATAGTATTATACCACCGAAGTTACCGTAAAAACTTCGGTTTTGTAAATATGGGTGGTTAAAGTAGTCGCTTTGCGATGTGCGGACAGCGATTTGTCTAAGTTTGACATGACATATAAAAAAAAATACGGAAGTGTGCCAACATTACGTACACATAGGATGATAGAATAGACAAGAACTGTTGGACTATACCAGCCAAGTTACCGTAAAAACTTAGGTTTTGGAAATATGGGCGATTAAATTAGCCGCTTTGCGATGTGCGGTTAGAGATTTGTCTAAGTTTGACATGAAATATAAAATAAATATGGAAGTGTGCCAACATTACGTACACTTAGGATGATAGAATAGGACAAGGACTGTAGGACTATACCACCCAAGTTACCGTAAAAACTTAGATTTTGGAAATATGGGTGATTAAATTAGCCGCTTTTCGATGTGCGGTCAGCGATTTGTCTAATTTTGACATGAAATATAAAATAACTTAAGAAGTGTGCCATCATTACATACACATAGGGTGATAGAATAGAACCAGAACTATAGTATTATACCAACCAAGTTTCCGTAAAAACTTAGGTTATGGAAATATGCGTAGTTTAAGTAGTCGCTTTGCGAAGTGCGGACAGCGATTTGTCTAAGTTTGACATGAAATACAAAATAAATACGGAAGTGTGCCAACATTACGTACACATAGGATGATAGAATAGGACAAGAACTGTAGGACTATACCACCCAAGTTACCGTAAAAACTTAGGTATAGGAAATATGGGTGATTAAATTAGCCGCTTTGCGATGTGCGGTCAGCGATTTGTCTAAATTTGACATGAAATATAAAAAAATATGGATGTGTGCTAACATTACATACACATAGGGTGATAGAATAGAACCAGAACTTTAGTAATATACCAACCAAGTTTCCATAAAAACTTAGGATTTGGAAATATTGGTAGTTAAAATAGTCGCTTTGCGATGTGCGGACAGCAATTTGTCTAGGTTTGACATGAAATATAAAAATAAATACGGAATTCTGGATACAAGACGTACAAATAGGGTGATAGAATAGTACCAGAAATATAGTATTATACCACCGAAGTTACCGTAAAAACTTAGGTTTTGGAAATATGGGTGATTAAAGTAGTCGCTTTGCGATGTGCGGACAGCGATTTGTCTAAGTTTAACATGAAATATAAATATTAATACGGATTTGTGGATACATGACGTACACATAGGGTGATAGAATAGTACCAGAAATATAGTATTATACCACCGAAGTTACCGTAAAAACTTAGGTTTTGTTAATATGGGTGGTTAAAGTAATCGCTTTGCGATGTGCGGACAGCGATTTGTCTAAGTTTGACATGAAATAAAAAAAAATACGGAAGTGTGCCAACATTACGTACACATAGGATGATAGAATAGGACAAGAACTGTTGGACTATACCACCCAAGTAACCGTAAAAAATTAGGTTTTGGAAATATGGGCGATTAAATTAGCCGCTTTGCGATGTGCGGTTAGCGATTTGTCTAAGTTTGACATGAAATATAAAATAAATATGGAAGTGTGCTAACATTACACACACATAGGGTGATAGAATAGATACAGAACTTTAGTATTATACCAACCAAGTTTCCGTAAAAACTTAGGTTTTGGAAATATGGGTAGTTAAAATAGTCGCTTTGCGATGTGCGGTCAGCGATTTGTCTAAGTTTGACATGAATTATAAAATAAATACAGAAGTGTTCCAATATGACTTACCCATAAGATGATAGAATAGGACTAGAACTTCAGTACTATACCACCCAAGTTACCTTAAAAACTTAGGTTTAGAATATATGGGAGATTAAACTAGTTGCTTTGCGATATGCGGACAGCGATTTGCCTAAGTTTTACATGAAATATATAATAAATACGGAAATTTGCCAACATGACCTACCCATAGGATGATAGAATAGGACCAGAAATTTTGTGTTATACCACCCAAATTACCGTAAAAACTTAGGTTTTGGAAATATGGGTGATCAAATTAGCCGCTTTGCGATGTGCGGTCAGCGACTTGTCTAAGTTTTACATGAAATATGAAATAAATACAGAAGTGTGCCAACATGACGTACCCATAGGATGATAGAATAGGACTAGAACTTTAGTACTATACCACCCAAGTTACCTTAAAAACTTAGGTTTTGTAAATAAGGCTGATAAATGTAGTCGCTTTGCGATGTGCGGACAGCGATTTGTCTAAGTTTGATATGAATTATAAAAATCAATATGGAATTGTGGATACATGACGTACCCATAGGATGATAGAATAGGGCCAGAAATTTAGTGTTATTCCACCCAAATTACCGTAAAAACTTAGGTTTTGGAAATATGGTTGACTAAAGTAGTCGCTTTGCGATGTGCGGACAGCGATTTGTCTAAGTTTGACATGAAATATAAATAAATTCGGAAGTGTGCCAACATTACGTACACTTAGGATGATAGAATAGGACAAGGACTGTAGGACTATACCACCCAAGTTACCGTAAAAACTTAGGTTTTGGAAATATGGGTGATTAAATTAGCCGCTTTTCGATGTGCGGTCAGCGATTTGTCTAAGTTTGACATGAAATATAAAATAACTAAAGAAGTGTGGCAACATTACATACACATAGGGTGATAGAATAGAACCAGAACTTTAGTATTATACCAACCAAGTTTCCGTAAAAACTTAGGTTATGGAAATATGGGTAGTTAAAGTAGTCGCTTTGCGAAGTGCGGACAGCGATTTGTCTAAGTTTGACATGAAATACAAAATAAATACGGAAGTGTGCCAACATTACGTACACATAGGATGATAGAATAGGACAAGAACTGTAGGACTATACCACCCAAGTTACCGTAAAAACTTAGGTATTGGAAATATGGGTGATTAAATTAGCCGCTTTGCGATGTGCGGTCAGCGATTTGTCTAAGTTTGACATGAAATATAAAAAAAATATGGATGTGTGCTAACATTACATACACATAGGGTGATAGAATAGAACCAGAACTTTAGTAATATACCAACCAAGTTTCCGTAAAAACTTAGGATTTGGAAATATGGGTAGTTAAAATAGTCGCTTTGCGATGTGCGGACAGCGATTTGTCTAGGTTTAACATGAAATATAAATATTGATACGGATGTGTGGATACATGACGTACACATAGGGTGAAGGAATAGTACCAGAAATATAGTATTATACCACCGAAGTTACCGTAAAAACTTCGGTTTTGTAAATATGGGTGGTTAAAGTAGTCGCTTTGCGATGTGCGGACAGCGATTTGTCTAAGTTTGACATGAAATATAAAAAAAATACGGAAGTGTGCCAACATTACGTACACATAGGATGATAGAATAGACTAGAACTGTTGGACTATACCAGCCAAGTTACCGTAAAAACGTAGGTTTTGGAAATATGGGCGATTAAATTAGCCGCTTTGCGATGTGCGGTTAGAGATTTGTCTAAGTTTGACATGAAATATAAAATAAATATGGAAGTGTGCTAACATTACATACACATAAGGTGATAGAATAGAACCAGAACTTTAGTATTATACCAACCAAGTTTCCGTAAAAACTTAGGTTTTGGAAATATGGGTAGTTAAAGTAGTCGCTTTGCGATGTGCGGTCAGCGATTTGTCTAAGTTTGACATGAATTATAAAATAAATACAGAAGTGTTCCAATATGACTTACCCATAAGATGATAGAATAATAATAATAATAATAATAAACTTCTTTATTGCTGTAAGACAATACAAGTATTGCATAGCATGCGTCAATTTTTGTTAAATTAAATAGACAAATTTCAATGTGATAAAAAATACAAAGGTAAGTTTCCAAAATAACGAAATTTAAAAGTAGACAATAAAAATACTATAAGTATACAATAAGTATTAGCCAGCCAAATTGATTTAAAATTTTAAGTTGGGCAGGAAAAAAATATTTAATTTCAAACCGATGCTTCCCCCAAGTTGTAGTCCATGAACTCGTCCACCGAGTAGAACACGTTCGACACCAAAAAGCGTCTTAATTTTGATTTGAATTTTGTTTCACAATTTTCGAAACGAATGCCTTCGGGAACTTTATTCAGTATGGAGACGCCCATCTGGGAGGGTAGTCGTGCCATAGTTGCCAACCTGTGCTGTGCTGTTCTGTACACATTTCTGGATCTGGTGTTGTATCCATGTACATCCCTACCCTGTACTGGGGGGCTTTTAAATTTGCAGAAAAGCGCAGTTTCCAGAATGTACAGCTGAGCCAGTGTTAGCAATCCTAGTTCCCGAAAGGCGTTGCGGCACGACTCTCTAAATTTGAGTTTTGCTATAATTCGTATGGCTTTCTTTTGAAGGACAAAGATACGGTTGAAATTAGCCTGTGAGCAGCTGCCCCACAAGGCAATGCCATATTGCAGATGACATTGAATCAGACCGTAGTAAGCCATAAGCAATAACTCTTTGGGACAGTGTTCGGAAAGTCTTCGAAGCAGGTAAATTCCTGACGAGACCTTTATACATACACTGTCAACATGAACAGTCCACGTCAGCTCATCATCAACAAGCATTCCGAGGAATTTAATGAAACCGACTTCTTCAATGGTAGTATCGTCTATCATTGCAGTCGGACGGCAAGAATTTAGAGCGGTGCTGCCTCCAAATACCATGCAGTTTGATTTCGACGGATTGACTTTGAGATTTTTGTTTTCAAAGTATTGAATGCAAGAGTTAATTCCCTCAAATGAGGAAACTTCAATTTGCACAATTTTATCTGAACTGAAACAGAGAGTCGTGTCATCCGCGTACTGGACAATTTGTCCAATTCCAAAGAGAGAATTCAAATCATTCACATACACCAGGAATAAGAGGGGGCCGAGAATTGATCCCTGGGGGACTCCGTATCTCAAGTTGGCTGTATGTGAAGTCGCTCCATTGACCTGAACTTTTTGTGTCCTTCCGGAGAGGTATGACCTCAACCATTTGTGTGGTAAGCCACGAACTCCGCAATTCCACAAACTGTCAAGGAGGATATTGTGTTCAACACAATCGAAAGCCTTGGACAAGTCTAGAAAGACACTTAGTGTCATGTTGTGCTTGTCCAAGTTACTTACAATCATTTCCACTAAGTGGATGATTGCATCAACAGTTGATTTTCCTTTTTGGAAACCAAACTGATCTTTGGACAAAATTTTGTGTTTTTCAAAAAAATTTAGCATCCTGCGCATGAAAAGTTTTTCAAAAACTTTACTTAGCACCGGCAGGATTGAGATTGGCCTATAATTGTTTGGTTGTTGTGAATCTCCTTTTTTAAAAATAGGAATCACTTTTGCAACCTTAAGAGAATTTGGAAATAGGCCTGTTTTGAATGAGAGATTGATTGATTGAGTTAAAGGGGCCACGATGCCATTGTGGCATTTTTTCAGAAGCCACGTTGACATATCGTTGATATCCAACGACTTCTTCGCCCTCAGATCGCCAATCGCCCTAGAGACCTCCTGCTCAGTTACGTCACTTAGGAACATCGATTCGGCCGGACTTAACTGCCCAGGAACCGCCAGGGGTGCCAGCGTGAGGCCAGTGTCTCCGGTATTTGAAAAAAATGTATTGAAAACACTAGCCACCTCCGCCGGCTCCCGGACAATCTTACCCCCCACCTCCAATTCAATAGCCTGTGACTTTTGGGCAGACACCTTAGACTTATTTATAATACCCCAAGCTTGCTTTGAAAAGTTGTCTGCATTTTTTAATGTTTTGTTTACCTCGTAGCTTTTTGCGGCTTTAATGACTTTTCTGTAAATTTTTTTATATAAGTTGTAAAAAGCTTTAAATTCAAGGTTATTCGTTGATTGCAATTGTTTCCAATACATTTTCAAATTTTCCCTGGACACCAAAATGCCTTTAGTGATCCAGGTGTTTTGTTTGAACCGCTGGCTTAATTTTGATGTTTTTTTAGGGCAAAATGAATCAAGATGGAAATTTAGGCAGCTGTTCAAAGTATCAAAAAATTTATCTGCACAATGTACTTCTGTGAGACAGTCCCATTTTTCAGTTTGAAGTTTTTGGTCAAGAAGGTAAACATTTTCGGGCCTGGTGTCCCTTTTGGTTTGGGTAGTGCCTTGGTGGCGGAGTGGTGTCCGACCTTCGACAGTGGCGACCAGAGCATAATGGTCAGACACGGCGGTGGACACGACCGAGACGGGCAAGTCGTCAATGTTGGAAACAACGTTGTCAATGGCCGTGCGCGATGTTTGTGTCACCCTGGTAGGCGAGTTCACGGACCACTTTAACCCAAAACCCTTTAGAGTTGCTCGTAAATATTTAGTTTTACTCGCTTGAAAATCTGAAACATCTATGTTGAAGTCACCAGCCAGCAAAAATTTCTGTGTCTTACTGGTGATGTGTTGCAAAAATTGCTCTAATTTTTGAAAGAAAACTTTTTCGTTGCTGTCAGGGGAGCGGTACAAACCGTAAACATAAACAGGTTCTCCACCTTGAGTAAAAATTTTGACACCGGCTATTTCAAAATCCATTTCAACTGACAATTTAATCGATAAAGGTTCAAATTTTATGTTATTTTTCAAAAAAAGAGCAACTCCCCCCCATTTAATGTTTGTCCGAATAAAATAACATCCCAGAACATAATTTTGAATTTCGGAAAACTGTACATTTGTTTCGTTGAAACCAAATTCTGACAAAATCAAAACATCGGGCTTGAGTTCCTCACAAAGAATTTCTAACTCTGACGATTTGTTTGTTGCAACTTGTATGTTTTGGTGGAGGATAGTTATCTGATTACCTTTGATTTTGGTCTGGCTAGTACCTTTGCTGTTTACATGGTTTTTTCTAAAAAAAGCGAACTGTCCTTGTTTATTTGGTTTAAACTGGCTGATGTCCCGCTCGCTGTTGGTGTTGCCTTCACTGCGTCAGCGAAGGTCTCGTAGGGGAGGACCACTGGCTCAGCAGGCGCATCGGACGGTGTCTGGACCGCAGGCGCTGGTGTTGGTGGGGAGTGAGCTGGTGGGGTGCTCTCCGCTCTGCCCGCTCTGACGACAGCTTTATGCAGTAGGGTTGCCAATAATTCCTTGCCTTGCATTGTAAGATGCAACCCATGCCAAGTAAAAAACCGTCTGCCAATGTCGTTGAAATTAAACAGTTGTAAGCCGTCATGCCGCTTGCATAGCTCTTGAAGATAGTAATTAACAAATATAACTTGTTTGTTAACGGGGTGGCTTACAGGGAGATCGTATCGCCGGGGCAGTGAAGACAGGACTACTCTGGAAGTTTTCAACCGTTCCACTACCCGATTTTCTAGGTGTTTAAAAATATTGTTCTGTTCACCAGCGGCGACGTCATTAGTACCAGCAATGATGATGCAGCAGCTTCCAGGTGGTGGTGGACTTCCTGAGGTGACTTCCATCATCTTGGCTCCTGGCTTACAAACTCCAGTGACTTTAGTTGTAGGGGGGACGATTCGCTGGAGTAGTCCCGCTACGTGACGACCATGGCTGTCACTTTCTATGAGTACAGAGGGGAACATCGAATGAGCAGGGGACACTGAACCAACAGGGGACACAGATTGCGGTGGTTGGGATTTCAATAGTATTTTATTTGTAGGCTTGGTTTTTGTTTTGTTCATGTGGTGTTTATTAAGTTTCCTTGCTTTACGTTGTTTTGAATTGTTTTGTGTTGTTATTTCAATCTGTTTTGATTCTGGAGGTGTAAGACATTGAAATCTATTTTTAGTTGACACAGGTTGGTTATTTTTTCCTACAACTGTCCATGCTTTTTCAGAATAATTAGGGGAGGCTTCTGATGGTGGATTATTTGTTACAGTTTTCAATTTTAGAAATTTGATTTCTGCCTCAAGCACTTCAATAGATGTTTTTAGCTTTGTTATCAGGTCTAGGTTTTGAACACATAGTGGATTTTTACAGTCAGTCGGTGGATCGCACTGAACCCCACAGTCTTTAGAATAGCCTACTCTGTTAGTTTGTACAATCGAGGAGCTGTTTTCGGGAAATATTTCATTCGTAAATTCTAGCAGCCGAGTGTCAGATTCTATTGAGTGGTTTAGAATCACCTCAATCCTTTTTTCTAGAATTTTAATATTTTCCTTTAATTCAGTGTTCTCGTCGACAATATCTGGGATGGTAGGCGTCGATGCAATCATTGTCTGTGTTGAAAGGCTGGTCGGTTGTTGATGGGGTGTCAGACAGGACGTGCCCGGGACAGATGTGGAGTGCGGAGTCGCAATCGCAGCCGCGGGTGCCGACGCGGACGCGGCGGGAAGCGATGCGCTCTCAGCCGCGGGTGGACCGGTCACCTTTGGGGTGTCAGGAACCGCAACGCTCATCTTTGGCGATTGTTGTGGAGAAATTAAAGTCCGCATTGTGACTGGATGCGAGCCGGTGTGCTTATTATTTAACTCGGTTACTTCTGTTTTGCTAGCATCCGTTCTTATAGTGGCCCCACAGGTTCGGCCAAGACACCGCCACACAACTTCGCCGCTTTTAACAGTATAACAGAATAGGACTAGAACTTCAGTACTATACCAACCAAGTTACCTTAAAAACTTAGGTTTAGAATATATGGGAGATTAAAGTAGTTGCTTTGCGATATGCGGACAGCGATTTGTCTAAGATTTACATGAAATATAAAATAAATACGGAAGTGTTCCAATATGACTTACCCATAAGATGATAGAATAGGGCTAGAACTTTAGTACTATACCACCCAAGTTACCTTAAAAACTTAGGTTTTGGAAATATGGCTGATAAAGGTAGTCGCTTTGCGATGTGCGGACAGCGATTTGTCTAAGTTTGATATGAATTATAAAAATCAATATGGAATTATGGATACATGACGTACCCATAGGATGATAGAATAGGGCCAGAAATTTAGTGTTATACCACTCAAATTACCGTAAAAACTTAGGTTTAGGAAATATGGGTGATAAAAGTAGCCGCTTTGCGATATGCGGTAAGCGATTTGCCTAAGTTTGAATTAAATATAAAAAATACGGAAGTGTGCCAACATAACGTACACATAGGATGATAGAATAGGACCAGAACTGTAGGACTATACCACCCAAGTTACCGTAAAAACTTAGGTTTTGGAAATATGGGTGATTAAATTAGCCACTTTGCGATGTGCGGTTAACGATTTGTCTAGGTTTTATATGAAATATAAAATAAATATGGAAAAGTGCTAAATTACATACGAAAAGGGTAATAGAATATAACCAGAACTTTAGTATTATACCAACCAAGGTTCCGTAAAAACTTAGGTTTTGGAAATATGGGTAGTTAAAGCAGTCGCTTTGCGATGTGCGGACAGCGATTTGTCTAAGATTGACATGAAATATAAAATAAATTCGGAAGTGTCCTAACATTACGTACACATAGGGTGATAGAATAGAACCAGAACTTCAGTACTATACCAAACAAGTTACCGTAAAAACTTAGGTTTTGGAAATATGGGTGGTTAAAGTAGCCGCTTTGCGATTTGCGGTCAGCGATTTGTCTTATTTTGACATAAAATACAAAATAAATACGGAATTGGGGATACATGACGTAGAAATAGGGTGATAGAATAGGACCAGAAATATATTATTATACCACCGAAGTAACCGTAAAAACTTAGGTTTTGGAAATATGGTTGACTAAAGTAGTCGCTTTGCGATGTGCGGACAGCGATTTGTCTAAGTTTGACATGAAATATAAATAAATACGGAAGTGTGCCAACATTACGTACACTTAGGATGATAGAATAGGACAAGGACTGTGAAATATACCACCCAAGTTACCGTAAAAACTTAGGTTTTGGAAATATGGGTGATTAAATTAGCCGCTTTTCGATGTGCGGTCAGCGATTTGTCTAAGTTTGACATGAAATATAAAATAACTAAAGAAGTGTGCCAACATTACATACACATAGGGTGATAGAATAGAACCAGAACTTTAGTATTATACCAACCAAGTTACCTTAAAACTTAGGTTTAGAATATATGGGAGATTAAAGTAGTTGCTTTGCGATATGCGGACAGCGATTTGTCTAAGTTTTACATGAAATATAAAATAAATACGGAAGTGTTCCAATATGACTTACCCATAAGATGATAGAATAGGACTTGAACTTTAGTACTATACCACCCAAGTTACCTTAAAAACTTAGGTTTTGGAAATATGGCTAATAAAGGTAGTCGCTTTGCGATGTGCGGACAGCGATTTGTCTAAGTTTGATATAAATTATAAAAATCAATATGGAATTATGGATACATGACGTACCCATAGGATGATAGAATAGGGCCAGAAATTTAGTGTTATACCACCCAAATTACCGTAAAAACTTAGGTTTAGGAAATATGGGTGATAAAAGTAGCCGCTTTGCGATATGCGGTCAGCGATTTGCCTAAGTTTGAATTAAATATAAAAAATACGGAAGTGTGCCAACATAACGTACACATAGGATGATAGAATAGGACCAGAACTGTAGGACTATACCACCCAAGTTACCGTAAAAACTTAGGTTTTGGAAATATGGGTGATTAAATTAGCCACTTTGCGATGTGCGGTTAACGATTTGTCCAGGTTTTATATGAAATATAAAATAAATATGGAAAAGTGCTAAATTACATACGAAAAGGGTGATAGAATATAACCAGAACTTTAGTATTATACCAACCAAGTTTCCGTAAAAACTTAGGTTTTGGAAATATGGGTAGTTAAAGCAGTCGCTTTGCGATGTGCGGGCAGCGATTTGTCTAAGTTTGACATGAAATATAAAATAAATACTTAAGTGTCCTAAAATTACGTACACATAGGGTGATAGAATAGAACCAGAACTTCAGTACTATACCAAACAAGTTACCGTAAAAACTTAGGTTTTGGAAATATGGGTGGTTAAAGTAGCCGCTTTGCGATTTGCGGTCAGCGATTTGTCTTATTTTGACATGAAATACAAAATAAATACGGAATTGGGGATACATGACGTAGAAATAGGGTGATAGAATAGGACCAGAAATATAGTATTATACCACCGAAGTAACCGTAAAAACTTAGGTTTTGGAAATATGGTTGACTAAAGTAGTCGCTTTGCGATGTGCGGACAGCGATTTGTCTAAGTTTGACATGAAATATAAATAAATACGGAAGTGTGCCAACATTACGTACACTTAGGATGATAGAATAGGACAAGGACTGTAGGACTATACCACCCAAGTTACCGTAAAAACTTAGGTTTTGGAAATATGGGTGATTAAATTAGCCGCTTTGCGATGTGCGGTCAGCGATTTGTCTAAGTTTGACATGAAATATAAAAAAAAATGGATGTGTGCTAACATTACATATACATAGGGTGATAGAATAGAACCAGAACTTTAGTAATATACCAACCAAGTTTCCGTAAAAACTTAGGATTTGGAAATATGGGTAGTTAAAATAGTCGCTTTGCGATGTGCGGACAGCAATTTGTCTAGGTTTGACATGAAATATAAAAATAAATACGGAATTCTGGATACAAGACGTACAAATAGGGTGATAGAATAGTACCAGAGATATAGTATTATACCACCGAAGTTACCGTAAAAACTTAGGTTTTGGAAATATGGGTGATTAAATTAGTCGCTTTGCGATGTGCGGACAGCGATTTGTTTAAGTTTAACATGAAATATAAATATTAATACGGATGTGTGGATACATGACGTACACATAGGGTGATAGAATAGTACCAGAAATATAGTATTATACCACCGAAGTTACCGTAAAAACATAGGTTTTGTAAATATGGGTGGTTAAAGTAGTCGCTTTGCGATGTGCGGACAGCGATTTGTCTAAGTTTGACATGAAATATAAAAAAAATACGGAAGTGTGCCAACATTACGTACACATAGGATGATAGAATAGGACAAGAACTGTTGGACTATACCACCCAAGTTACCGTAAAAACTTAGGTTTTGGAAATATGGGCGATTAAATTAGCCGCTTTTCGATGTGCGGTTAGCGATTTGTCTAAGTTTGACATGAAATATAAAATAAATATGGAAGTGTGCTAACATTACATACACATAGGGTGATAGAATAGAACCAGAACTTTAGTATTATACCAACCAAGTTTCCTAAAAAACCTAGGTTTTGGAAATATGGGTAGTTAAAGTAGTCGCTTTGCGATGTGCGGACAGCGATTTGTCTAAGTTTGACATGAAATATAAAATAAATACAGAAGTGCTCCAATATGACTTACCCATAAGATGATAGAATAGGACTAGAACTTCAGTACTATACCACCCAAGTTACCTTAAAAACTTAGGTTTAGAATATATGGGTGATTAAATTAGCCGCTTTGCGATATGCGGTCAGCGACTTGTCTAAGTTTGACATGAAATATAAAAAAAATACGGAAGTGTGCCAACATTACGTACACATAGGATGATAGAATAGGACAAGAACTGTAGGACTATACCACCCAAGTTACCGTAAAAACTTAGGTTTTGGAAATATGGGTGATTAAATTAGCCGCTTTGCGATTTGTCTAAGTTTGACATGAAATATAAAATAAATACGGAAGTGTGCCAACATGACGTACCCATAGGATGATAGAGTAGTACCAGAAATTTAGTGTTATACCACCCAAATTACCGTAAAAACTTAGGTTTTGGAAATATGGGTGATTAAATCAGCCGCTTTGCGATGTGCGGTCAGCGACTTGTCTAAGTTTTACATGAAATATAAAATAAATGCAGAAGTGTGCCAACATGACGTACCCATAGGATGATAGAATAGGACTAGAACTTTAGTACTATACCACCCAAGTTACCTTAAAAACTTAGGTTTTGGAAATATGGCTGATAAAGGTAGTCCCTTTGCGATGTGTGGACAGCGATTTGTCTAAGTTTGATATGAATTATAAAAATTAATATGGAATTGTGGATACATGACGTGCACAGAGGGTGATAGAATAGGACCAGAAATTTAGTGTTATACCACCCAAGTTACCGTAAAAACTTAGGTTTTGGAAATATCGGTGATTAAATTAGCCGCTTTGCGATATGCGGTCAGCGACTTGTCTAAGTTTGACATGCAATATAAAAAAATACGGAAGTGTGCCAACATTACGTACACATAGGATGATAGAATAGGACAAGAACTGTAGGACTATAACACCCAAATTACCGTAAAAACCTAGGTTTTGGAAATATGGGTGATTAAATTAGCCGCTTTGCGATGTGCGGTTAGCGATTTGTCTAAGTTTGACATGAAATATAAAATAAATATGGAAGTATGCTAACATTACATACACATAGGGTGATAGAATAGAACCTGAACTTTAGTATTATACCAACCAAGTTTCCTAAAAAACCTAGGTTTTGGAAATATGGGTAGTTAAAGTAGTCGCTTTGCGATGTGCGGACAGCGATTTGTCTAAGTTTGACATGAAATATAAAATAAATACAGAAGTGTGCCAACATTACGTACACATAGGATGATAGAATAGGACAAGAACTGTAGGACTATACCAACGAAGTTATTGTAAAAACTTAAGTTTTAGAAATATGGGTGACTAAATTAGCCGCTTTGCGATGTGCGGTCAGCAATTTGTCTAAGTTTGACATGAATTATAAAATAAATACAGAAGTGTGCCAACATGTCGTACCCATAGGATGATAGAATAGGACTAGAACTTTAGTACTATACCACCCAAGTTACCTTAAAAACTTAGGTTTAGGAAATATGGGTGATAAAGTAGTTGCTTTGCGATATGCGGACAGCGATCTGTCAAAGTTTTACATGAAATATAAAATAAATACGGAAGTGTGCCAACATATCGTACCCATAGGATGATAGAATAGGACCAGAACTTTAGTACTTTACCATTCAAGTTACCATAAAAACTTAGGTTTTGGAAATATGGGTGATTAAAGTAGTCGCTTTGCGATGTGCGGACAGCAATTTGTCTAGGTTTGACATGAAATATTAAAATAAATACGGAATTCTGGATACATGACATACAAACAGGGTGATAGAATAGTACTAGAAATATATTATTATACCACCAAAGTTACCGTAAAACTTAGGTTTTGGAAATATGGGTGATTAAAGTAGTCGCTTTGCGATGTGCGGACAGCGATTTGTCTAAGTTTAACATGAAATATAAAAATAAATACGGATATGTGGATACATGACGTACACATAGGGTGATAGAATATTACCAGAAATATAGTATTATACCACCCAAGTTACCGTAAAAACTTAGGCTTTGGAAATATGGGTGATTAAATTAGCCGCTTTGCGAAGTGCGGTCAGCGATTTGTCTAAGTTTGACATGAAATATAAAATAAATAAAGAAGTGTGCCAACATTACGTACACTTAGGATGATAGAATAGGACAAGAACTGTAGGACTATCCCACCCAAGTTACCGTAAAAACGTAGGTTTTGGAAATATGGGTGATTAAATTAGCCGCTTTGCGATGTGCGGTCAGCGACTTATCTAAGTTTGACATGAAATATAAAATAAATACGGAAGTGTGCTAACATTACATACACATAGGGTGATAGAATAGAACCAGAACTTTAGTATTATACCAACCAAGTTTCCGTAAAACTTAGGTTTTTTAAATATGGGTGATTAAAGTAGTCGCTTTGCGAAGTGCGGACAGCGATTTGTCTAAGTTTGACATGAAATATAAAATAAATACGGAAGTGTGCCAACATTACGTACACATAGGATGATAGAATAGGACAAGAACTGTAGGACTATACCACCCAAGTTACCGTAAAAACTTAGGTTTTGGAAATATGGGTGATTAAATTAGCCGCTTTGCGATTTGTCTAAGTTTGACATGAAATATAAAATAAATACGGAAGTGTGCTAACATTACGTACACATAGGGTGATAGAATAGAACCAGAACTTCAGTATTATTCCAAAAAAGTTACCGTAAAAACTTAGGTTTTTAGAAATATGAGTGGTTAAAGTAGACGCTTTGCGATTTGCGATCAGCGATTTGTCTTACTTTGACATGAAATACAAAATAAATACGGAATTGGGGATACATGACGTAGACATAGGGTGATAGAATAGGACCAGAAATATAGTATTATACCACCGAAGTAACCGTAAAAACTTAGGTTTTGGAAAAATGGTTGACTAATGTAGTCGCTTTGCGATGTGCGGACAGCGATTTGTCTAAGTTTGACATGAAATATAAATAAATACGGAAGTGTGCCAACATTACGTACACTTAGGATGATAGAATAGAACAAGGATTGTAGGACTATACCACCCAAGTTACCGTAAAAACTTAGGTTTTGGAAATATGGGTGATTAAATTAGCCGCTTTGCGATGTGCGGTTAGCGATTTGTCTATGTTTGACATGAAATATAAAATTAATATGGATGTGTGCTAACATTACATACACATAGGGTGATAGAATATAACCAGAACTTTAGTATTATTCCAACCAAGTTACCGTAAAAACTTAGGTTTTGGAAATATGGGTCATTAAATTAGCCGCTTTGCGATGTGCGGTCAGCGATTTGTCTAAGTTTGACATGAAATATAAAATAAATACGAAAGTGTGCTAACATTACATACACATAGGGTGATAGAATATAACCAGAACTTTAGTATTATTCCAACCAAGTTACCGTAAAAACTTAGGTTTTGGAAATATGGGTAGATAAAGTAGTCGCTTTGCGATGTGCGGACAGCAATTTGTCTAGGTTTGACATGAAATATAAAATAAATACGGAGTTCTGGATACATGACGTACAAATAGAGTGATAGAATAGTACCAGAAATATAGTATTATACCACCGAAGTTACCGTAAAAATTTAGGTTTTGGAAATATGGGTGACTAAAGTAGTCGCTTTGCGATGTGCGGACAGCAATTTGTCTAAGTTTGACATGAATTATAAAATAAATATGAAAGTGTGCTAACATTACATACACATAGGGTGATAGAATAGAACCAGAACTTTAGTATTATTCCAACCAAGTTACCGTAAAAACTTAGGTTTTGGAAATATGGGTGATTAAATTAGCCGCTTTGCGATGTGCGGTTAGCGATTTGTCTATGTTTGACATGAAATATAAAATTAATATGGATGTGTGCTAACATTACATACACATAGGGTGATAGAATAGAACCAGAACTTTAGTATTATACCAACAAAATTTCCGTAAAAACTTAGGTTTTGGAAATATGGGTAGTTAAAGTAGTCGCTTTGCGATATGCGGACAGCGATTTGTCTAAGTTTGACATGAAATATAAAATAAATACGGAAGTGTGCTAACATTACGTACACATAGGGTGATAGAATAGAACCAGAACTTCAGTATTGTTCCAAAAAAGTTACCGTAAAAACTTAGGTTTTGGAAATATGGGTGATTAAATTAGCCGCTTTGCGATGTGCGGTTAACGATTTGTCTAAGTTTGACATGAAATATAAAATAAATATGGAAGTCTGCTAACATAACATACACATAGCGTGATAGAATAGAACCAGAACTTTAGTATTATACAAACCAAGTTACCGTAAAAACCTAGGTTTTGCATATATGGGTAGTTAAAGTAGTCGCTTTGCGAAGTGCGGACAGCGATTTGTCTAAGTTTGACATGAAATATAAAATAAATTCGGAAGTGTGCCAACATTACGTACACATAGGATGATAGAATAGGACAAGAACTGTAGGACTATACGACCCAAGTTACCCTAGAAACTTAGGGTTTGGAAATATGGGTGATTAAATTAGCCGCTTTGCGATGTGCGGTCAGCGACTTGTTTAAGTTTGACATGAAATATAAAATAAATACTGAAGTGTGCCAACATTAGGTACACATAGAGTGATAGAATAGAACCAGAACTTTAGTATTATACCAATCAAGTTACCGTTAAAACTTAAGATTTGGAAATATGGGTGGTTAAAGTAGCCGCTTTGCGATGTGCGGTCAGCGATTTGTCTTAGTTTGACATGAAATATAAATTAAATACGGAAGTGTGCAAACATGACGTACACATAGGATGATAGAATAGGACCAGAACCTTTGTACTTTACCACCCAAGTTACCATAAAAACTTAGGTTTTGGAAATATGGGTGATTAAATTAGCCGCTTTGCGATGTGCGGTCAGCAACTTATCTAAGTTTGTCATGAAATATAAAATAAATACGAAAGTGTGCTAACATTACATACACATAGAGTGATAGAATATAACCAGAATTTTAGTATTATTCCAACCAAGTTACCGTAAAAACTTAGGTTTTGGAAATATGGGTAGATAAAGTAGTCGCTTTGCGATGTGCGGACAGCAATTTGTCTAGGTTTGACATGAAATATAAAATAAATACGGAGTTCTGGATACATGACGTACAAATAGAGTGATAGAATAGTACCAGAAATATAGTATTATACCACCGAAGTTACCGTAAAAAGTTAGGTTTTGGAAATATGGGTGACTAAAGTAGTCGCTTTGCGATGTGCGGACAGCAATTTGTCTAAGTTTGACATGAATTATAAAATAAATATGGAAGTGTGCTAACATTACATACACATAGGGTGATAGAATAGAACCAGAACTTTAGTATTATTCCAACCAAGTTACCGTAAAAACTTAGGTTTTGGAAATATGGGTGATTAAATTAGCCGCTTTGCGATGTGCGGTTAGCGATTTGTCTATGTTTGACATGAAATATAAAATAAATATGGATGTGTGCTAACATTACATACACATAGGGTGATAGAATAGAACCAGAACTTTAGTATTATACCAACCAAATTTCCGTTATAACTTAGGTTTTGGAAATATGGGTAGTTAAAGTAGTCGCTTTGCGATATGCGGACAGCGATTTGTCTAAGTTTGATATGAAATATAAAATAAATACGGAAGTGTGCCAACATGACGTACACATAGGATGATAGAATAGGACAAGAACTGTAGGACTATACCACCCAAGTTACCGTAAAAACTTAGGTTTTGGAAATATGGGTGATTAAATTAGCCGCTTTGCGATGTGCGGTCAGCGATTTGTCTAAGTTTGACATGAAATATAAAATAAATACGGAAGTGTGCTAACATTACGTACACATAGGGTGATAGAATAGAACCAGAACTTCAGTATTGTTCCAAAAAAGTTACCGTAAAAACTTAGGTTTTGGAAATATGGGTGATTAAATTAGCCGCTTTGCGATGTGCGGTTAACGATTTGTCTAAGTTTGACATGAAATATAAAATAAATATGGAAGTCTGCTAACATAACATACACATAGCGTGATAGAATAGAACCAGAACTTTAGTATTATACAAACCAAGTTACCGTAAAAACCTAGGTTTTGCATATATGGGTAGTTAAAGTAGTCGCTTTGCGAAGTGCGGACAGCGATTTGTCTAAGTTTGTCATGAAATATAAAATAAATTCGGAAGTGTGCCAACATTACGTACACATAGGATGATAGAATAGGACAAGAACTGTTGGACTATACCACCCAAGTTACCGTAAAAACTTAGGTTTTGGAAATATGGGTGGTTAAAGTAGCCGCTTTGCGATTTGCGGTCAGCGATTTGTCTTATTTTGACATGAAATACAAAATAAATACGGAATTGGGGATACATGACGTAGAAATAGGGTGATAGAATAGGACCAGAAATATAGTATTATACCACCGAAGTAACCGTAAAAACTTAGGTTTTGGAAATATGGTTGACTAAAGTAGTCGCTTTGCGATGTGCGGACAGCGATTTGTCTAAGTTTGACATGAAATATAAATAAATACGGAAGTGTGCCAACATTACGTACACTTAGGATGATAGAATAGGACAAGGACTGTAGGACTATACCACCCAAGTTACCGTAAAAACTTAGGTTTTGGAAATATGGGTGATTAAATTAGCCGCTTTGCGATGTGCGGTCAGCGATTTGTCTAAGTTTGACATGAAATATAAAAAAAAATGGATGTGTGCTAACATTACATATACATAGGGTGATAGAATAGAACCAGAACTTTAGTAATATACCAACCAAGTTTCCGTAAAAACTTAGGATTTGGAAATATGGGTAGTTAAAATAGTCGCTTTGCGATGTGCGGACAGCAATTTGTCTAGGTTTGACATGAAATATAAAAATAAATACGGAATTCTGGATACAAGACGTACAAATAGGGTGATAGAATAGTACCAGAGATATAGTATTATACCACCGAAGTTACCGTAAAAACTTAGGTTTTGGAAATATGGGTGATTAAATTAGTCGCTTTGCGATGTGCGGACAGCGATTTGTTTAAGTTTAACATGAAATATAAATATTAATACGGATGTGTGGATACATGACGTACACATAGGGTGATAGAATAGTACCAGAAATATAGTATTATACCACCGAAGTTACCGTAAAAACATAGGTTTTGTAAATATGGGTGGTTAAAGTAGTCGCTTTGCGATGTGCGGACAGCGATTTGTCTAAGTTTGACATGAAATATAAAAAAAATACGGAAGTGTGCCAACATTACGTACACATAGGATGATAGAATAGGACAAGAACTGTTGGACTATACCACCCAAGTTACCGTAAAAACTTAGGTTTTGGAAATATGGGCGATTAAATTAGCCGCTTTTCGATGTGCGGTTAGCGATTTGTCTAAGTTTGACATGAAATATAAAATAAATATGGAAGTGTGCTAACATTACATACACATAGGGTGATAGAATAGAACCAGAACTTTAGTATTATACCAACCAAGTTTCCTAAAAAACCTAGGTTTTGGAAATATGGGTAGTTAAAGTAGTCGCTTTGCGATGTGCGGACAGCGATTTGTCTAAGTTTGACATGAAATATAAAATAAATACAGAAGTGCTCCAATATGACTTACCCATAAGATGATAGAATAGGACTAGAACTTCAGTACTATACCACCCAAGTTACCTTAAAAACTTAGGTTTAGAATATATGGGTGATTAAATTAGCCGCTTTGCGATATGCGGTCAGCGACTTGTCTAAGTTTGACATGAAATATAAAAAAAATACGGAAGTGTGCCAACATTACGTACACATAGGATGATAGAATAGGACAAGAACTGTAGGACTATACCACCCAAGTTACCGTAAAAACTTAGGTTTTGGAAATATGGGTGATTAAATTAGCCGCTTTGCGATTTGTCTAAGTTTGACATGAAATATAAAATAAATACGGAAGTGTGCCAACATGACGTACCCATAGGATGATAGAGTAGTACCAGAAATTTAGTGTTATACCACCCAAATTGCCGTAAAAACTTAGGTTTTGGAAATATGGGTGATTAAATTAGCCGCTTTGCGATGTGCGGTCAGCGACTTGTCTAAGTTTTACATGAAATATAAAATAAATGCAGAAGTGTGCCAACATGACGTACCCATAGGATGATAGAATAGGACTAGAACTTTAGTACTATACCACCCAAGTTACCTTAAAAACTTAGGTTTTGGAAATATGGCTGATAAAGGTAGTCCCTTTGCGATGTGTGGACAGCGATTTGTCTAAGTTTGATATGAATTATAAAAATTAATATGGAATTGTGGATACATGACGTGCACAGAGGGTGATAGAATAGGACCAGAAATTTAGTGTTATACCACCCAAGTTACCGTAAAAACTTAGGTTTTGGAAATATCGGTGATTAAATTAGCCGCTTTGCGATATGCGGTCAGCGACTTGTCTAAGTTTGACATGCAATATAAAAAAATACGGAAGTGTGCCAACATTACGTACACATAGGATGATAGAATAGGACAAGAACTGTAGGACTATAACACCCAAGTTACCGTAAAAACTTAGGTTTTGGAAATATGGGTGATTAAATTAGCCGCTTTTCGATGTGCGGTCAGCGATTTGTCTAAGTTTGACATGAAATATAAAATAAATATGGAAGTATGCTAACATTACATACACATAGGGTGATAGAATAGAACCTGAACTTTAGTATTATACCAACCAAGTTTCCTAAAAAACCTAGGTTTTGGAAATATGGGTAGTTAAAGTAGTCGCTTTGCGATGTGCGGACAGCGATTTGTCTAAGTTTGACATGAAATATAAAATAAATACAGAAGTGTGCCAACATTACGTACACATAGGATGATAGAATAGGACAAGAACTGTAGGACTATACCAACGAAGTTATTGTAAAAACTTAAGTTTTAGAAATATGGGTGACTAAATTAGCCGCTTTGCGATGTGCGGTCAGCAATTTGTCTAAGTTTGACATGAATTATAAAATAAATACAGAAGTGTGCCAACATGTCGTACCCATAGGATGATAGAAAAGGACTAGAACTTTAGTACTATACCACCCAAGTTACCTTAAAAACTTAGGTTTAGGAAATATGGGTGATAAAGTAGTTGCTTTGCGATATGCGGACAGCGATCTGTCAAAGTTTTACATGAAATATAAAATAAATACGGAAGTGTGCCAACATATCGTACCCATAGGATGATAGAATAGGACCAGAACTTTAGTACTTTACCATTCAAGTTACCATAAAAACTTAGGTTTTGGAAATATGGGTGATTAAAGTAGTCGCTTTGCGATGTGCGGACAGCAATTTGTCTAGGTTTGACATGAAATATTAAAATAAATACGGAATTCTGGATACATGACATACAAACAGGGTGATAGAATAGTACTAGAAATATATTATTATACCACCAAAGTTACCGTAAAACTTAGGTTTTGGAAATATGGGTGATTAAAGTAGTCGCTTTGCGATGTGCGGACAGCGATTTGTCTAAGTTTAACATGAAATATAAAAATAAATACGGATATGTGGATACATGACGTACACATAGGGTGATAGAATATTACCAGAAATATAGTATTATACCACCCAAGTTACCGTAAAAACTTAGGCTTTGGAAATATGGGTGATTAAATTAGCCGCTTTGCGAAGTGCGGTCAGCGATTTGTCTAAGTTTGACATGAAATATAAAATAAATAAAGAAGTGTGCCAACATTACGTACACTTAGGATGATAGAATAGGACAAGAACTGTAGGACTATCCCACCCAAGTTACCGTAAAAACGTAGGTTTTGGAAATATGGGTGATTAAATTAGCCGCTTTGCGATGTGCGGTCAGCGACTTATCTAAGTTTGACATAAAATATAAAATAAATACGGAAGTGTGCTAACATTACATACACATAGGGTGATAGAATAGAACCAGAACTTTAGTATTATACCAACCAAGTTTCCGTAAAACTTAGGTTTTTTAAATATGGGTGATTAAAGTAGTCGCTTTGCGAAGTGCGGACAGCGATTTGTCTAAGTTTGACATGAAATATAAAATAAATACGGAAGTGTGCCAACATTACGTACACATAGGATGATAGAATAGGACAAGAACTGTAGGACTATACCACCCAAGTTACCGTAAAAACTTAGGTTTTGGAAATATGGGTGATTAAATTAGCCGCTTTGCGATTTGTCTAAGTTTGACATGAAATATAAAATAAATACGGAAGTGTGCTAACATTACGTACACATAGGGTGATAGAATAGAACCAGAACTTCAGTATTATTCCAAAAAAGTTACCGTAAAAACTTAGGTTTTTAGAAATATGAGTGGTTAAAGTAGACGCTTTGCGATTTGCGATCAGCGATTTGTCTTATTTTGACATGAAATACAAAATAAATACGGAATTGGGGATACATGACGTAGACATAGGGTGATAGAATAGGACCAGAAATATAGTATTATACCACCGAAGTAACCGTAAAAACTTAGGTTTTGGAAAAATGGTTGACTAATGTAGTCGCTTTGCGATGTGCGGACAGCGATTTGTCTAAGTTTGACATGAAATATAAATAAATACGGAAGTGTGCCAACATTACGTACACTTAGGATGATAGAATAGAACAAGGATTGTAGGACTATACCACCCAAGTTACCGTAAAAACTTAGGTTTTGGAAATATGGGTGATTAAATTAGCCGCTTTGCGATGTGCGGTTAACGATTTGTCTAAGTTTGAAATGAAATATAAAATAAATATGGAAGTGTGCTAACATTACATACACATAGCGTGATAGAATAGAACCAGAACCTTAGTATTATACCAACCAAGTTACCGTAAAAACTTAGGATTTGGAAATATGGGTAGTTAAAGTAGTCGCTTTGCGAATTGCGGACAGGGATTTGTCTAAGTTTGACATGAAATATAAAATAAATAAGGAAGTGTGCCAACATTACGTAAACATAGGATGATAAATAGGACAAGACCTGTAGGACTATACCACCCAAGTTACCGTAAAAACTTAGGTTTTGGAAATATGGGTCATTAAATTAGCCGCTTTGCGATGTGCGGTCAGCGATTTGTCTAAGTTTGACATGAAATATAAAATAAATACGAAAGTGTGCTAACATTACATACACATAGGGTGATAGAATATAACCAGAACTTTAGTATTATTCCAACCAAGTTACCGTAAAAACTTAGGTTTTGGAAATATGGGTAGATAAAGTAGTCGCTTTGCGATGTGCGGACAGCAATTTGTCTAGGTTTGACATGAAATATAAAATAAATACGGAGTTCTGGATACATGACGTACAAATAGAGTGATAGAATAGTACCAGAAATATAGTATTATACCACCGAAGTTACCGTAAAAATTTAGGTTTTGGAAATATGGGTGACTAAAGTAGTCGCTTTGCGATGTGCGGACAGCAATTTGTCTAAGTTTGACATGAATTATAAAATAAATATGAAAGTGTGCTAACATTACATACACATAGGGTGATAGAATAGAACCAGAACTTTAGTATTATTCCAACCAAGTTACCGTAAAAACTTAGGTTTTGGAAATATGGGTGATTAAATTAGCCGCTTTGCGATGTGCGGTTAGCGATTTGTCTATGTTTGACATGAAATATAAAATAAATATGGATGTGTGCTAACATTACATACACATAGGGTGATAGAATAGAACCAGAACTTTAGTATTATACCAACAAAATTTCCGTAAAAACTTAGGTTTTGGAAATATGGGTAGTTAAAGTAGTCGCTTTGCGATATGCGGACAGCGATTTGTCTAAGTTTGACATGAAATATAAAATAAATACGGAAGTGTGCTAACATTACGTACACATAGGGTGATAGAATAGAACCAGAACTTCAGTATTGTTCCAAAAAAGTTACCGTAAAAACTTAGGTTTTGGAAATATGGGTGATTAAATTAGCCGCTTTGCGATGTGCGGTTAACGATTTGTCTAAGTTTGACATGAAATATAAAATAAATATGGAAGTCTGCTAACATAACATACACATAGCGTGATAGAATAGAACCAGAACTTTAGTATTATACAAACCAAGTTACCGTAAAAACCTAGGTTTTGCATATATGGGTAGTTAAAGTAGTCGCTTTGCGAAGTGCGGACAGCGATTTGTCTAAGTTTGACATGAAATATAAAATAAATTCGGAAGTGTGCCAACATTACGTACACATAGGATGATAGAATAGGACAAGAACTGTAGGACTATACGACCCAAGTTACCCTAGAAACTTAGGGTTTGGAAATATGGGTGATTAAATTAGCCGCTTTGCGATGTGCGGTCAGCGACTTGTTTAAGTTTGACATGAAATATAAAATAAATACTGAAGTGTGCCAACATTAGGTACACATAGAGTGATAGAATAGAACCAGAACTTTAGTATTATACCAATCAAGTTACCGTTAAAACTTAGGATTTGGAAATATGGGTGGTTAAAGTAGCCGCTTTGCGATGTGCGGTCAGCGATTTGTCTTAGTTTGACATGAAATATAAATTAAATACGGAAGTGTGCAAACATGACGTACACATAGGATGATAGAATAGGACCAGAACCTTTGTACTTTACCACCCAAGTTACCATAAAAACTTAGGTTTTGGAAATATGGGTGATTAAATTAGCCGCTTTGCGATGTGCGGTCAGCAACTTATCTAAGTTTGTCATGAAATATAAAATAAATACGAAAGTGTGCTAACATTACATACACATAGAGTGATAGAATATAACCAGAATTTTAGTATTATTCCAACCAAGTTACCGTAAAAACTTAGGTTTTGGAAATATGGGTAGATAAAGTAGTCGCTTTGCGATGTGCGGACAGCAATTTGTCTAGGTTTGACATGAAATATAAAATAAATACGGAGTTCTGGATACATGACGTACAAATAGAGTGATAGAATAGTACCAGAAATATAGTATTATACCACCGAAGTTACCGTAAAAAGTTAGGTTTTGGAAATATGGGTGACTAAAGTAGTCGCTTTGCGATGTGCGGACAGCAATTTGTCTAAGTTTGACATTAATTATAAAATAAATATGGAAGTTTGCTAACATTACATACACATAGGGTGATAGAATAGAACCAGAACTTTAGTATTATTCCAACCAAGTTACCGTAAAAACTTAGGTTTTGGAAATATGGGTGATTAAATTAGCCGCTTTGCGATGTGCGGTTAGCGATTTGTCTATGTTTGACATGAAATATAAAATAAATATGGATGTGTGCTAACATTACATACACATAGGGTGATAGAATAGAACCAGAACTTTAGTATTATACCAACCAAATTTCCGTTATAACTTAGGTTTTGGAAATATGGGTGACTAAAGTAGTCGCTTTGCGATGTGCGGACAGCGATTTGTCTAAGTTTGACATGAAATATAAAATAAATACGGAAGTGTGCCAACATGACGTACACATAGGATGATAGAATAGGACAAGAACTGTAGGACTATACCACCCAAGTTACCGTAAAAACTTAGGTTTTGGAAATATGGGTGATTAAATTAGCCGCTTTGCGATGTGCGGTCAGCGATTTGTCTAAGTTTGACATGAAATATAAAATAAATACGGAAGTGTGCTAACATTACGTACACATAGGGTGATAGAATAGAACCAGAACTTCAGTATTGTTCCAAAAAAGTTACCGTAAAAACTTAGGTTTTGGAAATATGGGTGATTAAATTAGCCGCTTTGCGATGTGCGGTTAACGATTTGTCTAAGTTTGACATGAAATATAAAATAAATATGGAAGTCTGCTAACATAACATACACATAGCGTGATAGAATAGAACCAGAACTTTAGTATTATACAAACCAAGTTACCGTAAAAACCTAGGTTTTGCATATATGGGTAGTTAAAGTAGTCGCTTTGCGAAGTGCGGACAGCGATTTGTCTAAGTTTGTCATGAAATATAAAATAAATTCGGAAGTGTGCCAACATTACGTACACATAGGATGATAGAATAGGACAAGAACTGTAGGACTATACGACCCAAGTTACCCTAGAAACTTAGGTTTTGGAAATATGGGTGATTAAATTAGCCGCTTTGCGATGTGCGGTCAGCGACTTGTTTAAGTTTGACATGAAATATAAAATAAATACGGAAGTGTGCCAACATTAGGTACACATAGAGTGATAGAATAGAACCAGAACTTTAGTATTATACCAATCAAGGTACCGTTAAAACTTAGGATTTTGAAATATGGGTGGTTACAGTAGCCGCTTTGCGATGTGCGGTCAGCGATTTGTCTTAGTTTGACATGAAATATAAATTAAATACGGAAGTGTGCCAACATGACGTACACTTAGCATGATAGAATAGAACAAGGACTGTAGGACTATACCACCCAAGTTACCGTAAAAACTTAGGTTTTGGAAATGTGGGTGATTAAATTAGCCGCTTTGCGATGTGCGGTTAACGATTTGTCTTAGTTTGACATGAAATATAAAATAAATATGGAAGTGTGCTAACATTACAGACACATAGGGTGATAGAATAGGACCAGAACCTTTGTACTTTACCACCCAAGTTACCATAAAAACTTAGGTTTTGGAAATATGGGTGATTAAAGTAGTCGCTTTGCGATGTGCGGACAGCAATTTGTCTAGGTTTGACATGAAATATAAAAATAAATACGGAATTCTGGATACATGACGTACAAACAGGGTGATAGAATAGTACCAGAAATATAGTATTATACAACCGAATTTACCGTAAAACTTAGTTTTTGGAAATACGGGTGATTAAAGTAGTCGCTTTGCGATGTACGGACAGCGATTTGTCTAAGTTTAACATGAAATATAAAAATAAATACGGATATGTGGATACATGACGTACACATAGGGTGATAGAATAGTACCAGAAATATAGTATTATACCACCGAAGTTACCGTAAAAACTTAGGTTTTGGAAATATGGGTGGTTAAAGTAGTCGCTTTGCGATGTGCGGACAGCGATATGTCTAAGTTTGTCATGAAATATACATAAATACGGAAGTGTGCCAACATTACGTACACTTAGGATGATAGAATAGAACAAGGACTGTAGGACTATACCACCCAAGTTACCGCAAAAACTTAGGTTTTGGAAATGTGGGTGATTAAATTAGCCGCTTTGCGATGTGCGGTTAACGATTTGTCTATGTTTGACATGAAATATAAAATAAATACGGACGTATGCCAACATGACGTACACATAGGATGATAGAATAGGACCAGAACCTTTGTACTTTACCACCCAAGTTACCATGAAAACTCAGGTTTTGGAAATATGGGTGATTAAAGTAGTCGCTTTGCGATGTGCGGTCAGCGATTTGTCTAAGTTTTACATGAAATATAAAATAAATACGGAAGTGTGCCAACATTACGTACACATAGGATGATAGAATAGGACAAGAACTGTAGGACTATACTACCCAAGTTACCGTAAAAACTTAGGTTTTGGAAATATGGGTGATTAAATTAGCCGCTTTGCGATTTGTCTAAGTTTGACATGAAATATAAAATAAATATGGAAGTGTGCTAACATTACATACACATAGCGTGATAGAATAGAGCCAGAACTTTAGTATTATACCAACCAAGTTACCGTAAAAAATTAGGATTTGGAAACATGGGTGGTTAAAGTAGCCGCTTTGCGATGTGCGGTCAGCGATTTGTCTTAGTTTGACATGAAATATAAAATAAATACGGACGTATGCCAACATGACGTACACATAGGATGATAGAATAGGACCAGAACCTTTGTACTTTACCACCCAAGTTACCATGAAAACTCAGGTTTTGGAAATATGGGTGATTAAAGTAGTCGCTTTGCGATGTGCGGACAGCGATTTGTCTAAGTTTGACATGAATTATAGAATAAATATGGAAGTGTGCTAACATTACATACACATAGGGTGATAGAATAGGACAAGAACTGTAGGACTATACCACCCAAGTTACCGTAAAAACTTAGGTTTTGGAAATATGGGTGATTAAATTGGCCGCTTTGCGATGTGCGGTTAGCGATTTGTCTAAGTTTGACATGAAATATAATATAAATATGGATGTGTGCTAACATTACATACACATAGGGTGATAGAATAGGACAAGAACTGTAGGACTATACCACCCAAGTTACCGTAAAAACTTAGGTTTTGGAAATATGGGTGATTAAATTAGCCGCTTTGCGATTTGCGGTCAGCGATTTGTCTAAGTTTAACATGAAATATAAAATAAATACAGAAGTGTGCTATCATTACGTACACATAGGGTGATAGAATAGAACCAGAACTTCAGTAATATTCCAAAAAAGTTACCGTAAAAACTTAGGTTTTTAGAAATATGGGTGGTTAAAGTAGACGCTTTGCGATTTGCGATCAGCGATTTGTCTTATTTTGACATGAAATACAAAATAAATACGGAATTGGGGATACATGACTTAGACATAGGGTGATAGAATAGGACCTGAAATATAGTATTATACCACCGAAGCAACCGTAAAAACTTAGGTTTTGGAAATATGGTTGACTAAAGTAGTCGCTTTGCGATGTGCGGACAGCGATTTGTCTAAGTTTGACATGAAATATAAATAAATACGTAAGTGTGCCAACATTACGTAAACTTAGGATGATAGAATAGAACAAGGACTGTAGGACTATACCTCCCAAGTTACCGTAAAAACGTAGGTTTTGGAAATATGGGTGATTAAATTAGCCGCTTTGCGATTTGTCTAAGTTTGACATGAAATATAAAATAAATACGGAAGTGTGCCAACATGACGTACACATAGGATGATAGAATAGGACAAGAACTGTAGGACTATACCACCCAAGTTACCGTAAAAACTTACGTTTTGGAAATATGGGTGATTAAATTAGCCGCTTTGCGATTTGCGGTCAGCGATTTGTCTAAGTTTGACATGAAATATAAAATAAATACGGAAGTGTGCCAACATTACGTACACATAGGGTGATAGAATAGAACCAGAACTTCAGTAATATTCCAATAAAGTTACCGTAAAAACTTAGGTTTTTAGAAATATGGGTTGTTAAAGTAAACGCTTTGCGATTTGCGGACAGCGGTTTGTCTAAGTTTGTCATGAAATATAAATAAATACGGAAGTGTGCCAACATTACGTACACTTAGGATGATAGAATAGAACAAGGACTGTAGGACTATACCACCCAACTTACCGTAAAAACTTAGGTTTTGGAAATGTGGGTGATTAAATTAGCCGCTTTGCGATGTGCGGTTAACGATTTGTCTAAGTTTGACATGAAATATAAAATAAATATGGAAGTGTGCTAACATTACATACACATAGGGTGATAGAATAGAACCAGAACTTTAGTATTATAACAACCAAGTTTCCTTAAAAACTTAGGTTTTGGAAATATGGGTAGTTAAAGTAGTCGCTTTGCGATGTGCGGACAGCGATTTGTCTAAGTTTGACATGAAATATAAAATAAATACGGAAGTGTGCCAACATGACGTACACATAGGATGATAGAATAGGACAAGAACTGTAGGACTATACCACCCAAGTTACTGTAAAAACTTAGGTTTTGGAAATATGGGTGATTAAATTAGCCGCTTTGCGATTTGCGGTCAGCGATTTGTCTAAGTTTGACATGAAATATAAAATAAATACGGAAGTGTGCTAACATTACGTACACATAGGGTGATAGAATAGAACCAGAACTTCAGTATTATTCCAAAAAAGTTACCGTAAAAACTTAGGTTTTTAGAAATATGGGTGGTTAAAGTAGACGCTTTGCGATTTGCGATCAGCGATTTGTCTTATTTTGACATGAAATACAAAATAAATACGGAATTGGGGATACAAGACGTAGACATAGGGTGATAGAATAGGACCAGAAATATAGTATTATACCACCGAAGTAACCGTAAAAACTTAGGTTTTGGAAATATGGTTGACTAAAGTAGTAGACCGTTAAAACTTAGGATTTTGAAATATGGGTGGTTACAGTAGCCGCTTTGCGATGTGCGGACAGCGATTTGTCTAAGTTTGTCATGAAATATAAATGAATACGGAAGTGTGCCAACATTACGTACACTTAGGATGATAGAATAGAACAAGGACTGTAGGACTATACCACCCAAGTTACCGTAAAAACTTAGGTTTTGGAAATGTGGGTGATTAAATTAGCCGCTTTGCGATGTGCGGTTAACGATTTGTCTAAGTTTGACATGAAATATAAAATAAATATGGAAGTGTGCTAACATTACAGACACATAGGGTGATAGAATAGAACCAGAACTTTAGTATTATACCAACCAAGTTTCCGTAAAAACGTAGGTTATGGAAATATGGGTAGTTAAAGTAGTCGCTTTGCGAAGTGCGGACAGCGATTTGTCTAAGTTTGACATGAAATATAAAATAAATACGGAAGTGTGCCAACATTACGTACACATAGGATGATAGAATAGGACAAGAACTGTAGGACTATACCACCCAAGTTACCGTAAAAACTTAGGTTTTGGAAATATGGGTGATTAAATTAGCCGCTTTGCGATTTGTCTAAGTTTGACATTAAATATAAAATAAATATGGAAGTGTGCTAACATTACATACACATAGGGTGATAGAATAGAACCAGAACTTCAGTATTATTCCAACCATGTTACCGTAAAAACTTAGGTTTTGGAAATATGGGTGATTAAATTAGCCGCTTTGCGATGTGCGGTTAGCAATTTGTCTAAGTTTGACATGAAATATAATATAAATATGGATGTGTGCTAACATTACATACACATAGGGTGATAGAATAGAACCAGAACTTTAGTATTATAACAACCAAGTTTCCTTAAAAACTTAGGTTTTGGAAATATGGGTAGTTAAAGTAGTCGCTTTGCGATGTGCGGACAGCGATTTGTCTAAGTTTGACATGAAATATAAAATAAATACTTAAGTGTGCCAACATGACGTACACATAGGATGATAGAATAGGACAAGAACTGTAGGACTATACCACCCAAGTTACCGTAAAAACTTAGGTTTTGGAAATATGGGTGATTAAATTAGCCGCTTTGCGATTTGCGGTCAGCGATTTGTCTAAGTTTGACATGAAATATAAAATAAATACGGAAGTGTGCTAACATAACGTACACATAGGGTGATAGAATAGAACCAGAACTTCAGTATTATTCCAAAAACGTTACCGTAAAAACTTAGGTTTTTAGAAATATGGGTGGTTAAAGTAGACGCTTTGCGATTTGCGATCAGCGATTTGTCTTATTTTGACATGAAATACAAAATAAATACGGAATTGGGGATACAAGACGTAGACATAGGGTGATAGAATAGGACCAGAAATATAGTATTATACCACCGAAGTAACCGTAAAAACTTAGGTTTTGGAAATATGGTTGACTAAAGTATTCGCTTTGCGATGTGCGGACAGCGATTTGTCTAAGTTTGACATGAAATATAAAATAAATAAAGAAGTGTGCCAACATTACGTACACTTAGGATGATAGAATAGAACAAGGACTGTAGGACTATACCACCCAAGTTACCGTAAAAACTTAGGTTTTGGAAATATGGGTGATTAAATTAGCCGCTTTGCGATGTGCGGTTAACGATTTGCCTAAGTTTGACATGAAATATAAAATAAATATGGAAGTGTGCTAACATTACATACACATAGCGTGATAGAATAGAACCAGAACTTTAGTATTATACCAACCAAGTTACCGTAAAAACTTAGGATTTGGAAATATGGGTAGTTAAAGTAGTCGCTTTGCGAATTGCGGACAGGGATTTGTCTAAGTTTGACATGAAATATAAAATAAATATGGAAGTGTGCTAACATTACATACACATAGCGTGATAGAATAGAACCAGAACTTTAGTATTATACCAACCAAGTTACCGTAAAAACTTAGGATTTGGAAACATGGGTGGTTAAAGTAGCCGCTTTGCAATGTGCGGTCAGCGATTTGTCTTAGTTTGACATGAAATATAAAATAAATACGGACGTATGCCAACATGACGTACACATAGGATGATAGAATAGGACCAGAACCTTTGTACTTTACCACCCAAGTTACCATGAAAACTCAGGTTTTGGAAATATGGGTGATTAAAATAGTCGCTTTGCGATGTGCGGTCAGCGATTTGTCTAAGTTTGACATGAATTATAGAATAAATATGGAAGTGTGCTAACATTACATACACATAGAGTGATAGAATAGAACCAGAACTTTAGTATTATTCCAACCATGTTACCGTAAAAACTTAGGTTTTGGAAATATGGGTGGTTAAAGTAGTCGCTTTGCGATATGCGGACAGCGATTTGTCTAAGTTTGTCATGAAATATAAATAAATACGGAAGTGTGCCAACATTACGTACACATAGGATGATAGAATAGGACAAGAACTGTAGGACTATACCACCCAAGTTACCGTAAAAACTTAGGTTTTGGAAATATGGGTGATTAAATTAGCCGCTTTGCGATTTGCGGTCAGCGATTTGTCTAAGTTAGACATGAAATATAAAATATATACGGAAGTGTGCTAACATTACGTACACATAGGGTGATAGAATAGAACCAGAACTTCAGTATTATTCCAAAAAAGTTACCGTAAAAACTTAGGTTTTTAGAAATATGGGTGGTTAAAGTAGACGCTTTGCGATTTGCGATCAGCGATTTGTCTTATTTTGACATGAAATACAAAATAAATACGGAATTGGGGATACAAGACGTAGACATAGGGTGATAGAATAGGACCAGAAATATAGTATTATACCACCTAAGTAACCGTAAAAACTTAGGTTTTGGAAATATGGTTGACTAAAGTAGTCGCTTTGCGATGTGCGGACAGCGATTTGTCTAAGTTTGACATGAAATATAAAATAAATAAAGAAGTGTGCCAACATTACGTACACTTAGGATGATAGAATAGAACAAGGACTGTAGGACTATACCACCCAAGTTACCGTAAAAACTTAGGTTTTGGAAATATGGGTGATTAAATTAGCCGCTTTGCGATGTGCGGTTAACGATTTGTCTAAGTTTGACATGAAATATAAAATAAATATGGAAGTGTGCTAACATTACATACACATAGCGTGATAGAATAGAACCAGAACTTTAGTATTATACCAACTAAGTTACCGTAAAAACTTAGGATTTGGAAATATGGGTAGTTAAAGTAGTCGCTTTGCGAATTGCGGACAGGGATTTGTCTAAGTTTGACATGAAATATAAAATAAATATGGAAGTGTGCTAACATTACATACACATAGCGTGATAGAATAGAACCAGAACTTTAGTATTATACCAACCAAGTTACCGTAAAAACTTAGGATTTGGAAACATGGGTGGTTAAAGTAGCCGCTTTGCGATGTGCGGTCAGCGATTTGTCTTAGTTTGACATGAAATATAAAATAAATACGGACGTATGCCAACATGACGTACACATAGGATGATAGAATAGGACCAGAACCTTTGTACTTTACCACCCAAGTTACCATGAAAACTCAGGTTTTGGAAATATGGGTGATTAAAGTAGTCGCTTTGCGATGTGCGGTCAGCGATTTGTCTAAGTTTGACATGAATTATAGAATAAATATGGAAGTGTGCTAACATTACATACACATAGAGTGATAGAATAGAACCAGAACTTTAGTATTATTCCAACCATGTTACCGTAAAAACATAGGTTTTGGAAATATGGGTGGTTAAAGTAGTCGCTTTGCGATATGCGGACAGCGATTTGTCTAAGTTTGTCATGAAATATAAATAAATACGGAAGTGTGCCAACATTACGTACACATAGGATGATAGAATAGGACAAGAACTGTAGGACTATACCACCCAAGTTACCGTAAAAACTTAGGTTTTGGAAATATGGGTGATTAAATTAGCCGCTTTGCGATTTGCGGTCAGCGATTTGTCTAAGTTAGACATGAAATATAAAATATATACGGAAGTGTGCTAACATTACGTACACATAGGGTGATAGAATAGAACCAGAACTTCAGTATTATTCCAAAAAAGTTACCGTAAAAACTTAGGTTTTTAGAAATATGGGTGGTTAAAGTAGACGCTTTGCGATTTGCGATCAGCGATTTGTCTTATTTTGACATGAAATACAAAATAAATACGGAATTGGGGATATAAGACGTAGACATAGGGTGATAGAATAGGACCAGAAATATAGTATTATACCACCTAAGTAACCGTAAAAACTTAGGTTTTGGAAATATGGGTGATTAAATTAGCCGCTTTGCGATTTGTCTAAGTTTGACATTATATATAAAATAAATATGGAAGTGTGCTAACATTACATACACATAGCGTGATAGAATAGAACCAGAACTTTAGTATTATACCAACCAAGTTACCGTAAAAACTTAGGATTTGGAAATATGGGTAGTTAAAGTAGTCGCTTTGCGAATTGCGGACAGGGATTTGTCTAAGTTTGACATGAAATATAAAATAAATATGGAAGTGTGCTAACATTACATACACATAGCGTGATAGAATAGAACCAGAACTTTAGTATTATACCAACCAATTTACCGTAAAAACTTAGGATTTGGAAACATGGGTGGTTAAAGTAGCCACTTTGCGATGTGCGGTCAGCGATTTGTCTTAGTTTGACATGAAATATAAAATAAATACGGACGTATGCCAACATGACGTACACATAGGATGATAGAATAGGACCAGAACCTTTGTACTTTACCACCCAAGTTACCATGAAAACTCAGGTTTTGGAAATATGGGTGATTAAAGTAGTCGCTTTGCGATGTGCGGTCAGCGATTTGTCTAAGTTTGACATGAATTATAGAATAAATATGGAAGTGTGCTAACATTACATACACATAGAGTGATAGAATAGAACCAGAACTTTAGTATTATTCCAACCATGTTACCGTAAAAACTTAGGTTTTGGAAATATGGGTGGTTAAAGTAGTCGCTTTGCGATATGCGGACAGCGATTTGTCTAAGTTTGTCTTGAAATATAAATAAATACGGAAGTGTGCCAGAATTACGTACACTTAGGATAATAGAATAGAACAAGGACTGTAGGACTATACCACCCAAGTTACCGTAAAAACTTAGGTTTTGGAAATGTGGATGATTAAATTAGCCGCTTTGCGATGTGCGGTTAACGATTTGTCTAAGTTTGACATGAAATATAAAATAAATATGGAAGTGTGCTAACATTACATACACATAGGGTGATAGAATAGATCCAGAACTTTAGTATTATACCAACCAAGTTTCCGTAAAAACTTAGGTTATGGAAATATGGGTAGTTAAAGTAGTCGCTTTGCGAAGTGCGGACAGCGATTTGTCTAAGTTTGACATGAAATATAAAATAAATACGGAAGTGTGCCAACATTACGTACACATAGGATGATAGAATAGGACAAGAACTGTAGGACTATACCACCCAAGTTACCGTAAAAACATAGGTTTTGGAAACATGGGTGATTAAATTAGCCGCTTTGCGATTTGTCTAAGTTTGACATTAAATATAAAATAAATATGGAAGTGTGCTAACATTACATACACATAGCGTGATAGAATAGAACCAGAACTTTAGTATTATACCAACCAAGTTACCGTAAAAACTTAGGATTTGGAAACATGGGTGGTTAAAGTAGCCGCTTTGCGATGTGCGGTCAGTGATTTGTCTTAGTTTGACATGAAATATAAAATAAATACGGACGTATGCCAACATGACGTTCACATAGGATGATAGAATAGGACCAGAACCTTTGTACTTTACCACCCAAGTTACCATGAAAACTCAGGTTTTGGAAATATGGGTGATTAAAGTAGTCGCTTTGCGATGTGCGGTCAGCGATTTGTCTAAGTTTGACATGAATTATAGAATAAATATGGAAGTGTGCTAACATTACATACACATAGGGTGATAGAATAGAACCAGAACTTTAGTATTATTCCAACCATGTTACCGTAAAAACTTAGGTTTTGGAAATATGGGTGATTAAATTAGCCGCTTTGCGATGTGCGGTTAGCGATTTGTCTAAGTTTGACATGAAATATAATATAAATATGGATGTGTGCTAACATTACATACACATAGGGTGATAGAATAGAACCAGAACTTTAGTATTATAACAACCAAGTTTCCTTAAAAACTTAGGTTTTGGAAATATGGGTAGTTAAAGTAGTCGCTTTGCGATGTGCGGACAGCGATTTGTCTAAGTTTGACATGAAATATAAAATAAATACGGAAGTGTGCCAACATGACGTACACATAGGATGATAGAATAGGACAAGAACTGTAGGACTATACCACCCAAGTTACCGTAAAAACTTAGGTTTTGGAAATATGGGTGATTAAATTAGCCGCTTTGCGATTTGCGGTCAGCGATTTGTCTAAGTTTGACATGAAATATAAAATAAATACGGAAGTGTGCTAACATTACGTACACATAGGGTGATAGAATAGAACCAGAACTTCAGTATTATTCCAAAAAAGTTACCGTAAAAACTTAGGTTTTTAGAAATATGGGTGGTTAAAGTAGACGCTTTGCGATTTGCGATCAGCGATTTGTCTTATTTTGACATGAAATACAAAATAAATACGGAATTGGGGATACAAGACGTAGACATAGGGTGATAGAATAGGACCAGAAATATAGTATTATACCACCGAAGTAACCGTTAAAACTTAGGTTTTGGAAATATGGTTGACTAAAGTAGTCGCTTTGCGATGTGCGGAGAGCGATTTGTCTAAGTTTGACATGAAATATAAAATAAATAAAGAAGTGTGCCAACATTACGTACACTTAGGATGATAGAATAGAACAAGGACTGTAGGACTATACCACCCAAGTTACCGTAAAAACTTAGGTTTTGGAAATATGGGTGATTAAATTAGCCGCTTTGCGATGTGCGGTTAACGATTTGTCTAAGTTTGACATGAAATATAAAATAAATATGGAAGTGTGCTAACATTACATACACATAGCGTGATAGAATGGAACCAGAACTTTAGTATTATACCAACCAAGTTACCGTAAAAACTTAGGATTTGGAAATATGGGTAGTTAAAGTAGTCGCTTTGCGAATTGCGGACAGGGATTTGTCTAAGTTTGACATGAAATATAAAATAAATATGGAAGTGTGCTAACATTACATACACATAGCGTAATAGAATAGAACCAGAACTTTAGCATTATACCAACCAAGTTACCGTAAAAACTTAGGATTTGGAAACATGGGTGGTTAAAGTAGCCGCTTTGCGATGTACGGTCAGCGATTTGTCTTAGTTTGACATGAAATATAAAATAAATACGGACGTATGCCAACATGACGTACACATAGGATGATAGAATAGGACCAGAACCTTTGTACTTTACCACCCAAGTTACCATGAAAACTCAGGTTTTGGAAATATGGGTGATTAAAGTAGTCGCTTTGCGATGTGCGGTCAATGATTTGTCTAAGTTTGACATGAATTATAGAATAAATATGGAAGTGTGCTAACATTACATACACATAGGGTGATAAAATAGAACCAGAACTTTAGTATTATTCCAACCAAGTTACCGTAAAAACTTAGGTTTTGGAAATATGGGTGATTAAATTAGCCGCTTTGCGATGTGCGGTTAGCGATTTGTCTAAGTTTGACATGAAATATAAAATAAATATGGATGTGTGCTAACATTACATACACATAGGGTGATAGAATAGGACCAGAAATATAGTATTATACCACCGAAGTAACCGTAAAAACTTAGGTTTTGGAAATATGGTTGACTAAAGTAGTCGCTTTGCGATGTGCGGACAGCGATTTGTCTAAGTTTGACATAAAATGTAAAATAAATAAAGAAGTGTGCCAACATTACGTACACTTAGGATGATAGAATAGAACAAGGACTGTAGGACTATACCACCCAAGTTACCGTAAAAACTTAGGTTTTGGAAATATGGGTGATTAAATTAGCCGCTTTGCGATGTGCGGTTAACGATTTGTCTAAGTTTGCCATGAAATATAAAATAAATATGGAAGTGTGCTAACATTACATACACATAGCGTGATAGAATAGAACCAGAACTTTAGTATTATACCAACCAAGTTACCGTAAAAACTTAGGATTTGGAAATATGGGTAGTTAAAGTAGTCGCTTTGCGAATTGCAGACAGGGATTTGTCTAAGTATGACATGAAATATAAAATAAATATCGAAGTGTGCTAACATTTCATACACATAGCGTGATAGAATAGAACCAAAACTTTAGTATTATACCAACCAAGTTACCGTAAAAACTTAGGATTTGGAAACATGGGTGGTTAAAGTAGCCGCTTTGCGATGTGCGGTCAGCGATTTGTCTTAGTTTGACATGAAATATAAAATAAATATGGATGTGTGCTAACATTACATACACATAGGGTGATAGAATAGAACCAGGACTTTAGTATTATACCAACCAAGATTCCGTAATAACTTAGGTTTTGGAAATATGGGTAGTTAAAGTAGTCGCTTTGCGATGTGCGGACAGCGATTTGTCTAAGTTTGACATGAAATATAAAATAAATACGGAAGTGTGCCAACATGACGTACACATAGGATGATAGAATAGGACAAGAACTGTAGGACTATACCACCCAAGTTACCGTAAAAACTTAGGTATAGGAAATATGGGTGATTAAATTAGCCGCTTTGCGATGTGCGGTCAGCGATTTGTCTAGGTTTAACATGAAATATAAATATTGATACGGATGTGTGGATACATGACGTACACATAGGGTGATAGAATAGTACCAGAAATATAGTATTATACCACCGAAGTTACCGTAAAAACTTCGGTTTTGTAAATATGGGTGGTTAAAGTAGTCGCTTTGCGATTTGCGGTCAGCGATTTGTCTTATTTTGACATGAAATACAAAATAAATACGGAATTGGGGATACATGACGTAGACATAGGGTGATAGATTGGACCAGAAATATAGTATTATACCACCGAAGTAACCGTAAAAACGTAGGTTTTGGAAATATGGTTGACTAAAGTAGACGCTTTGCGATGTGCGGACAGCGATTTGTCTAAGTTTGACATGAAATATAAATAAATACGGAAGTGTGCCAACATTACGTACACTTAGGATGATAGAATAGAACAAGGACTGTAGGACTATAACACCCAAGTTACCGTAAAAACTTAGGTTTTGGAAATATGGGTGATAAAATTAGCCACTTTGCGATGTGCGGTCAGCGATTTGTCTAAGTTTGACACGAAATATAAAATAAATCAAGATGTGTGCCAACATTACGTACACTTAGGATGATAGAATAGGACAAGAACTGTAGGACTATACCCCCCAAGTTACCGTAAAAAATTAGGTTTTGGAAATATGGGTGATTAAATTAGCCGCCTTGCGATGTGCGGTTAGCGATTTGTCTAAGTTTGCTAGGAAATATAAAATAAAAATGGAAGTGTGCTAACATTACATACACATAGCGTGATAGAATAGAACCAGAACTTTAGTATTATACAAACCAAGTTACCGTAAAAACCTAGGTTTTGGAAATATGGGTAGTTAAAGTAGTCGCTTTGCGATGTGCGGACAGCGATTTGTCTTAGTTTGACATGAAATATTGAATAACTACGCAAGTGTGCCAACATTACGTACACATAGGATGATAGAATAGGACAAGAACTGTAGGACTATACCACCCAAGTTACCGTAAAAACGTAGGTTTTGGAAATATGGGTGATTAAATTAGCTGCTTTGCGATGTGCGGTCAGCGACTTATCTAAGTTTGACATGAAATATAAAATAAATACGAAAGTGTGCTAACATTACATACACATAGGGTGATAGAATATAACCAGAACTTTAGTATTATACCAACCAAGTTTCCGTAAAAACTTAGGATTTGAAAATATGGGTAGTTAAAGTAGTCGCTTTGCGAATTGCGGACAGGGATTTGTCTAAGTTTGACATGAAATATAAAATAAATACGGAAGTGTGCCAACATTACGTACACTTAGGATGATAGAATAGGACAAGAACTGTAGGACTATACCCCCCAAGTTACAGTAAAAACTTAGGTTTTGGAAATATGGGTGATTAAATTAGCCGCCTTGCGATGTGCGGTTAGCGATTTGTCTAAGTTTGACATGAAATATAAAATAAATACGGAAGTGTGCCAACATTACGTACACATAGGATGATAGAATAGGACAAGAACTGTAGGACTATACCACCCGAGTACCCGTAAAAACTTAGGTTTTGGAAATATGGGTGATTAAAATAGCCGCTTTGCGATTTGTCTAAGTTTGACATGAAATATAAAATAAATATGGAAGTGTGCTAACATTACATACACATAGCGTGATAGAATAGAACCAGAACTTTAGTATTATACCAAACAAGTTACCGTAAAAACTTAGGATTTGGAAACATGGGTGGTTAAAGTAGCCGCTTTGCGATGTGCGGTCAGCGATTTGTCTTAGTTTGACATGAAATATAAAATAAATACGGACGTATGCCAACATGACGTACACATAGGATGATAGAATAGGACCAGAACCTTTGTACTTTACCACCCAAGTTACCATGAAAACTCAGGTTTTGGAAATATGGGTGATTAAAGTAGTCGCTTTGCGATGTGCGGTCAGCGATGTGTCTAAGTTTGACATGAATTATAGAATAAATATGGAAGTGTGCGAACATTACATACACATAGGGTGATAGAATAGAACCAGAACTTTAGTATTATTCCAACCATGTTACCGTAAAAACTTAGGTTTTGGAAATATGGGTGATTAAATTAGCCGCTTTGCGATGTGCGGTTAGCGATTTGTCTAAGTTTGACATGAAATATAAAATAAATACGGAAGTGTGCCAACATGACGTACACATAGGATGATAGAATAGAACAAGGACTGTAGGACTATACCACCCAAGTTACCGTAAAAACTTAGGTTTTGGAAATGTGGGTGATTAAATTAGCCGCTTTGCGATGTGCGGTTAACGATTTGTCTAAGTTTGACATGAAATATAAAATAAATATGGAAGTGTGCTAACATTACAGACACATAGGGTGATAGAATAGAACCAGAACTTTAGTATTAAACCAAACAAGTTTCCGTAAAAACTTAGGTTATGGAAATATGGGTAGTTAAAGTAGTCGCTTTGCGAAGTGCGGACAGCGATTTGTCTAAGTTTGACATGAAATATAAATAAATACGGAAGTGTGCCAACATTACGTACACTTAGGATGATAGAATAGAACAAGGACTGTAGGACTATACCACCCAAGTTACCGTAAAAACTTAGGTTTTGGAAATATGGGTGATTAAAATAGCCGCTTTGCGATGTGCGGTTAACGATTTGTCTAAGTTTGACATGAAATATAAAATAAATATGGAAGTGTGCTAACATTATATACACATAGCGTGATAGAATAGAACCAGAACTTTAGTATTATACCAACCAAGATACCGTAAAAACTTAGGATTTGGAAACATGGGTGGTTAAAGTAGCCGCTTTGCGATGTGCGGTCAACGATTTGTCAGTTTGACATGAAATATAAAATAAATACGGACGTATGCCAACATGACGTACACATAGGATGATAGAATAGGACCAGAACCTTTTTACTTTACCACCCAAGTTACCATGAAAACTCAGGTTTTGGAAATATGGATGATTAAAGTAGTCGCTTTGCGATGTGCGGTCAGCGATTTGTCTAAGTTTGTCATGAATTATAGAATAAATATGGAAGTGTGCTAACATTACATACACATAGGGTGATAGAATTGAACCAGAACTTTAGTATTAACCAACCAAGTTTCCGTAAAAACTTAGGTTATGGAAATATGGGTAGTTAAAGTAGTCGCTTTGCGAAGTGCGGACAGCGATTTGTCTAAGTTTGACATGAAATATAAAATAAATACGGAAGTGTGCCAACATTACGTACACATAGGATGATAGAATAGGACAAGAACTCTAGGACTATACCACCCAAGTTACCGTAAAAACTTAGGTTTTGGAAATATGGGTGATTAAATTAGCCGCTTTGCGATTTGTCTAAGTTTGACATTAAATATAAAATAAATATGGAAGTGTGCTAACATTACATACACATAGCGTGATAGAATAGAACCAGAACTTTAGTATTATACCAACCAAGTTACCGTAAAAACTTAGGATTTGGAAACATGGGTGGTTAAAGTAGCCGCTTTGCGATGTGCTGTCAGCGATTTGTCTTAGTTTGACATGAAATATAAAATAAATACGGACGTATGCCAACATGACGTACACATAGGATGATAGAATAGGACCAGAACCTTTGTACTTTACCACCCAAGTTACCATGAAAACTCAGGTTTTGGAAATATGGGTGATTAAAGTAGTCGCTTTGCAATGTGCGGTCGGCGATTTGTCTAAGTTTGACATGAATTATAGAATAAATATGGAAGTGTGCTATTATTACATACACATAGGGTGATAGAATAGAACCAGAACTTTAGTATTATTCCAACCATGTTACCGTAAAAACTTAGGTTTTGGAAATATGGGTGATTAAATTAGCCGCTTTGCGATGTGCGGTTAGCGATTTGTCTAAGTTAGACATGAAATATAATATAAATATGGATGTGTGCTAACATTACATACACATAGGGTGATAGAATAGAACCAGAACTTTAGTATTATTCCAACCAAGTTTCCTTAAAAACATAGGTTTTGGAAATATGGGTAGTTAAAGTAGTCGCTTTGCGATGTGCGGACAGCGATTTGTCTAAGTTTGACATGAAATATAAAATAAATACGGGAGTGTGCCAACATGACGTACACATAGGATGATAGAATAGGACAAGAACTGTAGGACTATACCACCCAAGCTACCGTAAAAACTTAGGTTTTGGAAATATGGGTGATTAAATTAGTCGCTTTGCGATGTGCGGACAGCGATTTGTCTAAGTTTGACATGAAATATAAAATAAATACGGAAGTGTGCCAACATTACGTAAACATAGGATGATAGAATAGGACAAGATCTGTAGGACTATACCACCCAAGTTACCGTAAAAACTTAGGTTTTGGAAATATGGGTCATTAAATTAGCCGCTTTGCGATGTGCGGTCAGCGATTTGTCTAGGTTTGACATGAAATATAAAAATAAATACGGGATTCTGGATACATGACGTACAAATAGGGTGATAGAATAGTACCAGAAATATAGTATTATACCACCGAAGTTACCGTAAAAACTTAGGTTTTGGAAATATGAGTGATTAACGTAGTCGCTTTGCGATGTGCGGACAGCGATTTGTCTAAGTTTGACATGAAATATAAATAAATACGGAAGTGTGCCAACATTACGTACACTTAGGATGATAGAATAGAACAAGGACTGTAGGACTATACCACCCAAGTTACCGTAAAAACTTAGGTTTTGGAAATATGGGTGATTAAAATAGCCGCTTTGCGATGTGCGGTTAACGATTTGTCTAAGTTTGACATAAAATATAAAATAAATATGGAAGTGTGCTAACATTACATACACATAGCGTGATAGAATAGAACCAGAACTTTAGTATTATACCAACCAAGTTACCGTAAAAACTTAGGATTTGGAAATATGGGTAGTTAAAGTAGTCGCTTTGCGAATTACGGACAGGGATTTGTCTAAGTTTGACATGAAATATAAAATAAATATGGAAGTGTGCTAACATTACATACACATAGGATGATAGAATAGAACCAGAACTTTAGTATTATACCAACCAAGTTACCGTAAAAACTTAGGATTTGGAAACTTGGGTGGTTAAAGTAGCCGCTTTGCGATGTGCGGTCAGCGATTTGTCTTAGTTTGACATGAAATATAAAATAAATACGGACGTATGCCAACATGACGTACACATAGGATGATAGAATAGGACCAGAACCTTTGTACTTTACCACTCAAGTTACCATGAAAACTCAGGTTTTGGAAATATGGGTGATTAAAGTAGTCGCTTTGCGATGTGCGGTCAGCGATTTGTCTAAGTTTGACATGAATTATAGAATAAATATGGAAGTGTGCTGACATTACATACACATAGGGTGATAGAATAGAACCAGAACTTTAGTATTATTCCAACCATGTTACCGTAAAAACTTAGGTTTTGGAAATATGGGTGATTAAATTAGCCGCTTTGCGATGTGCGGTTAGCGATTTGTCTAAGTTTGACATGAAATATAATTTAAATATGGATGTGTGCTAACATTACATACACATAGGATGATAGAATAGGACAAGAACTGTAGGACTTTACCACCCGAGTACCCGTAAAGCTTAGGTTTTGGAAATATGGGTGATTAAATTAGCCGCTTTGCGATTTGTCTAAGTTTGACATGAAATATAAAATAAATATGGAAGTGTGCTTACATTACATACACATAGCGTGATAGAATAGAACCAGAACTTTAGTATTATACCAACCAAGTTACCGTAAAAGCTTAGGATTTGGAAACATGGGTGGTTAAAGTAGCCGCTTTGCGATGTGCGGTCAGCGATTTGTCTTAGTTTGACATGAAATATAAAATAAATACGGACGTATGCCAACATGACGTACACATAGGATGATAGAATAGGACCAGAACCTTTGTACTTTACCACCCAAGTTACCATGAAAACTCAGGTTTTGGAAATATGGGTAATTAAATTAGCCGCTTTGCGATGTGCGGTTAGCGATTTGTCTAAGTTTGACATGAAATATAAAATAAATACGGAAGTGTGCCAACATGACGTACACATAGGATGATAGAATAGAACAAGGACTGTAGGACTATACCACCCAAGTTACCGTAAAAACTTAGGTTTTGGAAATGTGGGTGATTAAATTAGCCGCTTTGCGATGTGCGGTTAACGATTTGTCTAAGTTTGACTTGAAATATAAAATAAATATGGAAGTGTGCTAACATTACAGACACATAGGGTGATAGAATAGAACCAGAACTTTAGTATTAAACCAAACAAGTTTCCGTAAAAACTTAGGTTATGGAAATATGGGTAGTTAAAGTAGTCGCTTTGCGAAGTGCGGACAGCGATTTGTCTAAGTTTTACATGAAATATAAATAAATACGGAAGTGTGCCAACATTACGTACACTTAGGATGATAGAATAGAACAAGGACTTTAGGACTATACCACCCAAGTTACCGTAAAAACTTAGGTTTTGGAAATATGGGTGATTAAAATAGCCGCTTTGCGATGTGCGGTTAACGATTTGTCTAAGTTTGACATAAAATATAAAATAAATATGGAAGTGTGCTAACATTACATACACATAGCGTGATAGAATAGAACCAGAACTTTAGTATTATACCAACCAAGTTACCGTAAAAACTTAGGTTTTGGAAATATGGGTAGTTAAAGTAGTCGCTTTGCGAATTACGGACAGGGATTTGTCTAAGTTTGACATGAAATATAAAATAAATATGGAAGTGTGTTAACATTACATACACATAGGATGATAGAATAGAACCAGAACTTTAGTATTATACCAACCAAGTTACCGTAAAAACTTAGGATTTGGAAACTTGGGTGGTTAAAGTAGCCGCTTTGCGATGTGCGGTCAGCGATTTGTCTTAGTTTGACATGAAATATAAAATAAATACGGACGTATGCCAACATGACGTACACATAGGATGATAGAATAGGACCAGAACCTTTGTACTTTACCACTCAGGTTACCATGAAAACTCAGGTTTTGGAAATATGGGTGATTAAAGTAGTCGCTTTGCGATGTGCGGTCAGCGATTTGTCTAAGTTTGACATGAATTATAGAATAAATATGGAAGTGTGCTGACATTACATACACATAGGGTGATAGAATAGAACCAGAACTTTAGTATTATTCCAACCATGTTACCGTAAAAACTTAGGTTTTGGAAATATGGGTGATTAAATTAGCCGCTTTGCGATGTGCGGTTAGCGATTTGTCTAAGTTTGACATGAAATATAATTTAAATATGGATGTGTGCTAACATTACATACACATAGGATGATAGAATAGGACAAGAACTGTAGGACTTTACCACCCGAGTACCCGTAAAGCTTAGGTTTTGGAAATATGGGTGATTAAATTAGCCGCTTTGCGATTTGTCTAAGTTTGACATGAAATATAAAATAAATATGGAAGTGTGCTTACATTACATACACATAGCGTGATAGAATAGAACCAGAACTTTAGTATTATACCAACCAAGTTACCGTAAAAGCTTAGGATTTGGAAACATGGGTGGTTAAAGTAGCCGCTTTGCGATGTGCGGTCAGCGATTTGTCTTAGTTTGACATGAAATATAAAATAAATACGGACGTATGCCAACATGACGTACACATAGGATGATAGAATAGGACCAGAACCTTTGTACTTTACCACCCAAGTTACCATGAAAACTCAGGTTTTGGAAATATGGGTAATTAAATTAGCCGCTTTGCGATGTGCGGTTAGCGATTTGTCTAAGTTTGACATGAAATATAAAATAAATACGGAAGTGTGCCAACATGACGTACACATAGGATGATAGAATAGAACAAGGACTGTAGGACTATACCACCCAAGTTACCGTAAAAACTTAGGTTTTGGAAATGTGGGTGATTAAATTAGCCGCTTTGCGATGTGCGGTTAACGATTTGTCTAAGTTTGACTTGAAATATAAAATAAATATGGAAGTGTGCTAACATTACAGACACATAGGGTGATAGAATAGAACCAGAACTTTAGTATTAAACCAAACAAGTTTCCGTAAAAACTTAGGTTATGGAAATATGGGTAGTTAAAGTAGTCGCTTTGCGAAGTGCGGACAGCGATTTGTCTAAGTTTTACATGAAATATAAATAAATACGGAAGTGTGCCAACATTACGTACACTTAGGATGATAGAATAGAACAAGGACTTTAGGACTATACCACCCAAGTTACCGTAAAAACTTAGGTTTTGGAAATATGGGTGATTAAAATAGCCGCTTTGCGATGTGCGGTTAACGATTTGTCTAAGTTTGACATAAAATATAAAATAAATATGGAAGTGTGCTAACATTACATACACATAGCGTGATAGAATAGAACCAGAACTTTAGTATTATACCAACCAAGTTACCGTAAAAACTTAGGATTTGGAAACATGGGTGGTTAAAGTAGCCGCTTTGCGATGTGCGGTCAGCGATTTGTCTTAGTTTGACATGAAATATAAAATAAATACGGACGTATGCCAACATGACGTACACATAGGATGATAGAATAGGACCAGAACCTTTTTACTTTACCACCCAAGTTACCATGAAAACTCAGGTTTTGGAAATATGGGTGATTAAAGTAGTCGCTTTGCAATGTGCGGTCAGCGATTTGTCTAAGTTTGTCATGAATTATAGAATAAATATGGAAGTGTGTTAACATTACATACACATAGGGTGATAGAATTGAACCAGAACTTTAGTATTATACCAACCAAGTTTCCGTAAAAACTTAGGTTATGGAAATATGGGTAGTTAAAGTAGTCGCTTTGCGAAGTGCGGACAGCGATTTGTCTAAGTTTGACATGAAATATAAAATAAATACGGAAGTGTGCCAACATTACGTACACATAGGATGATAGAATAGGACAAGAACTCTAGGACTATACCACCCAAGTTACCGTAAAAACTTAGGTTTTGGAAATATGGGTGATTAAATTAGCCGCTTTGCGATTTGTCTAAGTTTGACATTAAATATAAAATAAATATGGAAGTGTGCTAACATTACATACACATAGCGTAATAGAATAGAACCAGAACTTTAGTATTATACCAACCAAGTTACCGTAAAAACTTAGGATTTGGAAACATGGGTGGTTAAAGTAGCCGCTTTGCGATGTGCGGTCAGCGATTTGTCTTAGTTTGACATGAAATATAAAATAAATACGGACGTATGCCAACATGACGTACACATAGGATGATAGAATAGGACCAGAACCTTTGTACTTTACCACCCAAGTTACCATGAAAACTCAGGTTTTGGAAATATGGGTGATTAAAGTAGTCGCTTTGCGATGTGCGGTCAGCGATTTGTCTAAGTTTGACATGAATTATAGAATAAATATGGAAGTGTGCTAACATTACATACACATAGGGTGATAGAATAGAACCAGAACTTTAGTATTATTCCAACCATGTTACCGTAAAAACTTAGGTTTTGGAAATATGGGTGATTAAATTAGCCGCTTTGCGATGTGCGGTTAGCGATTTGTCTAAGTTTGACATGAAATATAATATAAATATGGATGTGTGCTAACATTACATACACATAGGGTGATAGAATAGAACCAGAACTTTAGTATTATTCCAACCAAGTTTCCTTAAAAACATAGGTTTTGGAAATATGGGTAGTTAAAGTAGTCGCTTTGCGATGTGCGGACAGCGATTTGTCTAAGTTTGACATGAAATATAAAATAAATACGGGAGTGTGCCAACATGACGTACACATAGGATGATAGAATAGGACAAGAACTGTAGGACTATACCACCCAAGCTACCGTAAAAACTTAGGTTTTGGAAATATGGTTGACTAAAGTAGTCGCTTTGCGATATGCGGACAGCGATTTGTCTAAGTTTGACATGAAATATAAAATAAATACGGAAGTGTGCCAACATTACGTAAACATAGGATGATAGAATAGGACAAGACCTGTAGGACTATACCACCCAAGTTACCGTAAAAACTTAGGTTTTGGAAATATGGGTCATTAAATTAGCCGCTTTGCGATGTGCGGTCAGCGATTTGTCTAGGTTTGACATGAAATATAAAAATAAATACGGGATTCTGGATACATGACGTACAAATAGGGTGATAGAATAGTACCAGAAATATAGTATTATACCACCGAAGTTACCGTAAAAACTTAGGTTTTGGAAATATGAGTGATTAACTTAGTCGCTTTGCGATGTGCGGACAGCGATTTGTCTAAGTTTGACATGAAATATAAATAAATACGGAAGTGTGCCAACATTACGTACACTTAGGATGATAGAATAGAACAAGGACTGTAGGACTATACCACCCAAGTTACCGTAAAAACTTAGGTTTTGGAAATATGGGTGATTAAAATAGCCGCTTTGCGATGTGCGGTTAACGATTTGTCTAAGTTTGACATAAAATATAAAATAAATATGGAAGTGTGCTAACATTACATACACATAGCGTGATAGAATAGAACCAGAACTTTAGTATTATACCAACCAAGTTACCGTAAAAACTTATGATTTGGAAATATGGGTAGTTAAAGTAGTCGCTTTGCGAATTGCGGACAGGGATTTGTCTAAGTTTGACATGAAATATAAAATAAATATGGAAGTGTGCTAACATTACATACACATAGCGTGATAGAATAGAACCAGAACTTTAGTATTATACCAACCAAGTTACCGTAAAAACTTAGGATTTGGAAACTTGGGTGGTTAAAGTAGCCGCTTTGCGATGTGCGGTCAGCGATTTGTCTTTGTTTGACATGAAATATAAAATAAATACGGACGTATGCCAACATGACGTACACATAGGATGATAGAATAGGACCAGAACCTTTGTACTTTACCACCCAAGTTACCATGAAAACTCAGGTTTTGGAAATATGGGTGATTAAAGTAGTCGCTTTGCGATGTGCGGTCAGCGATTTGTCTAAGTTTGACATGAATTATAGAATAAATATGGAAGTGTGCTAACATTACATACACATAGGGTGATAGAATAGAACCAGAACTTTAGTATTATTCCAACCATGTTACCGTAAAAACTTAGGTTTTGGAAATATGGGTGATTAAATTAGCCGCTTTGCGATGTGCGGTTAGCGATTTGTCTAAGTTTGACATGAAATATAATTTAAATATGGATGTGTGCTAACATTACATACACATAGGATGATAGAATAGGACAAGAACTGTAGGACTATACCACCCGAGTACCCGTAAAAACTTAGGTTTTGGAAATATGGGTGATTAAATTAGCCGCTTTGCGATTTGTCTAAGTTTGACATGAAATATAAAATAAATATGGAAGTGTGCTTACATTACATACACATAGCGTGATAGAATAGAACCAGAACTTTAGTATTATACCAACCAAGTTACCGTAAAAGCTTAGGATTTGGAAACATGGGTGGTTAAAGTAGCCGCTTTGCGATGTGCGGTCAGCGATTTGTCTTAGTTTGACATGAAATATAAAATAAATACGGACGTATGCCAACATGACGTACACATAGGATGATAGAATAGGACCAGAACCGTTGTACTTTACCACCCAAGTTACCATGAAAACTCAGGTTTTGGAAATATGGGTGATTAAAGTAGTCGCTTTGCGATGTGCGGTCAGCGATTTGTCTAAGTTTGACATGAATTATAGAATAAATATGGAAGTGTGCTAACATTACATACACATAGGGTGATAGAATAGAACCAGAACTTTAGTATTATTCCAACCATGTTACCGTAAAAACTTAGGTTTTGGAAATATGGGTGGTTAAAGTAGTCGCTTTGCGATATGCGGACAGCGATTTGTCTAAGTTTGTCATGAAATACAAATAAATACGGAAGTGTGCCAACATTACGTACACTTAGGATGATAGAATAGAACAAGGACTGTAGGACTATACCACCCAAGTTACCGTAAAAACTTAGGTTTTGGAAATGTGGGTGATTAAATTAGCCGCTTTGCGATGTGCGGTTAACGATTTGTCTAAGTTTGACATGAAATATAAAATAAATATGGAAGTGTGCTAACATTACAGACACATAGGGTGATAGAATAGAACCAGAACTTTAGTATTATACCAACCAAGTTTCCGTAAAAACTTAGGTTATGGAAATATGGGTAGTTAAAGTAGTCGCTTTGCGAAGTGCGGACAGCGATTTGTCTAAGTTTGACATGAAATATAAAATAAATACGGAAGTGTGCCAACATTACGTACACATAGGATGATAGAATAGGACAAGAACTGTAGGACTATACCACCCAAGTTACCGTAAAAACTTAGGTTTTGGAAATATGGGTGATTAAATTAGCCGCTTTGCGATTTGTCTAAGTTTGACATTAAATATAAAATAAATATGGAAGTGTGCTAACATTACATACACATAGCGTGATAGAATAGAACCAGAACTTTAGTATTATACCAACCAAGTTACCGTAAAAACTTAGGATTTGGAAACATGGGTGGTTAAAGTAGCCGCTTTGCGATGTGCGGTCAGCGATTTGTCTTAGTTTGACATGAAATATAAAATAAATACGGACGTATGCCAACATGACGTACACATAGGAAGATAGAATAGGACCAGAACCTTTGTACTTTACCACCCAAGTTACCATGAAAACTCAGGTTTTGGAAATATGGGTGATTAAAGTAGTCGCTTTGCGATGTGCGGTCAGCGATTTGTCTAAGTTTGACATGAATTATAGAATAAATATGGAAGTGTGCTAACATTACATACACATAGGGTGATAGAATAGAACCAGAACTTTAGTATTATTCCAACCATGTTACCGTAAAAACTTAGGTTTTGGAAATATGGGTGATTAAATTAGCCGCTTTGCGATGTGCGGTTAGCGATTTGTCTAAGTTTGACATGAAATATAATTTAAATATGGATGTGTGTTAACATTACATACACATAGAGTGATAGAATAGAACCAGAACTTTAGTATTATAACAACCAAGTTTCCTTAAAAACTTAGGTTTTGGAAATATGGGTAGTTAAAGTAGTCGCTTTGCGATGTGCGGTCAGCGATTTGTCTAAGTTTGACATGAATTATAGAATAAATATGGAAGTGTGCTAACATTACATACACATAGGGTGATAGAATAGAACCAGAACTTTAGTATTGTTCCAACCATGTTACCGTAAAAACTTAGGTTTTGGAAATATGGGTAGTTAAAGTAGTCGCTTTGCGAATTGCGGACAGGGATTTGTCTAAGTTTGACATGAAATATAAAATAAATATGGAAGTGTGCTAACATTACATACACATAGCGTGATAGAATAGAACCAGAACTTTAGTATTATACCAACCAAGTTACCGTAAAAACTTAGGATTTGGAAACATGGGTGGTTAAAGTAGCCGCTTTGCGATGTGCGGTCAGCGATTTGTCTTAGTTTGACATGAAATATAAAATAAATACGGACGTATGCCAACATGACGTACACATAGGATGATAGAATAGGACCAGAACCTTTGTACTTTACCACCCAAGTTACCATGAAAACTCAGGTTTTGGAAATATGGGTGATTAAAGTAGTCGCTTTGCGATGTGCGGTCAGCGATTTGTCTAAGTTTGACATGAATTATAGAATAAATATGGAAGTGTGCTAAAATTACATACACATAGGGTGATAGAATAGAACCAGAACTTTAGTATTATTCCAACCATGTTACCGTAAAAACTTAGGTTTTGGAAATATGGGTAATTAAATTAGCCGCTTTGCGATGTGCGGTTAGCGATTTGTCTAAGTTTGACATGAAATATAATTTAAATATGGATGTGTGCTAACATTACATACACATAGGGTGATAGAATAGAACCAGAACTTTAGTATTATTCCAACCAAGTTTCCTTAAAAACATAGGTTTTGGAAATATGGGTAGTTAAAGTAGTCGCTTTGCGATGTGCGGACAGCGATTTGTCTAAGTTTGACATGAAATATAAAATAAATACGGAAGTGTGCCAACATTACGTACACATAGGATGATAGAATAGGACAAGAACTGTAGGACTATACCACCCAAGTTACCGTAAAAACTTAGGTTTTGGAAATATGGGTGATTAAAATAGCCGCTTTGCGATGTGCGGTTAACGATTTGTCTAAGTTTGACATAAAATATAAAATAAATATGGAAGTGTGCTAACATTACATACACATAGCGTGATAGAATAGACTCAGAACTTTAGTTATATTCCAACCATGTTACCGTAAAAACTTAGGTTTTGGAAATATGGGTAATTAAATTAGCCGCTTTGCGATGTGCGGTTAGCGATTTGTCTAAGTTTGACATGAAATATAATTTAAATATGGATGTGTGCTAACATTACATACACATAGGATGATAGAATAGGACAAGAACTGTAGGACTATACCACCCAAGCTAACGTAAAAACTTAGGTTTTGGAAATATGGTTGACTAAAGTAGTCGCTTTGCGATGTGCGGACAGCGATTTGTCTAAGTTTGACATGAAATATAAAATAAATACGGAAGTGTGCCAACATTACGTAAACATAGGATGATAGAATAGGACAAGACCTGTAGGACTATACCACCCAAGTTACCGTAAAAACTTAGGTTTTGGAAATATGGGTCATTAAATTAGCCGCTTTGCGATGTGCGGTCAGCGATTTGTCTAGGTTTGACATGAAATATAAAAATAAATACGGGATTCTGGATACATGACGTACAAATAGGGTGATAGAATAGTACCAGAAATATAGTATTATACCACCGAAGTTACCGTAAAAACTTAGGTTTTGGAAATATGAGTGATTAACGTAGTCGCTTTGCGATGTGCGGACAGCGATTTGTCTAAGTTTGACATGAAATATAAATAAATACGGAAGTGTGCCAACATTACGTACACTTAGGATGATAGAATAGAACAAGGACTGTAGGACTATACCACCCAAGTTACCGTAAAAACTTAGGTTTTGGAAATATGGGTGATTAAAATAGCCGCTTTGCGATGTGCGGTTAACGATTTGTCTAAGTTTGACATAAAATATAAAATAAATATGGAAGTGTGCTAACATTACATACACATAGCGTGATAGAATAGAACCAGAACTTTAGTATTATACCAACCAAGTTACCGTAAAAACTTAGGATTTGGAAATATGGGTAGTTAAAGTAGTCGCTTTGCGAATTGCGGACAGGGATTTGTCTAAGTTTGACATGAAATATAAAATAATTATGGAAGTGTGCTAACATTACATACACATAGCGTGATAGAATAGAACCAGAACTTTAGTATTATACCAACCAAGTTACCGTAAAAGCTTAGGATTTGGAAACATGGGTGGTTAAGGTAGCCGCTTTGCGATGTGCGGTCAGCGATTTGTCTTAGTTTGACATGAAATATAAAATAAATACGGACGTATGCCAACATGACGTACACATAGGATGATAGAATAGGACCAGAACCTTTGTACTTTACCACCCAAGTTACCATGAAAACTCAGGTTTTGGAAATATGGGTGATTAAAGTAGTCGCTTTGCGATGTGCGGTCAGCGATTTGTCTAAGTTTGACATGAATTATAGAATAAATATGGAAGTGTGCTAACATTACATACACATAGGGTGATAGAATAGAACCAGAACTTTAGTATTATTCCAACCATGTTACCGTAAAAACTTAGGTTTTGGAAATATGGGTGGTTAAAGTAGTCGCTTTGCGATATGCGGACAGCGATTTGTCTAAGTTTGTCATGAAATACAAATAAATACGGAAGTGTGCCAACATTACGTACACTTAGGATGATAGAATAGAACAAGGACTGTAGGACTATACCACCCAAGTTACCGTAAAAACTTAGGTTTTGGAAATATGGGTGATTAAAATAGCCGCTTTGCGATGTGCGGTTAACGATTTGTCTAAGTTTGACATAAAATATAAAATAAATATGGAAGTGTGCTAACATTACATACACATAGCGTGATAGAATAGAACCAGAACTTTAGTATTATTCCAACCATGTTACCGTAAAAACGTAGGTTTTGGAAATATGGGTGGTTAAAGTAGTCGCTTTGCGATATGCGGACAGCGATTTGTCTAAGTTTGTCATGAAATACAAATAAATACGGAAGTGTGCCAACATTACGTACACTTAGGATGATAGAATAGAACAAGGACTGTAGGACTATACCACCCAAGTTACCGTAAAAACTTAGGTTTTGGAAATGTGGGTGATTAAATTAGCCGCTTTGCGATGTGCGGTTAACGATTTGTCTAAGTTTGACATGAAATATAAAATAAATATGGAAGTGTGCTAACATTACAGACACATAGGGTGATAGAATAGAACCAGAACTTTAGTATTATACCAACCAAGTTACCGTAAAAACTTAGGATTTGGAAACATGGGTGGTTAAAGTAGCCGCTTTGCGATGTGCGGTCAGCGATTTGTCTTAGTTTGACATGAAATATAAAATAAATACGGACGTATGCCAACATGACGTACACATAGGATGATAGAATAGGACCAGAACCTTTGTACTTTACCACCCAAGTTACCATGAAAACTCAGGTTTTGGAAATATGGGTGATTAAAGTAGTCGCTTTGCGATGTGCGGTCAGCGATTTGTCTAAGTTTGACATGAATTATAGAATAAATATGGAAGTGTGCTAACATTACATACACATAGGGTGATAGAATAGAACCAGAACTTTAGTATTATTCCAACCATGTTACCGTAAAAACTTAGGTTTTGGAAATATGGGTGATTAAATTAGCCGCTTTGCGATGTGCGGTTAGCGATTTGTCTAAGTTTGACATGAAATATAATATAAATATGGATGTGTGTTAACATTACATACACATAGAGTGATAGAATAGAACCAGAACTTTAGTATTATAACAACCAAGTTTCCTTAAAAACTTAGGTTTTGAAAATATGGGTAGTTAAAGTAGTCGCTTTGCGATGTGCGGTCAGCGATTTGTCTAAGTTTGACATGAATTATAGAATTAATATGGAAGTGTGCTAACATTACATACACATAGGGTGATATAATAGAACCAGAACTTTAGTATTGTTCCAACCATGTTACCGTAAAAACTTAGGTTTTGGAAATATGGGTAGTTAAAGTAGTCGCTTTGCGAATTGCGGACAGGGATTTGTCTAAGTTTGACATGAAATATAAAATAAATATGGAAGTGTGCTAACATTACATACACATAGCGTGATAGAATAGAACCAGAACTTTAGTATTATACCAACCAAGTTACCGTAAAAACTTAGGATTTGGAAACATGGGTGGTTAAAGTAGCCGCTTTGCGATGTGCGGTCAGCGATTTGTCTTAGTTTGACATGAAATATAAAATAAATACGGACGTATGCCAACATGACGTACACATAGGATGATAGAATAGGACCAGAACCTTTGTACTTTACCACCCAAGTTACCATGAAAACTCAGGTTTTGGAAATATGGGTGATTAAAGTAGTCGCTTTGCGATGTGCGGTCAGCGATTTGTCTAAGTTTGACATGAATTATAGAATAAATATGGAAGTGTGCTAACATTACATACACATAGGGTGATAGAATAGAACCAGAACTTTAGTATTATTCCAACCATGTTACCGTAAAAACTTAGGTTTTGGAAATATGGGTAATTAAATTAGCCGCTTTGCGATGTGCGGTTAGCGATTTGTCTAAGTTTGACATGAAATATAATTTAAATATGGATGTGTGCTAACATTACATACACATAGGATGATAGAATAGGACAAGAACTGTAGGACTATACCACCCGAGTACCCGTAAAAACTTAGGTTTTGGAAATATGGGTGATTAAATTAGCCGCTTTGCGATTCGTCTAAGTTTGACATGAAATATAAAATAAATATGGAAGTGTGCTAACATTACATACACATAGCGTGATAGAATAGAACCAGAACTTTAGTATTATACCAACCAAGTTACCGTAAAAACTTAGGATTTGGAAACATGGGTGGTTAAAGTAGCCGCTTTGCGATGTGCGGTCAGCGATTTGTCTTAGTTTGACATGAAATATAAAATAAATACGGACGTATGCCAACATGACGTACACATAGGATGATAGAATAGGACCAGAACCTTTGTACTTTACCACCCAAGTTACCATGAAAACTCAGGTTTTGGAAATATGGGTGATTAAAGTAGTCGCTTTGCGATGTGCGGTCAGCGATTTGTCTAAGTTTGACATGAATTATAGAATAAATATGGAAGTGTGCTAACATTACATACACATATGGTGATAGAATAGAACCAGAACTTTAGTATTATTCCAACCATGTTACCGTAAAAACTTAGGTTTTGGAAATATAGGTGATTAAATTAGCCGCTTTGCGATGTGCGGTTAGCGATTTGTCTAAGTTTGACATGAAATATAATATAAATATGGATGTGTGTTAACATTACATACACATAGGGTGATAGAATAGAACCAGAACTTTAGTATTATAACAACCAAGTTTCCTTAAAAACTTAGGTTTTGGAAATATGGGTAGTTAAAGTAGTCGCTTTGCGATGTGCGGTCAGCGATTTGTCTAAGTTTGACATGAATTATAGAATAAATATGGAAGTGTGCTAACATTACATACACATAGGGTGATAGAATAGAACCAGAACTTTAGTATTGTTCCAACCATGTTACCGTAAAAACTTAGGTTTTGGAAATATGGGTAGTTAAAGTAGTCGCTTTGCGAATTGCGGACAGGGATTTGTCTAAGTTTGACATGAAATATAAAATAAATATGGAAGTGTGCTAACATTACATACACATAGCGTGATAGAATAGAACCAGAACTTTAGTATTATACCAACCAAGTTACCGTAAAAACTTAGGATTTGGAAACATGGCTGGTTAAAGTAGCCGCTTTGCGATGTGCGGTCAGCGATTTGTCTTAGTTTGACATGAAATATAAAATAAATACGGACGTATGCCAACATGACGTACACATAGGATGATAGAATAGGACCAGAACCTTTGTACTTTACCACCCAAGTTACCATGAAAACTCAGGTTTTGGAAATATGGGTGATTAAAGTAGTCGCTTTGCGATGTGCGGTCAGCGATTTGTCTAAGTTTGACATGAATTATAGAATAAATATGGAAGTGTGCTAACATTACATACACATTAGGTGATAGAATAGAACCAGAACTTTAGTATTATTCCAACCATGTTACCGTAAAAACTTAGGTTTTGGAAATATGGGTAATTAAATTAGCCGCTTTGCGATGTGCGGTTAGCGATTTGTCTAAGTTTGACATGAAATATAATTTAAATATGGATGTGTGCTAACATTACATACACATAGGGTGATAGAATAGAACCAGAACTTTAGTATTATTCCAACCAAGTTTCCTTAAAAACATAGGTTTTGGAAATATGGGTAGTTAAAGTAGTCGCTTTGCGATGTGCGGACAGCGATTTGTCTAAGTTTGACATGAAATATAAAATAAATACGGAAGTGTGCCAACATTACGTACACATAGGATGATAGAATAGGACAAGAACTGTAGGACTATACCACCCAAGCTAACGTAAAAACTTAGGTTTTGGAAATATGGTTGACTAAAGTAGTCGCTTTGCGATGTGCGGACAGCGATTTGTCTAAGTTTGACATGAAATATAAAATAAATACGGAAGTGTGCCAACATTACGTAAACATAGGATGATAGAATAGGACAAGACCTGTAGGACTATACCACCCAAGTTACCGTAAAAACTTAGGTTTTGGAAATATGGGTCATTAAATTAGCCGCTTTGCGATGTGCGGTCAGCGATTTGTCTAGGTTTGACATGAAATATAAAAATAAATACGGGATTCTGGATACATGACGTACAAATAGGGTGATAGAATAGTACCAGAAATATAGTATTATACCACCGAAGTTACCGTAAAAACTTAGGTTTTGGAAATATGAGTGATTAACGTAGTCGCTTTGCGATGTGCGGACAGCGATTTGTCTAAGTTTGACATGAAATATAAATAAATACGGAAGTGTGCCAACATTACGTACACTTAGGATGATAGAATAGAACAAGGACTGTAGGACTATACCACCCAAGTTACCGTAAAAACTTAGGTTTTGGAAATATAGGTGATTAAAATAGCCGCTTTGCGATGTGCGGTTAACGATTTGTCTAAGTTTGACATAAAATATAAAATAAATATGGAAGTGTGCTAACATTACATACACATAGCGTGATAGAATAGAACCAGAACTTTAGTATTATACCAACCAAGTTACCGTAAAAACTTAGGATTTGGAAATATGGGTAGTTAAAGTAGTCGCTTTGCGAATTGCGGACAGGGATTTGTCTAAGTTTGACATGAAATATAAAATAAATATGGAAGTGTGCTAACATTACATACACATAGCGTGATAGAATAGAACCAGAACTTTAGTATTATACCAACCAAGTTACCGTAAAAGCTTAGGATTTGGAAACATGGGTGGTTAAGGTAGCCGCTTTGCGATGTGCGGTCAGCGATTTGTCTTAGTTTGACATGAAATATAAAATAAATACGGACGTATGCCAACATGACGTACACATAGGATGATAGAATAGGACCAGAACCTTTGTACTTTACCACCCAAGTTACCATGAAAACTCAGGTTTTGGAAATGTGGGTGATTAAATTAGCCGCTTTGCGATGTGCAGTTAACGATTTGTCTAAGTTTGACATTAAATATAAAATAAATATGGAAGTGTGCTAACATTACATACACATAGCGTGATAGAATAGAACCAGAACTTTAGTATTATACCAACCAAGTTACCGTAAAAACTTAGGTTTTGGAAACATGGGTGGTTAAAGTAGCCGCTTTGCGATGTGCGGTCAGCGATTTGTCTTAGTTTGACATGAAATATAAAATAAATACGGACGTATGCCAACATGACGTACACATAGGATGATAGAATAGGACCAGAACCTTTGTACTTTACCACCCAAGTTACCATGAAAACTCAGGTTTTGGAAATATGGGTGATTAAAGTAGTCGCTTTGCGATGTGCGGTCAGCGATTTGTCTAAGTTTGACATGAATTATAGAATAAATATGGAAGTGTGCTAACATTACATACACATAGGGTGATAGAATAGAACCAGAACTTTAGTATTATTCCAACCATGTTACCGTAAAAACTTAGGTTTTGGAAATATGGGTAATTAAATTAGCCGCTTTGCGATGTGCGGTTAGCGATTTGTCTAAGTTTGACATGAAATATAATTTAAATATGGATGTGTGCTAACATTACATACACATAGGATGATAGAATAGGACAAGAACTGTAGGACTATACCACCCGAGTACCCGTAAAAACTTAGGTTTTGGAAATATGGGTGATTAAATAAGCCGCTTTGCGATTCGTCTAAGTTTGACATGAAATATAAAATAAATATGGAAGTGTGCTAACATTACATACACATAGCGTGATAGAATAGAACCAGAACTTTAGTATTATACCAACCAAGTTACCGTAAAAACTTAGGATTTGGAAACATGGGTGGTTAAAGTAGCCGCTTTGCGATGTGCGGTCAGCGATTTGTCTTAGTTTGACATGAAATATAAAATAAATACGGACGTATGCCAACATGACGTACACATAGGATGATAGAATAGGACCAGAACCTTTGTACTTTACCACCCAAGTTACCATGAAAACTCAGGTTTTGGAAATATGGGTGATTAAAGTAGTCGCTTTGCGATGTGCGGTCAGCGATTTGTCTAAGTTTGACATGAATTATAGAATAAATATGGAAGTGTGCTAACATTACATACACATAGGGTGATAGAATAGAACCAGAACTTTAGTATTATTCCAACCATGTTACCGTAAAAACTTAGGTTTTGGAAATATGGGTGATTAAATTAGCCGCTTTGCGATGTGCGGTTAGCGATTTGTCTAAGTTTGACATGAAATATAATATAAATATGGATGTGTGTTAACATTACATACACATAGGGTGATAGAATAGAACCAGAACTTTAGTATTATAACAACCAAGTTTCCTTAAAAACTTAGGTTTTGGAAATATGGGTAGTTAAAGTAGTCGCTTTGCGATGTGCGGTCAGCGATTTGTCTAAGTTTGACATGAATTATAGAATAAATATGGAAGTGTGCTAACATTACATACACATAGGGTGATAGAATAGAACCAGAACTTTAGTATTGTTCCAACCATGTTACCGTAAAAACTTAGGTTTTGGAAATATGGGTAGTTAAAGTAGTCGCTTTGCGAATTGCGGACAGGGATTTGTCTAAGTTTGACATGAAATATAAAATAAATATGGAAGTGTGCTAACATTACATACACATAGCGTGATAGAATAGAACCAGAACTTTAGTATTATACCAACCAAGTTACCGTAAAAACTTAGGATTTGGAAACATGGGTGGTTAAAGTAGCCGCTTTGCGATGTGCGGTCAGCGATTTGTCTTAGTTTGACATGAAATATAAAATAAATACGGACGTATGCCAACATGACGTACACATAGGATGATAGAATAGGACCAGAACCTTTGTACTTTACCACCCAAGTTACCATGAAAACTCAGGTTTTGGAAATATGGGTGATTAAAGTAGTCGCTTTGCGATGTGCGGTCAGCGATTTGTCTAAGTTTGACATGAATTATAGAATAAATATGGAAGTGTGCTAACATTACATACACATAGGGTGATAGAATAGAACCAGAACTTTAGTATTATTCCAACCATGTTACCGTAAAAACTTAGGTTTTGGAAATATGGGTAATTAAATTAGCCGCTTTGCGATGTGCGGTTAGCGATTTGTCTAAGTTTGACATGAAATATAATTTAAATATGGATGTGTGCTAACATTACATACACATAGGGTGATAGAATAGAACCAGAACTTTAGTATTATTCCAACCAAGTTTCCTTAAAAACATAGGTTTTGGAAATATGGGTAGTTAAAGTAGTCGCTTTGCGATGTGCGGACAGCGATTTGTCTAAGTTTGACATGAAATATAAAATAAATACGGAAGTGCGCCAACATTACGTACACATAGGATGATAGAATAGGACAAGAACTGTAGGACTATACCACCCAAGTTACCGTAAAAACTTAGGTTTTGGAAATATGGGTGATTAAAATAGCCGCTTTGCGATGTGCGGTTAACGATTTGTCTAAGTTTGACATAAAATATAAAATAAATATGGAAGTGTGCTAACATTACATACACATAGCGTGATAGAATAGAACCAGAACTTTAGTATTATTCCAACCATGTTACCGTAAAAACTTAGGTTTTGGAAATATGGGTAATTAAATTAGCCGCTTTGCGATGTGCGGTTAGCGTTTTGTCTAAGTTTGACATGAAATATAATTTAAATATGGATGTGTGCTAACATTACATACACATAGGATGATAGAATAGGACAAGAACTGTAGGACTATACCACCCAAGCTAACGTAAAAACTTAGGTTTTGGAAATATGGTTGACTAAAGTAGTCGCTTTGCGATGTGCGGACAGCGATTTGTCTAAGTTTGACATGAAATATAAAATAAATACGGAAGTGTGCCAACATTACGTAAACATAGGATGATAGAATAGGACAAGACCTGTAGGACTATACCACCCAAGTTACCGTAAAAACTTAGGTTTTGGAAATATGGGTCATTAAATTAGCCGCTTTGCGATGTGCGGTCAGCGATTTGTCTAGGTTTGACATGAAATATAAAAATAAATACGGGATTCTGGATACATGACGTACAAATAGGGTGATAGAATAGTACCAGAAATATAGTATTATACCACCGAAGTTACCGTAAAAACTTAGGTTTTGGAAATATGAGTGATTAACGTAGTCGCTTTGCGATGTGCGGACAGCGATTTGTCTAAGTTTGACATGAAATATAAATAAATACGGAAGTGTGCCAACATTACGTACACTTAGGATGATAGAATAGAACAAGGACTGTAGGACTATACCACCCAAGTTACCGTAAAAACTTAGGTTTTGGAAATATGGGTGATTAAAATAGCCGCTTTGCGATGTGCGGTTAACGATTTGTCTAAGTTTGACATAAAATATAAAATAAATATGGATGTGTGCTAACATTACATACACATAGCGTGATAGAATAGAACCAGAACTTTAGTATTATACCAACCAAGTTACCGTAAAAACTTAGGATTTGGAAATATGGGTAGTTAAAGTAGTCGCTTTGCGAATTGCGGACAGGGATTTGTCTAAGTTTGACATGAAATATAAAATAAATATGGAAGTGTGCTAACATTACATACACATAGCGTGATAGAATAGAACCAGAACTTTAGTATTATACCAACCAAGTTACCGTAAAAGCTTAGGATTTGGAAACATGGGTGGTTAAGGTAGCCGCTTTGCGATGTGCGGTCAGCGATTTGTCTAAGTTTGTCATGAAATACAAATAAATACGGAAGTGTGCCAACATTACGTACACTTAGGATGATAGAATAGAACAAGGACTGTAGGACTATACCACCCAAGTTACCGTAAAAACTTAGGTTTTGGAAATGTGTGTGATTAAATTAGCCGCTTTGCGATGTGCGGTTAACGATTTGTCTAAGTTTGACATGAAATATAAAATAAATATGGAAGTGTGCCAACATGACGTACACATAGGATGATAGAATAGGACCAGAACCTTTGTACTTTACCACCCAAGTTACCATGAAAACTCAGGTTTTGGAAATATGGGTGATTAAAGTAGTCGCTTTGCGATGTGCGGTCAGCGATTTGTCTAAGTTTGACATGAATTATAGAATAAATATGGAAGTGTGCTAACATTACATACACATAGGGTGATAGAATAGAACCAGAACTTTAGTATTATTCCAACCATGTTACCGTAAAAACTTAGGTTTTGGAAATATGGGTGGTTAAAGTAGTCGCTTTGCGATATGCGGACAGCGATTTGTCTAAGTTTGTCATGAAATACAAATAAATACGGAAGTGTGCCAACATTACGTACACTTAGGATGATAGAATAGAACAAGGACTGTAGGACTATACCACCCAAGTTACCGTAAAAACTTAGGTTTTGGAAATGTGTGTGATTAAATTAGCCGCTTTGCGATGTGCGGTTAACGATTTGTCTAAGTTTGACATGAAATATAAAATAAATATGGAAGTGTGCTAACATTACAGACACATAGGGTGATAGAATAGAACCAGAACTTTAGTATTATACCAACCAAGTTTCCGTAAAAACTTAGGTTATGGAAATATGGGTAGTTAAAGTAGTCGCTTTGCGAAGTGCGGACAGCGATTTGTCTAAGTTTGACATGAAATATAAAATAAATACGGAAGTGTGCCAACATTACGTACACATAGGATGATAGAATAGGACAAGAACTGTAGGACTATACCACCCAAGTTACCGTAAAAACTTAGGTTTTGGAAATATGGGTGATTAAATTAGCCGCTTTGCGATTTGTCTAAGTTTGACATTAAATATAAAATAAATATGGAAGTGTGCTAACATTACATACACATAGCGTGATAGAATAGAACCAGAACTTTAGTATTATACCAACCAAGTTACCGTAAAAACTTAGGATTTGGAAACATGGGTGGTTAAAGTAGCCGCTTTGCGATGTGCGGTCAGCGATTTGTCTTAGTTTGACATGAAATACAAAATAAATACGGACGTATGCCAACATGACGTACACATAGGATGATAGAATAGGACCAGAACCTTTGTACTTTACCACCCAAGTTACCATGAAAACTCAGGTTTTGGAAATATGGGTGATTAAAGTAGTCGCTTTGCGATGTGCGGTCAGCGATTTGTCTAAGTTTGACATGAATTATAGAATAAATATGGAAGTGTGCTAACATTACATACACATAGGGTGATAGAATAGAACCAGAACTTTAGTATTATTCCAACCATGTTACCGTAAAAACTTAGGTTTTGGAAATATGGGTGATTAAATTAGCCGCTTTGCGATGTGCGGTTAGCGATTTGTCTAAGTTTGACATGAAATATAATATAAATATGGATGTGTGTTAACATTACATACACATAGAGTGATAGAATAGAACCAGAACTTTAGTATTATAACAACCAAGTTTCCTTAAAAACTTAGGTTTTGAAAATATGGGTAGTTAAAGTAGTCGCTTTGCGATGTGCGGTCAGCGATTTGTCTAAGTTTGACATGAATTATAGAATTAATATGGAAGTGTGCTAACATTACATACACATAGGGTGATAGAATAGAACCAGAACTTTAGTATTGTTCCAACCATGTTACCGTAAAAACTTAGGTTTTGGAAATATGGGTAGTTTAAGTAGTCGCTTTGTGAATTGCGGACAGGGATTTGTCTAAGTTTGACATGAAATATAAAATAAATATGGAAGTGTGCTAACATTACATACACATAGCGTGATAGAATAGAACCAGAACTTTAGTATTATACCAACCAAGTTACCGTAAAACTTAGGATTTGGAAACATGGGTGGTTAAAGTAGCCGCTTTGCGATGTGCGGTCAGCGATTTCTCTTAGTTTGACATGAAATATAAAATAAATACGGACGTATGCCAACATGACGTACACATAGGATGATAGAATAGGACCAGAACCTTTGTACTTTACCACCCAAGTTACCATGAAAACTCAGGTTTTGGAAATATGGGTGATTAAAGTAGTCGCTTTGCGATGTGCGGTCAGCGATTTGTCTAAGTTTGACATGAATTATAGAATAAATATGGAAGTGTGCTAACATTACATACACATAGGGTGATAGAATAGAACCAGAACTTTAGTATTATTCCAACCATGTTACCGTAAAAACTTAGGTTTTGGAAATATGGGTAATTAAATTAGCCGCTTTGCGATGTGCGGTTAGCGATTTGTCTAAGTTTGACATGAAATATAAAATAAATACGGAAGTGTGCCAACATTACGTACACATAGGATGATAGAATAGGACAAGAACTGTAGGACTATACCACCCAAGTTACCGTAAAAACTTAGGTTTTGGAAATATGGGTGATTAAATTAGCCGCTTTGCGATTTGTCTAAGTTTGACATTAAATATAAAATAAATATGGAAGTGTGCTAACATTACATACACATAGCGTGATAGAATAGAACCAGAACTTTAGTATTATACCAACCAAGTTACCGTAAAAACTTAGGATTTGGAAACATGGGTGGTTAAAGTAGCCGCTTTGCGATGTGCGGTCAGCGATTTGTCTTAGTTTGACATGAAATACAAAATAAATACGGACGTATGCCAACATGACGTACACATAGGATGATAGAATAGGACCAGAACCTTTGTACTTTACCACCCAAGTTACCATGAAAACTCAGGTTTTGGAAATATGGGTGATTAAAGTAGTCGCTTTGCGATGTGCGGTCAGCGATTTGTCTAAGTTTGACATGAATTATAGAATAAATATGGAAGTGTGCTAACATTACATACACATAGGGTAGTAGTGGCGATGTGGCGTTTCTGGCCCAATCAAACTTTGACAGGCAGTCAATTTTTTGACAGCTACTTCCGGTCACGTGACCGGAAGTGACGTCATCAGCTGTGACGTAGCTGTGACGTGTTGTAGGTGGGTATTTAAAGTTTAAATGCCCTGCTGTGCTGGGTATTTAAATTTTAAATGGCCGGAAGTGTGTCAAGGTCTTTTGGGGATGTTTTTAAAAAAGATCTTGCATTTTCGGAAGATCCGAAAATGCAAGATATTTTCTTTTTTTATTTATTTGTTTTTTTACAAAAGTATTATTTTACAAGTTAGTAAAGTTTGCTCCCAAATTTGAAAAGTAAGTTGTTGTCGGTGCTGAAAGTTCTTGTTTATTTTCATTCTTCTTGTTGTTGTAAGTTGGCAAAAACACATTTTTTTCGTTTTGATTGTTTGTTGCATAAAGTTCTAAAGATAAACCAAACCCAGTGGTTATAAGTTGTTTTAGTTCTTCACTAAAAATTTCCAAATCCTTGTAGGTTGTAAGATTGATAGTGTTGTAGTGAATCCCGCGAATGTTGAGAGACATGACTAGAGTTGTTTACTCGACGAGAGGTGTAGCAGGAATGACTATTGCAAAGCCGGTGCTGCAGGTACCTCCGATGGTAGTGGGGGTAGTGGTGGGGGTAATGGCAGGTGTTTGTTTAATCACTTTGAATTTAATCGTTGCCACAATAGACCGAGTCGATGTTGTAATTCTTCTAGTTTATCCAACCGGTTCTTTTGATATGTTTTGCAACTACATTTACAATAGCAGAAAGAATTACATTTTGTACAAGCTTGTCCGTCAACTTGATCTTCAGGTATTCTAAAACATTTTTCTTTGCAACAATAAGTTATAAGTGTTAGATTATTTCTTTTGGATGACATGTTGGTTGTAGCTTGTCTTAAACAGAACTGAGCCTCTCAACGTTAAAGTTTCGTATTTATGTAAAGTATTCGAATAAAACTATCGAATAAAATAATCGAATAATACTATCGAATAAAATAATCGAATAATACTATCGATTAAAAGTTCAAGGTCATCCGTTTGAGGTTTTAAAAAAAAATACAACATATCAGTATATAAAAACATATACTGATATGTTGTTGTTTTTTATCTTTTTATTTAAAACATTTTTTTTTACAATGTTATTTTTGTGCGATGTGCAGAGTTAGTTCCGTAGAGTTGTTTCCGCTCAACGAATCGTTTTGGAAGATATACTTGAAACTTTGGTTCATCACCCGGTGTATATGGTGCATCGGATAAAGATGCGACGACTGCGTCTCCATGCGTTGTATCAATTTTCTTCATTTCATGAACAATATAATGTTTCTGTTCTTTTAATTCTGAACATTTCTTGATAATTAGAGTATTTGATTTTGAATGCAAGTTGAATTGTTCAACTAAACATTGGAGAAACTGTTGTGATGCCATCCTTCACAGGAGATGTTGTCTGTTCGGAGTATGGAGTTAGACTGATACTCGGGGTGTGTTGCCTCTTCGTTTATATAACCTTCGGAACCCCCACTACATTCTTCCGTTTGTTGTTGTAAGTAAGCAGCCAAGTGATACGCGTTTTGTAATGCGCATTGAGATTGGTTGTGTTTCGGATTTATTGTAGAAACACAAATATTTCTAGCATCAAAGTGAAATGTTTTGTCCACTTTTATGTTTAAAACTTCTTTGTTTGTGTACTGTCGTATCCAATTCTTTTTTTCCAATCCTCTGGTATATATGTGTGTAAATTGTTTGCAAAAATGAAACATAATTTTGTGTACATTGTTGTACGGTAGGAAACCTTCATACCAATGGATATGATGAAAATTATTTGTTAGCCATCTGTTTGTTATTTTAGCTTTTGACTTTAGTTCATGGACAGAACACGGTGCTTCAAATAAAAACGGGTATGCTACTTGTGTAAGCAAATCCAAAATTACCAATTCTTTTATGATAAATCTATCATCGTTTCCGCGAAATGCTTGAAATTCAATTACACAAGGTTTTGCTGCCATTTCTTCATCCTGTCTGCTCATCATGGTGTCTGCTGATCAACTGTTTTCCACACCACGGTAGGTTAGATATATAAACCAGGCCGTACAGTTGTAGGCGCGTTGGTGTATGTTTAACGTGGGCACCATCCCCAGTAGGCCTACCCCACGGTTTATTCTTTTGTTAAATTACATTGTAGTTTTAACCTAGCAAAGTTTCTTCTTCTGTATTATTGTTGTTGGTGGTTTCTTCTTCTGTACTGTTGTTGTTGTTGTTGGTTTCTTCTTCTGTAGCCTCCGTTGCAACTTCGGTAAAAGGTTCAAAGTTTCTTAACTGCCTCCACATTTCCACTTCGTGAGGTATTCTAGTAAAGATGGATGTATCTATTGGTCCGTATTGTAAAGTGCTTTCTGGTTGTTTTTCGCATGCATCTACCAGATATTCCTTAATAACAGAGCTTGAAAATACTAGTTGTTTCATATACCTGGTAATAGGTGATGTTGCATAGTTTAAAATGTAAAATTCTTCACGTGTTAGAAGAATTTTATTTTCAAATTGTGTCGAGTCTCTAATTCTTACTTGTTGTTGACCACGATGTTTAATAATATCAATTTCATTGTCACAATCCAAAAGTCGAATGTTAGTTTTTCTTCCAAAGAAACTGTTGGCTAAATAACATTCAATAAGATGTAGATGTTTTAAAAAGGAATCCCAAGCATTTTCTGAAAATAAAACCATCTTTGTTCCATGGCTTAGTATTACTGCGGGAGAGTAGTCTAATGATTTTACCAATCCTATCGACACACTTTTACTCATGCAAGATGAAATAGGATAAAAGATGCGAAGGAAAACTTCAGTTAAAATGTTTGGTGGAATATTTTCTTCAAGTTTTCTTTTCTTTCTTACGTTTGTTTTATTATTTTCCAACTTTTTATTTTGTTTTCCAAACTTTAAAAAGTCATCAATTTCCTTTACAATATTTTCTTCAAAATGTTTATCATCATTTTCCAATAAAGGTGCTGTTTCGGAAACGTCTTGTACAACTGATAAAGAACTCATTTTGTTTATAATGCTGTAGACGATGTTACCCATACAACTGTAGACAGTAAACTAAACAATTTTCGTTCCCGCTCCTGCTTTTATAACCGAGTGGTGGGGGTATTTTTTTTTCCTTTTTATTTTACAAAACTGCTTTTACAATTCCTGTTAAAGGTGTATATGTAACAATTTTATCATGTAAAATTAAACAATAAGCAGATGTATCTTTGGGTACATTTTGTTCAAATTCCATTTCTATTTTTATATCTACACTGGAAGATTTTACAGATTCGTTTTGTTTTGAACAATCAACTACAACAATCGGATAGTTAGATTTAAATTGGTTTGGCGTTAATAAAGGTGTGTTTGTTTTTCCATAATATGAATTTTGGAATCTTGCGTACATATCGTACAAAACGCTAAACCTGTCTTTTGTAAAGTTTATGTTGAAGTTGTCGTATGGAAAGAATTGAGAGTTTAGAAACACCTTAAAATTTGTAAGTTTGCAATGATCAAATTCACCAGCATGTTTAGTTATTTCGTTTCTTCTTTTTGTTTGTAATCCAAATATTACATATCTTGCCTTTTCCAAATGAGTAGAAGTTTTTACAGTCCATGTATGACGTTGTGTTTCCGGTAAAACCGGATATTCATGAAACTCCCAACTTCTAAATGGTATTACGATATCACGATCTGATTTTAAAGTTCTTAATAATGAAATTCTATTCTGATCGTTTAACCGTACATGCGGTACTCTCCAAACAATTTTGTCTAATTGCATTTTCCATTCTAAAGTAGCTTCCGTTGTTCCATCAGTTGCTTGAATAATATCTTTGTCGTTTGATGATCTTAACAAAACTAATTCTTGTTTTACGTTTATTATTATTTTTCGGTAATCTTCGGCAAAGCCTAAAAGTAATCTTAAAGGAATGTAAAAGTCAAAATTGCCTGAAGTGTTTGGAGTGATTGTACTGGAATCGGGTGCTACCCATCCTGCGGCGGCCAGCATATTTTTTTCACTCGGTGTTAAAGATGCTAATCCTTTTAATGTACTTGTAATTCCCACCTTTTTTGTTGAATCTACTGTAACTCCGGAAATTTCATATCTTATTTCATCAAACAAATATGCCATGGGGTTATTTATGAACGGAACAGTACTTGCAGTGCTTCCATCTCTTTTTGTTACTCTTCCTTCGATATACAAATAACTTTCACATGGAAGTGTATAAATATCCTGTTGTTGTATGGGAATTCTAATTTCATCATTATTATTTAATTTTGATGAAGCGTAAGGGTTGTGCGTATGATATTCCTTTTCCCATAAGGTTTCGTCGAATGTCGGACCCTGCGCTATATCCAATATTTCCATTATTAATAAGTTTTAATCCAATTTCTTCTAGAAAACGAATGTTATCACTTGTTAATCCTTCTATAGCTGAAGTGCTACTGACTTGTTTACCAGTCAGCTCTTTCTTTTTAAATGATAACCCCATTGTTATACGGTTGATTTTATATGTATTCGTATAGTTATAGGTTCGTCTCTAAAATCAATATGATTTCCGTCTTGATCTAGTATGTTCACCACAATGTCTGAAATAAAACTGGTGTTTAACGGTAGGTACACCAAGTTTTGTGGCTTTTCCACAATTTTAAAACCCGGAGCGACCGTTGGATAGAATGTGTGCAATATATGAGTATTTTCACCATCTCTATAAGAACCATGTATAATATTACATGTAATATCTATACTGTTAACTTTCATTATTGTTACAGTTCTAGCACCTGAATGGTTAATATTAGGTTCTAAAATATTTGTTGTTTTAGGAAATCCTAATAAACTACCAATTGAATGTTCTTTGCTAAAATCTATATAATATTTAGATTTAATTTCAGCTTTCATAGTATTGTTATTTCCTTTTATTGTTATATTATCTTTTCCCATATGATTTTGTATCGCTTCATTTATATCATCAATTTCATATGCTCCAGTGGGTAAACTAAATACTTGTATATCTGAATATTTGTTTGTATTTTTATCTTTTGTTTTGTAATAATGTATTTTGTCATTAACATTTTCAGTAACGTTGGGAATAGAATTATAAGTTGTTATATCTAATAATGCGGCTTCCCATAATTTATCTTTTTCCAAACGTAACGCAGGGAAAAGAACACTTCGCAAAGTAGATGAAGTTCCAGTTAATGATACTGTATAGGAAGACATCTTAAAGTTGACTAACGCTTTTTGTTAAAAAATCTAAACATAAATGTCCACAGATTACCGTATCATCAGGTTGCTCTCTTTTATAATTGTATAGTACATTTTTAGCTGTTTTAAAGTAATATTGTAGTTCTTTTGGTGGTGGGAGATTACCAAAACTATCAAAGTAGTAAATAGTTGATCCTAGTTTCTTATAACATACCCAATGAGTGCCTGATCCTTTACTATTATCTAAATTTACTATTCCGGTTTCATTTTTCCATATTTTAACAGGTAATGCATCTTTCATAAACACTCCTCTAAAAAATGGAATTTTTAAACAAGAAACATAAGTAATTAATTCTTTATCTGTTAATTCTTTATTTGGAATTAGTAATTGTTTTTTTCTGTTTAATACACACGATACGGTCTTAGGTATAATCCTCCTCCTTTTTTTATCATTGACCATATTGTTTGTTTCTTTTTATTTTTACCTGCGGTGGATCGTCGTTTTCTTCTTATATTTCCTCCACGTTTCTTTGCAGGTTTTCTTCTCCTTTTTCCACCTCCTTTCTTCTTTCCACCTCCAAACATCGTTTTACCCTTCATTGCTGCTGATACCGCTAAAGCTGCTGCTTTTTCACCGATACTAGCGTCACTGGATGTTACTCTTTGCCAAGCTTTTTCAGCAAGTGCTCTATCCGCTATTGATCTATTTTTAGTATCTGCAAACTTTGAATATGCTATATCGTGTTGTTTGCAGGCTTGATCAAGTTTATTTATTCCAAGATCTCCTCTAGCAAGTCTTTTTTTCAATTTTGTTCCTGGACCACAATATTGATAACCTCCTGGTAAATGTAGTTCTACAGGTAATAAATCGATAGCTTTGTTAACTATAGCTCCAACCGGCTTAGTAACAAGAGAAAGTGCTGTTGATGCTATTCCTCTTCCTCTCTTTATAACGTGTCGATTATGACTGATGCGTTGAACTTTCAACATGGTTTTTATAGTGAAAGGAAATGCCAATACTTGTTTATTTTATAAATTCTTTATAATGAATGATGCACTTATTCTTTGACATTGTTTATTTATAATAAACATGTATTTTGTTTATGGGTAATAAACTTTTACCCAGTCTTTTGGTAGGATTGTATCCTTTTTATCAACATCAACTTGAGCAAATCTTAAATTTCCAGTTTTCATATTTAAAAAATATTTTTCTATAACATTTTTCTTAACCCAATGTAGTTTTTGATCAGCTTTTATGGGCTTTATCGTATTATAAACATCATATAACACTACACTTAAGAGTCTTATAATGTAATTTACATTAACAGCATCAACAATATCAATAGGGTCATCTAAGCTAGTCAATCGCAAGTTTTGACAATGAAAAAACTTTTTGTGTTTTTCTGTTCTTAAGCATCTTTCACGCCATTCTTTTACTCTAACTGCATCACTGTCATTTACTCCCATTCCAACATTAAATAGTGGTCTTTCTTTACAATCAAAGCCTTGTTGACCAAGTCTTGATGAAATTTCTTTTAATGCAGGAACTTGTCCAATTGTTGCTACATCAACATCATTCAACCCTTCTTTAACATTAGTAATTATTTTTGCATCCGCATCCCATTTGTTATTGTTTAATTTCATTATTTGACTTATTGTAGCTGCATCTGATTTTGCAGTTCCCTCCTTAACGTTAGTTAACACTTTATTTTTGCAATCAATTGACTTAATATCATGTGTAATACAATGATCTGTAACATATTGAAGGTTTACCGCATCTTTCATATCTTTAGGGTCTCCAATATCGTGTATTACAAAGTTGTAAAAGGAAAATTTATCTGTTTTTTCAGGTATGACTGAATGTAAATACTTTTTGGTAACTGAATCTTGATCATTAACAGGATCTGCTATATTGGCTATTCTAAGATCTTTTGCATCATATGCTTTATTATTACTTTTAGGATCATATCTTAAGGTTTGGTTTATGTACCACATTAAATATTCTTTATTTACCGAATCATTCTTATCTATTGGTTTTGGAAGATTTGCAATTCTATAAAAATTAGCGTTATACACTTCATTTTGAAGCTTTAAGCTAGGTAATGTTTCACTTTTTAAAGTTTTGAAATTTACTGCATCATTATCATCTTTTGGATCATTTACAAACTTTAAACGTTTGTTACTTATATCATAATCTCCATCGGATGTTAGTGGTAAACCACCTCTTTTTCCATAAGATCCTGATTTGCTTCCAGTTTCGGAATACCGTCCAAACTTATCCACACTCATGGTTATACTGAATATTTAATCAGTTATACTTGTATTATATATACTCATATTTTTTTATGCAATTACTCCTCGATTTCGCAGTTCGCCGACCAAAGCTACCCATTCATTTTCTAAACCACTATGTCCGGCTTGTTTAGCTTCATATATCAACTTCATTCTGTCAACCAATTTGTTTATATCGTTGTAGTATATTATATTAGTATCATACAAGTTTTTTAATAATCCTTTTCCTGATAAACTTGATTGATTTGTTTTTCTTCTTTTATGTAAAATATTTATTTCAGCAGAAGATAATGATTTTCTTTTTATGGGTTCCCTTCTTTTTGGTGGGAAAAGTTTAGCAATAATAGTTTTATATTTTTCTGATGCATTTCTATGAACATTGAAATTTTTAGAATAATTTTTCTTATGCGCATTTGTATCCTCCAATATTTGTTTAAAAATGTTTAAATCCTTTTTAGTATATTTATTAGGTTTCGGCTTAAAAATAAGTTCAAACAATCCTTTTGTACCCTTGTATTGTTTATTATTTATAATAATATTGTCATGTTCGTCTACATCAAGTTTGCTATCTCCAATCATTAGCCCATTTTCTTCTATTCTAGCACCAAAAGTATGATATTTTCGAGTTGGTTGTGCAGAATGTAACATTTTTAATACAAATTGTCTTGCAAGCGGCCCTTTATACGCAATATCCGAGCCCAATTTGCTCAAGTTGGATGGATTAATAGGCTCTTCTTCTTCTTGTTGTTCTTCGCTTGTAGAAAGACCTTCTTTTTCTGTTAAAACATCCGTTTCTTCACCTAGTTCGCTTTCTTCTTCAGTTGTTTCTCCTTGTTGTGTAAAACTTGTATCACTTTCATATTCTTCTTTTTGTTCAAATTTTGAAATGGGTAAAATAGCATCTCCGGAAAAATTAAATGTTGAATGTTTAACATTTTGTCCTAATTGTTTTAATGGCTCAGTAATAGGTTTAAATGTTGATTCCAGAAATTTCTCTCTTTCACTTATTCCTAATCTTAACGCTCTGTTTTTATGTCTAATAGAATCACTAAGTGATTTTATTTCTTTTAATAGCTTTTCCTGATTAACCATGTTTACACCATGAAGACTTGTACGATAATGTTGTTAATTAATGTATTAAAACAAATTTATCAAAACCTATGCGGTAACGACCATCTGTTATAGCTTTATCTTTCATAATTACCAAAAATCCATATTTTTCCGCCCAAGCTTTTCCACAAAGCTCTTTGAACTTATCAAATGACATATCAGCATTTACATGATCGTTGTATATATGTTTTAGGTTTGTATCGTCTTGTTTGAATAAAACTAAAATATTTGCATTGTCTCTAATTAGTTGTTTTGGAATTTTGCTATATGTTTGTCCGATATATATGCTATCAATATTATTATGTCTTCCCATGGCAAAATAGTTTCTAATAGTATCATGATTTTCACTAGATACATCATCAAATACAAATACAGAATACGGCTTAGCCTGGTCTGGTTGCATAACACTGTCACTAGCATTAAATTTGTAATAGTTAACATCGGGCACATCAGTCAGGATCTTTTCCAACAATTGATACTTTGGTTGATGTAAGGACTTTGAAAAAATATATAGGTTATTAAATCGCAATCCTTTTGTGTTTGTAATTAAGTTAAACACAACGTTAGTTTTGCCACAGTTTGAAGGACCGCTGACTATACATCGTACAGTGTTTGGAAATAAACTGCCGTGTTTACCATTGTTGATTTTAACGTTATCTACGGTTAAATCATCAATGTTATTAATATTAAATTTATCTTTATGGTGAACAATCTCCATCTTATTCAAAGGCAGAAGAGTAAATAAGTTTATTTAAAACTAAATCAAATCTTTTATAGGTATCCACGAATCTTCAGTTTTATCAAACCCCAACCAACGTACTTTAACTTGGTCTTTTTTCCTTTGCAACACCTTTTCAACAAGATAAACATCGCCTACTGTTGACTTTAACAATTCATGTCCGTAAAAACCGCCTTGTAACAAATTTCCTTTGTTATCTTTTAAAATATAAGTTTCCGGTACAGTAGGTTGTACTTTATACACTGTAAAAACTTCATTTGTCCAATTGGGCAGGTATTTTTTAGTAAACACTCCTTTGTATTTACTAATTCGAACTTTATCATTTACATTAAATTTTCTTGGTTTTCTTTGTTCCGCTTTTGGCTGTGTATTTTTTTTAATTCGTTGTAAAACTAGTTTAGCGTTTTTCTTATTCACTTTGTTAGGTGCCATACCGATAGTTCTATGAAACTTGTTGTTGTAATCGCTTATTAATTTTGGTAAGATATCAACCCATACGTAAGAACCTCTTTTCGAAAACATTTTATACATTGCACCTTTTAAGGTTCTATTAAATCTTTCAATTATAGCTGCCTTTTTCTCAGAATTTGTGGAATAATGATTTATGTTATATTTTTTCATTAACAAGGCAAAATGTTTATTAAAAAATTCTTTCCCATCATCAGTTTGTAAATGTTTAATTTTATTTTTATCTCTTTTTATAGCTACTTCCATAGCTTTTGTTATGCTGTTACCAGTTTTGTCTTTTAATGGCAAAGCATCTGCAACTTTAGTAAAACAATTAATAATCGTAAGTATGTATTTAAATCCTTTATTTATTTTACTATGCGGTTGCATTTCAATTAAATCTGCTTGATATAAATCATTTATTCCTTTTACAACAGTATTTCGTCGTGGAAACTTTATTCTTGCAGGTTTATGAAGTTCATTAACAATCTTTTCCTTTAAGTCTGTCATGATGATTTTACTAACAAAGTCAAGTTAGTATTGAGTGTTTCTTTTTCTGCATCCGCTTTTATAGTTCAAGGTCATTTCAACATATTTTAAAAAAAGGGGAAATCACAGCGAGCATGCTGTGATTTCCCCTTTTTTTTCTTTTTTTCTTTTTTTCTTTTTTTTTATTTTTTTATTTTTTTCTTTTTTTCTTTTTTTCTTTTTCTTTTTACTCATTGATAGGATTGAGAGAGTAGTGGCCGAATGGTAGAGTGTGAATTTTGTCTGGAAGAATGTGTCGTTTGTCATCATTGGAGCAGAGTGCTTTTTTCACTTCTGTTACGCTGTACAGTTGATGGTTGAAACTTCTGATGGTGTTGAATTTTGCAGTTATAGTCGTTTCTTCAAATAAGCATTGCTTGTAGTGTTCAAAATTTACATTCTTCTTAAGATACAAACTTTTTACTCCCTTAGCTTTTTTAATAATATTGTTTTCTTCTTTATGCAATTGTAGTGAATACAATTTTGACATTAGTGCAATAAGTTCTTTCAGTAAAATTCCATTTGCTTCGTCTTTAAATTTTCCAAGTTTCTTTTTGTTCCGATCATTGTCATAATTTAAATGATCTTTTGGATAGTCACTAAAATCAAATTCATTTTTGTGAACAAATGTTCGAAGATCCAAATACATATCTTCAGTAAGAATCCAGTAGATGAAAGCGTCCGTGTCCATGTAGGCGATTCCGATGTTATCTCTACCGTAGAAGGCGACCATTTTGTTGTAGTGGAAATCGTACATGTGGGTTTTGGAAATATCCAAGATTGACATTCCAACGTACAACGGACGATCCATTTTCACACTTGTCTTCTTCATAGATACTGCCACAAGGTTTTCATTGATGATAACGGATGTTTCAAAGTTTGGTTTTTGTACAAGTTTTTCTAGTTTTATAGTATCTGTAATTAATTTAACATTTTTGTGTTTTCTTTTGTTTTCCAATGTTTTTCCAAATATCGCGTTATTCATTAATTTAAAAAAGTCCTTTTGAAATGTTGATGTTGCAGCTGCTCTTCTTCTGGTGTTTGAATCAATGTACGGTTTTAACCAGCAAGATTGGGAAAATTTTAAAACTCTATGAATTTTGGTTATACGTAAACCCAATTGGAGTGCTTGTTGAACAACCCAAAAGTGAGCTACGTATCTTTGTTTATTTTCAAGAGTCATCATTAATTTTGGATGTTTGCCAATTGGTGAAACTTCTGTTTTTGCAAGGAGCGGAAGATCGTAATGAAGATCATGCAAGTGTTCTGGATATTCAAAGTCACAGTCCAATATGTATCCGGTGTCTCCGTCTTTTGAAATTTGCGAAATATCACCAATAGAGTCTGGATTAACCCATTCAAAGTTTCCAAAAGGAAGTGGATTAGACATGGCCCATCCGTATAAATTGTTGGCATCGAAATATCCTAAGAACACTGATGGTTTTTCTTTATCGTAGTTTGGAAGATATTTGTTGTTAGCTTTAACATGTCTAGTAACACTTTGGGTCAATCCACCTCTAACGCCCGATTCGATCATCAACACCATGTCAATATCTGTTAATAATTGAAGGTTGCACTTTGTTTCTTTTAGCATAGCTTGCCAAGCTAGTCCTGGAGAAGTATAAGAATGAAGAGGGTCTAATCCGTAAGCTTCAAAGCAGGTGTTTCTAAATTCTTCCATCACATCGCAGAGAAGGGTCACATCAAGTTTTACATAAAAGTCAGAATAATCTCCCAGAGTGTTCATTTCCAATTCGTCCCAAACTCTGCATGCGTGTTGATAGTCTTCAGGTGAAATGTCCAAATCGGTAAGTTTACTTTTGAAAGCTTCTGGTGGAGGAAGTGACGTTTCTTGAAATTTATGTAGTCCATCGATGTAATCATACGGGAAAACTCCTTTCCGAAGAACCAAATCCATTTTTTCTGCAGGTACAATTTTGCTTGTTTCTATTAAATTTTGTCTTCTTAAATTTTCAGAAAGTTTCATAAGACTGGAAGGCATAAATCGAAAAGAATCAACAAATCTAAGTTTAATTTTGCCCACCTTTTTTGAAAAGCTTATAAATTTTTCCATAGTTTGTGCTATAACGTCTATTTCACCGTTGTCTCTTGCTAATTCAGGAATGATAAAATGTCCATCGTATCCGCTAAGATTGTGAAAAACGACGGGAATAAAAGATGGTAGTTTGTAGTTGATGTTACATCCGTTGCAAGCTGCACCTCTGTAGGCTCCTGTCAGATGGTCATGGTCGCGAACTTTAACTTTAGTTTCTGTAAATTGATTGTTACACAAATAGCATGTTGTTGTCGAATCATAAAGATAAATTTCTTCCGGTGTCATAGGTGACATAGGAACCACATTGCTATACATTGCTTCCACTTTCCCAGCGATGTCGTATAAATCATCAACAAAGTATCGAGCTGCTTCTTCTCCACGATAGATCTTTGGTGTAGATGTCAAACCATATTCTTGAAGATGTTCTTCAGGCAGAGTGGATTTTACTATTAAACAGTAGCTGTTTGGTTTGTGAAGTTGATACTTTGTTCTGCTTGTAATTTCCTCTCCTTCTTCTTGTTCAAGTGGAAGCAATGAAGATTCAAAATCTGCATACACTACAACGGGGATTCTGTATTGTTGGATAACTTTATCAAATTTTACTTGTGATCTGCTAGGGTGTGGTAATTTAATTCTTACTTCATAGTTTCCATTGCATAATCTTTTATGTTCTGTTAACCATTCTGAACCTCCTCTTCTTAAAGGTTTGTTTACAAAACAGAAACATCTTTTACAAGTTGTTTTTGGTTGTTCACGTTTTGATAACTGTTTGCAAACTAGAGCTTCAAAATCTTTAATATATACATAATGTGAGATATCACCTTTAGTTATAAATAATAAATCAGTATGATCTCTGCGTTCGGTGGGTGTTATACGTAAGGGATAGACATTGTTGGATGAATCTAAGCCAAAGATGTTTACAGATGCAAAAGGATTTTTCTTTTCAAATTTTGATATGTCTTGAATTGAAACAGGATAAGTCATGCCTTGAAAGTTATACATATAGGAAACCTCATCGTATGCTCTACTCGGTCGTTCCACATGATCTTCTACATATTTTGCAAGCATTGCATACTTGAAACATTCAGCATTTTCATTTTGTACATTAACACAAGATTTGGTTACTCGAATCTTCCTTGGCAAAGCAATATAACTACTACCTCTCATTCCATATCCATGTTTATGAACTCTCACATCTAAGCTTGTTATACTTAACAAACTCCATCCAGAACCTCTTCCTTCATGTTCTTGTAATTTTGTTAAAAGTTCTTCAAAACAATCATCCACAATTGAGCTTATATCCGATGCAAACATGATGGTTTTGTTTTTAGTTAAAAATCCTCTTGGTGATGTTTCATTCTGAACATTTGTAAATACAGTATCTAATAATATTCCAAACTTTATAAAATTTAATCTTCTTAGTTCATTCTTCAATGTTTCTGTTACTAATGTTTTTGCTTTCAATATAAATTGTGCTAGTTGCAATTGAGCATTGTCAATCTTAAAATGAGTTACTACACTGCCTGGTAAAGCTCGGGCGTATAATTCCACATCCAAAGATGGTCCGGGTGCGTATTGAATAACACTTGGTCTTGAATTTAGTTGTTGTTGATGGGTAGCCAGCATTTGATCTAATTCTTCCAAATCTTCTTCTTCTGCATTGTTTCTTGTTTCGTTGTTATGGTACACTTCTTTGTGTATTTGTAGTAAGTTTTCATTTTCAAAAGATTCTTCACAACTGATGCAGTAATACATGACGTAGGTGTGCTCTCCACAAAAGTTGCAGTAATAATAAGAACCACTCTTAAACTACCCCTATTTATAGCACTACCCCCACCACTTTTTCTGTATTAAACACAAAAAGTGTTAATAACAGTTAAATTTCTTATATTTCAAAACTCCTAAGTGTCAAGGTCAAATAATGCAAGTTTAAAAAAACATCTAAGTGCCAAATAATGCAGGTATTAAAAAAATCTAAGTGTCAAGGTCAAATAATGAAAGTTTTAGAAAAAATCTAAGTCTCAAGGTCAAATAATGGAAGTTTTAAAAAAAATTCTAAGTCTCAAGGTCAAATAATGGAAGTTTTAAAAAAATCTAAGTGCCAACGTCAAATAATTTAAGTTCAAAATAATACATATATTATGCGTCGTAAGTGTGATCATCATTGCTGTTGTTTAAATATGTTATTTCCAAATCGTTATCGCTTTCATCTTCCTCCATGTCCGATGCCGGAAACAAACGTCGCCGAACAAGAGCATGTATATATTGTACTGGATCATAGTTAATTGTTACAACATGTGTTAACGGTGTTTCTTCGCCTATTGCTACTGGTACTTCCAAAATATTTTCTTCATCACTTGTAGCATCAGACGTAGCATCTGATGTAGCATCGGATGTAGCATCAGATGTATCTTCTACTGGAATCAAACTATTTTCAAAAATACTTTCGTCATCCGTTAAGTCTTCTGGTTCAACTATTTTATATATTTTTTCACAAATTGTACATCCAAAAGGAAAATTGTTGTCTGTTGGAGGCATTATAAAAGAAACTTGATATTGTAAAATAAATGTTGAAGCAAATGTTTGAAAATTTTTCTAAGTCCGAAAGTATTAATTATTAGGAAGTTTTACAAGTCCAATGTAAAGTAAAAATAAAGAAAGAAGTGTTGTTGCCTGTTTAAACATTTGCAAAAGAATGATAGGTTTGAACATTTTTCAAAGTCCTAAAATATTAAATATTGAGAAGTTTTAACACTTAAAATATTTACAAATCCAATGTAAAGTAAAGAAAGAAATGTTGTTGCCTGTTGGAACAATGGCAAAAGAATGATGGAAACCAAACCCGCAGTAAGGGTCCTGTGGTTTGGGAGGGGGTAAGCGAGGAGGGGGGATGACCTCAAGCCGAGTTGGGGTCCGGGATCTGCGCGTGTGGTTCGGCATCAGTTGCTCGCTAGACAGTGAGGTGGTAACATGTTCAGAAGGCGCCCTGAACATTTTATCATTTTTGCTGTTTGGTGAAAATATCTTGGTGTTATTTGTATAATAACATCTTGACGTAGGACTGATTAATTTTAAGGCATGGTAGTTGTTTGTGCTTGTAGATACCCTAGGGTTTGTAGTTTGTTTTTAATTTGCTGGTTTGGTAGTTAGTATTATTTTAAAATCTTTCTTTTACTTACAATATATTTCTGCCTGGAATGTTTAAATTTAAAGTAAAATTTTTGTTTTTAGGAATGTTATATGATATGTTTTTAATACCTTTCTATTCCAATTTCCTTTTTCCAACAAGCTTGTTGAGGGCATTCCCTCTCTTGTCTTGTACTCCTTTTTAGTTAGGGACACCTTTCAATTCCAATTTCCTTTCCTTTTTTCCTTCCATCTTTTGCATGGTAAAACCAATAATGGTAAAACCGGCAACCGCTTTTGTAGTGATTACGCTCACCAAAGCGGGTCACTTACAACCTCTATACGTGCTGGATGGGTAGTTCGCCTACCTCCGGAGTTTCGCTAGACCTCAGTTGTTCTGCGTCGCTAATGGCGAGACACTGGCTCCTTTAGTGTTAGGAAATAAAAAACATATTTGTATAACATTTTTTCCTAAATTTAATTAAACAACTTGCTATTTCAAAATAACATTTTTGTTTTAGCTTAGCGTTGTGCGCTTATGGTGAGGTGTGTGAGTTCGCTTACGTGATGATCACACTGTAATCATGATGTGCAGCGCTGGGCTGTCTAGCTATTTTTTTTAAACTAAATTTTATTTCTTTATTTTTTTATTTTTATTAATTCTTAAACTCTAGGCAGATTGTATTGTAAATTAGCTTTTCTTCTTTTAGGTTTCCGGGGGTGTACGGTTCTGTCAAACCGTACACCCCCATTTTCTTTTTAGTTATCGAATGACCTTGACCTACTTATTTTCAAGGTCAACAAAATGACTTAGCGAAAATTTCTAAGTCTCAAGGTCATTTATATATAGGTAGATTTAGCTTTTCTTCTGTTAGGTTTCTGAGGTGTACGGTTCTGTAAAACCGTACACCTCCATTTTCTTTTTAATTATTGAATGACCTTGACCTATTTATTTTCAAGGTCAATAGCAGTTAGCGAAAATTTATAAGTGTAAGAAGTAGGTCAAGGTCACCAAAAAATACCCTATGAACGGGGGAATAGACCGCTAAGTAATTCTTTTAGAATTACAAAGTGGTCTATTCCCCCGCTCCTATTTTTTTTTATTTCATTTTTACACTAACCTCTCAGTTTTAACAAAAGGAGGTATTTGTTGTGCGCACTGCATAATGTTTGATTTACACAACACATCTTTTACCCTTTTTTAATAATATACGAACATTGTTCTTTTTTAGGACTAGATTGTAAAAAGTAAAAAGTCATTTTGTTATCCCGCTTTTATAAGAAATTAACCCTCCATTGTAAATTTTGAAAATAGGTCAAGGTCATTCAAAAATACCCTATGAGCGGGGGAATAGACCGCTAAGTAATTCTCTTGGAATTACAAAGTGGTCTATTCCCCCGCTCCATTTTTTTTTGTCTTGTGTTTAATTTGACCATTTAACTTTATCAGATGGAGATTTTCTTACTAAATAATAATGAACATTACTGATATTTGGAATTTGAAGATTTACTGGTAATTTGAGCAAGTAGAGTTCATCACAACATCTAAGAACAACATCCCTGTTACTGATCTTTTTTACAAAAACATATTTGTGGTTTAATTTCAATCTGTTGATTTTAATTCTTTTATAGTTTTCAATTTTTTCTGGCAATTCACTTTTGGAAGGTTCAATTTTGACTTTTTTAGAAGGTTGAATTTTGACTTTTTCGGAAGGTTCACGTTTGTTATGCAAATTACACAATTTTTCACCTACACTACACAACTTCACACACCTTTCACCTTTGTTCGCTCCTTTTTTTAAAATATGAGCACATTGTTCTTTCTTAAAACAGGATTTTCTTAATTTTTGAAGTTTTTGAAGTTTTTCAGAAATTTTTTTAGGAGATTTTTTTGGTGAAGATTTTTTTGGAGAAGGAGATTTTTTCGGTGAAGATTTTTTTGGAGAAGGAGATTTTTGTTTCACAATAGAAACAACAGATGATGATGATGTTCTTGATGACGAGGAAGAAGACCTGGACGAAGACGAAGTGCCTGCCATAGCGCTGGATCCTAAGAAAGTAAAGATTACTCTGTTTACCCTGCCTTTATAACAGCTCCCCACCCATTTACCCCCTCTACTTTTCGACGTCAAAAAAATATTCATCCAAGCTTTCTAACACTGGCAAGGAAACAGTTTCAAAAGGTTGATACAAAATTTCATAAATGTCTTGGTTTAAATTTTGCGAAGTTTGAAGATATTCTTCTATTTCCTGTACAAATTTCTGTTCGAATTGTTGGAATTCTTCTATATCCTGTAAAAATGTCTGTTCGGATTGTTCAAATTCTTGTTGTTCTAAGTTAAATGTTGGTGATTTTAAGTCTTCTTCCAATTTTTTAATGTAATCTATTGCATTTTGAACTATAGATTGTCTGTTAATTTTTTTTTGTTTTTGACTTTCCGGTACAACTAATTTTAATTTTTCAAAAGCTTTTTTTAATCTGTGTTGTCTTCTTTGTTCCCTTCGGTTTCTACTTAATCTTTGATCAATCAGGTATTTTAGGAAAGATTCCATAACGTTTTGTTGATTCAAAATGTAGCAAACTATTAATTCTATAAAGCTTCTATCCGCTCAATATATAGTGGAAACCCGGGGGGAGGGGGAATCACCTTCGCCATCAAGGTGATTGGTACGTATTTAAAGCTTTGAGGTTTGCATAGCCAGACCATAACTATGAGCTCCTTGTACGAGTTGTGTCTGCAGCGTATCTGCACCGATAACCCTATGCTCCGGCATATCAGAAGGGTGTCAGAGCCGCTGCCGCCAATTTTGCAAGGAGAGCTCATTTATGAGCATAAAAGACGATGCGTCTACAAAACCAAAATTTGGTTTGAAGGGCCAAATGTTGGCAGAATATGTGCCGTATGTCACATGGTACGTTTTTTCATTAACTGCATTGTTTATTTTGTTAACAATATATTATTTTTTTTTAATTTCTTTAAACTAATAATTTTTTTTTTTCAGGCGCTTCCTCTTGCCGGCCCGGGGGACGAGCTTTATCGAACTATTGCTTATAGAAGCGGAATAATTGGGTATAAACTACAAATGCCGGCACCTCAAGAAAAATGTCATCTCTGCAATTTCTGCCCCCTGGCAAAATATGAAATTAATTGTATGTGTTTATAAACACATATAATTATGAGAAATTAAATAGGGACGGGGAACAGAGCAGTTTGTGGTCTAACCACTTACTGCTCTGTTCCCCGTTCATAGGGTATCTTCAGATGACCTTGACCCACTTTTAAAACTTTATGGTGGGGAAAATGTATATATAAACCGTGGATTATATGAAGAGGCATCACTTCCCTCACCGATAATCATGGAAAGTTTCCGTATGTTTTACAATGTTTTTTGCACTCCTCAACAACATATTCAATTTATGTTAAATTTAATCCATGTCCTCCAGAATATTAATTTTCTTACGATTAATGTTACTGGGGAAAGAATGGTAAATTTAACATATCAACGTTTATTAGTTACCATCAACCCTTTCGTAGATCCGAATTGGTTTTCAACACTTGAAACATACATTGATACTATGGCTTTTGAACAAGGATTCCATTATCTTTGGGTTGATGTAGATTACATCAACTTTCAAAATGAATCAGATGATGATGGATATGATTCTGCCACATAAAAGTAGACATTAACGGAACTTCTCCCCCTGCCTTTTAGGAAAAAAGAGAGGAACAGTGTTAATTAATAACACTGTTCCTCTCTTTTTTCCGCTTAAAGTTAAATGACCTTGACCTACTTATTTTGAAGGTCAATTGTAACTTAGTGAAAATTTTCTAAGTCCTAAGTAGGTCAAGGTCATTTAAATCTTAGCGGAAGAATGAAAAGAATAGCTACCAACATGCATTGTTGGTATCTATTCTTTTCTTTCCTCCTAGAAAACCCCTTTAGTCCGTGTCAACTTTGATGTGAATTTTTGTACAAAATTGTACATAATAAAGGACCCATGTTTCGAGTCCTTCGTAATCCATAGAATCCGAAGTGCAACAGATTTTTGTACCGTCTGCTTTAACAGCTTCAAGTACTCCACTAATACACTTCAGATTGCTATGATACGTTCTTATGTACCATAGTACTTTTTTGGCTTCGACAAAGTTGTGCACAGCACTAAAGATCATGAGGGATTCCATGGCAAATGTAACCACAAGACTACAGCACACCTTATATATACTGTGAGCCCAAGGCTATAGCCTCGATTTTTGAGTTTTTGCGTCATAACTTTTATACCGTTGGTTTTATCAAAAAATGTTACTGGACCTTTTTTGTTTGTCTTTTAATTTCGCTTAATTTGACTACCCGCACGATAGATTTGGAGCATTTTTGTTATATCCACTGCCTATAGCCTCGATTTTTGAGTTTTTGCGTCATAACTTTTATACCGTTGGTTTAATCAAAAAATGTTACTGGACCTTTTTTGTTTGTCTTTTAATTCTGCTTAATTTGACTACCCGCACGATATATTTGGAGCATTTTTGTTATATCCACTGCCTATAGCCTCGATTTTTGAGTTTTTGCGTCATAACTTTTATACCGTTGGTTTAATCAAAAAATGTTACTGGACCTTTTTTGTTTGTCTTTTAATTCCGCTTAATTTGACTACCCGCACGATGGATTTGGAGCATTTTTGTTATATCCACTGCCATCGTGTACGGCGACGCAGTTCTAAAGTTGAACGGCGACGAAATCAAGTAACCGGTTTTGCCGGGGGGATGCGGGGGGTTCCGGGGGGTTCCGGGGGGGAGGGGGGAGGGGGGGGAGGGGGGGAGGGGGGGGAGGGGGGGAGGGGGGGAGGGTGGGAGGGGGGGGGAGGGGGGGAGGGGGGGGGGTTTCGCGGGGAGGGGGGGGGGACATAACAAAAAATGCTCCAAATCTATCGTGCGGGTACTCAAATTAAGCGGAATTAAAAGACAAACAAAAAAGGTCCAGTAACATTTTTTGATTAAACCAACGGTATAAAAGTTATGACGCAAAAACTCAAAAATAATAATAACCAACGCGAAAACTAAACTCACCATCAACAGAAATTAAAACATTTACAAAAACCCAAATGTTAAAAATAATAATTATTTAATAAAAGATACAACACAAAACTAAAATCTTAGGTTATTTAAAACTTTAACAAAATATTTAAGTCTCAAAAGTAGAGTTTTAAAATCAATCAATATATAAGTCAAACAAGTAAGTCTTTTGAAATTAAAATATCTAAGTCTAAAAAATAGATCATTTAAAATAATTCTAAGTCCGAAAGTAGAACAATCAAAACTAGGTCAAGGTCATTTAAAAATTATAAAAAAAGGGGGGTGGGGAAGCGTGGGGTCCCTACCTTATTCTACTACTTTATTTCTATACTACTTTATTATAACTTATGCTACCCCTTAAATGCTATCATGCATGCGGTTACGGTGTGATCATCACGTAAGCGAACTCACACACCTCACCGCCCTATCATATCTTAACCCCTACCTAACGTTCCCCCTATTCTATCTTATACTATGTAATATTACAGTTACGGTGTGATCATCACGTAAGCGAACTCACACACCTCCCTATAATATTACACCTAACTTAATATTACAGTTACGGTGTGATCATCACGTAAGCGAACTCACACACCTCACCGTAATATTAACCCTGACAATTAAACCACGCAGGAAATGGAAAGGTAGGTGGATTGCCATTGCGACCGACTATTATAGGAGGGCGCCTCTCCCACAATAGCCGAACGCAGTGTGTGCTTGACATAAGCCACCCCACACACCATGGCGAACATTACGTTACAGCATAACCCTCCACGTAAGCGGACCAGTTACACCTTCACCGTAATGCCAAAGAGAAACGTTGCGCGCTTGCTTATATCAGCGAGCTCGAGACTCGACCTCGCTAGCGAGCCTTGACTAGTAGGTCAACGTGTCGCTCTGCCGAGGCCGGTAGCCTTGGCCGGGTCGCTAGCCACCGCTCTCACAACTTCGTCTGGCCTACTTGGACCTGGTCACTACCTTGACTACAAGGTTGTTGTGTGCCTACTTGGACCTGGTCACTACCTTGACTACAAGGTTGTTGTGTCTGCTGCCTATAAGAACCCCATTCGCCCGCCTTGTGTTATTCTGCCACTCGCCACCATCGCTGTTACTATCCATTCCCACGTTTTTTCTATTTCATTATATCCATTTTATTATTTCCTTTATCTAATTATGGACTCCTCATCTGCCTCTTCATCCTGCCCTATTCTTCTGGGTCTGCTCAAGAAACCTCTGATGAAGCAACATTCCATCCCGGTATCGATCAGCCTTTCTGCAATCAACGATTTTATTCCGCAAAAATCTTCTACTCCCGTCCTCTCCTCCTCCATTAACGAAATAATAGCTGATGCTGTTAATGAAGATCAACCCCAATTATTTCAGAATCCCACACCAGTTACAGAAACATCAACGCCGCAAATTGAAGAGATTCCGATCGCTCCAATTTGTGACGACATTTTAACTGAAGACTGGATGGAGTTGTGCGGACTGCACCCTTCTTCTACCCCCCAACAAATTCAACCCGCACCAATCAAAGAAACCCCCACCCCCCAAACAATTCATCCCGCACCAGTAAAGAACATCAGGCTAAAGGAATTAAAGAAAAACAAAAAATATAATCTGTACAGAATTGAAGAAAACAAAATTTATATCTACAACGAGGAGAGGACGAAAATTTATATCCTCACAACTCCAAAAACCAAACCACCACTTGTCCCGACAGATCCAAAATTTTTACTAGTAACAGCGGAGGGTGGAAAATTGAGAATAAATATATTAAATTAAACCTTATATTCCTTCCCCTTCTCAATCAAAGTCCACCCTGGTGGCAAAATCGGCCCTTCTAAGGGCCACCCTAAGACTTTCAAATTTAGGCTTAAGTTAGGGCCTCAACCCTTGGTGACTACAAGCGGTTCATATACCTCTAAGTCCCAAAGGTTGAGTCAATAGCGGGGGGCTTTCGCTAAAGCCTCAACCCTTGGTGACTAACAAGTGGTCTGTGTACCACTAAGTCACAAAGGGTTGGACGCTAAAGCCTCAACCCTTGGTGACTAACAAGCGGTTCACATACCTCTAAGTCCCAAAGGTTGAGTCAATAGCGGGGAGCTTTTGCTAAAGCCTTAACCTTTAGTGACTAACAAAAGGTCCGTGTACCTCTAAGTCCCATAGGGGCTTTCGCAAACCACCCCTTGTTAGTCACCAAGGGTTGATACTTAAACTTAAGCCTAAATTTGAAAGTCTTAGGTCGGCCCTTAGAAGGGCCTTTTTTTGCCACCAGGGTGGACTTTGGAGGTGGGAAAAGGTTTTACTCGGTAATATTTATGTTTAACTTTGCACCTTTTTTATTTATTATCAAGTGTCGAGGGTTAAGGGGAATAGGAATTTTTTTGGGAATGTCAATGACATAAATTTTGGTTTTTTCAGAATTAAAAATGAAAATAGAAGAAGATAAATGTCTTAAGATTTCATATTTTCGGTTAAGTTTCAGTTTTTTTAGATGAAATTTTTGCTGGGGTACGTTTGAAGATACAGGTGATAGAGGTGGTTTGGTGCGAATTTTGGGTGGTTCGGTGCGAATTTTGGTGCCGGTAAGAATGTTTTTCCAAACTTGCTGAAAAGGTTTTCGAGCAATAGTGGTTGTAACATCATACCAATCACGATTGTTGTTCGATTGAATAATTCGTACCCCAAGCAGTTGAAGATAGGAAAACCAGTTATACCAAATCTCGGTATACTCGGAGCGGTTCATTGTGAAATTGAAGTAGGTGTTGTTAGGACGGTGGCAAAGGAAAGAATAACTTGTCGAGTGTAGAGTGTAGAGTGTGTTATACAATCAAGGACAGGTGTGCCGGGTGATGCAGCAAGGACGACGACCTGTATTCGCCGGCCGGCCGCAAGCGAAAGTGCGGCGCAAGGTCAACCAGTTGTATTGCTAACTGGTCGGCAACAAGCGAAAGCATGCGAGGTCAAACCCGGCCCACTCGGTCTCGTTTATCTTTTAAAACTCGCATGATAGGGTTTGCAAACATATTAATTCAAATATGTTGTAAAAATTTTCTTACGATATTTTGTTACAAATATTTTTAAGGCAAATGTTAAGAAACCATGTTTCTATTTTGAATCGCAACTACAGTTTCGATTTCTTTAACTAAATATTATAACTAAGTATTAAGGTAATATAATAAAGTAGCATCTTTAAAAATATTGTAACTTGTACAAAGTTAAATAAATATTTTAAGCCAAATGTTAAAAAAACAATTGTTTAGTACTGAGATGTTCACCCTACAACACCTACGTTAGAACTAACACTACAAATCCAAAAATTGCGAGGAGTCTCTTATGGTGGTGGGGGGAGGGCAGATGTTCCGAGCTGCACATGTCAAGGGAGGTTGCAGCGCCGCTGCTGACACATCAGTTTGCTAGTAGAACTGGCAGAGTAAACATCTAAATAAACATGAGTTCTGTTTTATATGTTTCTTTTATTAAAGATGGACTTTGCATTGAAACGCAAAGTTTTCCTATTGATGCAGATCCTATACAACAAATTTTAGTACATCCTCCAGAAAGTTATGATTCCATCTACATTTCAGTGCAAGAAACAAACGACCCCCCACCACCAACAACTACTGATGCACAGTAGGACACGGCTACCACACGTCATTAAAGCTTCAGCTCTTTACCCGAGCACACATGGACTCTGAGCTTCAATATAATACTGTTTCTTCTACATCTACACCAACTTCCGAACAATTACCTACTACAAATGAAACTACTACAAGTCTACAAGTAAATGAAATTTCATCAACTGTTAGTTCTGATGCGCAAGCAATAATGTTATCATTAATTGGTTTCGACTAAAAATTCAACAATGGAAGAAGAAAGAAATTCGCTACTTTACAACTTGATTTTTGTGAACCCGTCGAAATTTATTATTTGCCTACTTTCATTTTTATGTGGTTACAATTTTGGTTACCTTGTTCAGGAAATGCTAACAGATAAAAAGGAAGAACATTCGCTATATTTTAAAGTTTATGTTTATGTAATTGCATCTTTATTTGGATACTTTGTAGCAGGATATTTTCTTGTTAATTTGTCAATTCCATTTTTTACATGGTATTTTAACAGACGTGAAAATCAACAAAACAACAGTTTGTAAAAAGAAACAAAAATTATCTTGCATTTTCGGATTTTCCGAAAATGCAAGATCTTTTTTAAAAACATCCCCAAAAGACCTTGACACACTTCCGGCCATTTAAAATTTAAATACCCAGCACAGCAGGGCATTTAAACTTTAAATACCCACCCATACACGTCACAGCTACGTCACAGCTGATGACGTCACTTCCGGTCACGTGACCGGAAGTAGCTGTCAAAAAATTGACTGCCTGTCAAAGTTTGATTGGGCCAGAAACGCCACATCGCCACTACTTAGGGTGATAGAATAGAACCAGAACTTTAGTATTATTCCAACCATGTTACCGTAAAAACTTAGGTTTTGGAAATATGGGTGATTAAATTAGCCGCTTTGCGATGTGCGGTTAGCGATTTGTCTAAGTTTGACATGAAATATAATATAAATATGGATGTGTGTTAACATTACATACACATAGAGTGATAGAATAGAACCAGAACTTTAGTATTATAACAACCAAGTTTCCTTAAAAACTTAGGTTTTGAAAATATGGGTAGTTAAAGTAGTCGCTTTGCGATGTGCGGTCAGCGATTTGTCTAAGTTTGACATGAATTATAGAATTAATATGGAAGTGTGCTAACATTACATACACATAGGGTGATAGAATAGAACCAGAACTTTAGTATTGTTCCAACCATGTTACCGTAAAAACTTAGGTTTTGGAAATATGGGTAGTTTAAGTAGTCGCTTTGCGAATTGCGGACAGGGATTTGTCTAAGTTTGACATGAAATATAAAATAAATATGGAAGTGTGCTAACATTACATACACATAGCGTGATAGAATAGAACCAGAACTTTAGTATTATACCAACCAAGTTACCGTAAAAACTTAGGATTTGGAAACATGGGTGGTTAAAGTAGCCGCTTTGCGATGTGCGGTCAGCGATTTCTCTTAGTTTGACATGAAATATAAAATAAATACGGACGTATGCCAACATGACGTACACATAGGATGATAGAATAGGACCAGAACCTTTGTACTTTAACACCCAAGTTACCATGAAAACTCAGGTTTTGGAAATATGGGTGATTAAAGTAGTCGCTTTGCGATGTGCGGTCAGCGATTTGTCTAAGTTTGACATGAATTATAGAATAAATATGGAAGTGTGCTAACATTACATACACATAGGGTGATAGAATAGAACCAGAACTTTAGTATTATTCCAACCATGTTACCGTAAAAACTTAGGTTTTGGAAATATGGGTAATTAAATTAGCCGCTTTGCAATGTGCGGTTAGCGATTTGTCTAAGTTTGACATGAAATATAATTTAAATATGGATGTGTGCTAACATTACATACACATAGGATGATAGAATAGGACAAGAACTGTAGGACTATACCACCCGAGTACCCGTAAAAACTTAGGTTTTGGAAATATGGGTGATTAAATTAGCCGCTTTGCGATTCGTCTAAGTTTGACATGAAATATAAAATAAATATGGAAGTGTGCTAACATTACATACACATAGCGTGATAGAATAGAACCAGAACTTTAGTATTATACCAACCAAGTTACCGTAAAAACTTAGGATTTGGAAACATGGGTGGTTAAAGTAGCCGCTTTGCGATGTGCGGTCAGCGATTTGTCTTAGTTTGACATGAAATATAAAATAAATACGGACGTATGCCAACATGACGTACACATAGGATGATAGAATAGGACCAGAACCTTTGTACTTTACCACCCAAGTTACCATGAAAACTCAGGTTTTGGAAATATGGGTGATTAAAGTAGTCGCTTTGCGATGTGCGGTCAGCGATTTGTCTAAGTTTGACATGAATTATAGAATAAATATGGAAGTGTGCTAACATTACATACACATAGGGTGATAGAATAGAACCAGAACTTTAGTATTATTCCAACCATGTTACCGTAAAAACTTAGGTTTTGGAAATATGGGTGATTAAATTAGCCGCTTTGCGATGTGCGGTTAGCGATTTGTCTAAGTTTGACATGAAATATAATATAAATATGGATGTGTGTTAACATTACATACACATAGGGTGATAGAATAGAACCAGAACTTTAGTATTATAACAACCAAGTTTCCTTAAAAACTTAGGTTTTGGAAATATGGGTAGTTAAAGTAGTCGCTTTGCGATGTGCGGTCAGCGATTTGTCTAAGTTTGACATGAATTATAGAATAAATATGGAAGTGTGCTAACATTACATACACATAGGGTGATAGAATAGAACCAGAACTTTAGTATTGTTCCAACCATGTTACCGTAAAAACTTAGGTTTTGGAAATATGGGTAGTTAAAGTAGTCGCTTTGCGAATTGCGGACAGGGATTTGTCTAAGTTTGACATGAAATATAAAATAAATATGGAAGTGTGCTAACATTACATACACATAGCGTGATAGAATAGAACCAGAACTTTAGTATTATACCAACCAAGTTACCGTAAAAACTTAGGATTTGGAAACATGGGTGGTTAAAGTAGCCGCTTTGCGATGTGCGGTCAGCGATTTGTCTTAGTTTGACATGAAATATAAAATAAATACGGACGTATGCCAACATGACGTACACATAGGATGATAGAATAGGACCAGAACCTTTGTACTTTACCACCCAAGTTACCATGAAAACTCAGGTTTTGGAAATATGGGTGATTAAAGTAGTCGCTTTGCGATGTGCGGTCAGCGATTTGTCTAAGTTTGACATGAATTATAGAATAAATATGGAAGTGTGCTAACATTACATACACATAGGGTGATAGAATAGAACCAGAACTTTAGTATTATTCCAACCATGTTACCGTAAAAACTTAGGTTTTGGAAATATGGGTAATTAAATTAGCCGCTTTGCGATGTGCGGTTAGCGATTTGTCTAAGTTTGACATGAAATATAATTTAAATATGGATGTGTGCTAACATTACATACACATAGGATGATAGAATAGGACAAGAACTGTAGGACTATACCACCCGAGTACCCGTAAAAACTTAGGTTTTGGAAATATGGGTGATTAAATTAGCCGCTTTGCGATTTGTCTAAGTTTGACATGAAATATAAAATAAATATGGAAGTGTGCTAACATTACATACACATAGCGTGATAGAACAGAACCAGAACTTTAGTATTATACCAACCAAGTTACCGTAAAAACTTAGGATTTGGAAACATGGGTGGTTAAAGTAGCCGTTTTGCGATGTGCGGTCAGCGATTTGTCTTAGTTTGACATGAAATATAAAATAAATACGGACGTATGCCAACATGACGTACACATAGGATGATAGAATAGGACCAGAACCTTTGTACTTTACCACCCAAGTTACCATGAAAACTCAGGTTTTGGAAATATGGGTGATTAAAGTAGTCGCTTTGCGATGTGCGGTCAGCGATTTGTCTAAGTTTGACATGAATTATAGAATAAATATGGAAGTGTGCTAACATTACATACACATAGGGTGATAGAATAGAACCAGAAATTTAGTATTATTCCAACCATGTTACCGTAAAAACTTAGGTTTTGGAAATATGGGTGGTTAAAGTAGTCGCTTTGCGATGTGCGGACAGCGATTTGTCTAAGTTTGTCATGAAATATAAATAAATACGGAAGTGTGCCAACATTACGTACACTTAGGATGATAGAATAGAACAAGGAATGTAGGACTATACCACCCAAGTTACCGTAAAAACTTAGGTTTTGGAAATGTGGGTGATTAAATTAGCCGCTTTGCGATGTGCGGTTAACGATTTGTCTAAGTTTGACATAAAATATAAAATAAATATGGAAGTGTGCTAACATTACATACACATAGCGTGATAGAATAGAACCAGAACTTTAGTATTATACCAACCAAGTTACCGTAAAAACTTAGGATTTGGAAATATGGGTAGTTAAAGTAGTCGCTTTGCGAATTGCGGACAGGGATTTGTCTAAGTTTGACATGAAATATAAAAATAAATACGGGATTCTGGATACATGACGTACAAATAGGGTGATAGAATAGTACCAGAAATATAGTATTATACCACCGAAGTTACCGTAAAAACTTAGGTTTTGGAAATATGAGTGATTAACGTAGTCGCTTTGCGATGTGCGGACAGCGATTTGTCTAAGTTTGACATGAAATATAAATAAATACGGAAGTGTGCCAACATTACGTACACTTAGGATGATAGAATAGAACAAGGACTGTAGGACTATACCACCCAAGTTACCGTAAAAACTTAGGTTTTGGAAATATGGGTGATTAAAATAGCCGCTTTGCGATGTGCGGTTAACGATTTGTCTAAGTTTGACATAAAATATAAAATAAATATGGAAGTGTGCTAACATTACATACACATAGCGTGATAGAATAGAACCAGAACTTTAGTATTATACCAACCAAGTTACCGTAAAAACTTAGGATTTGGAAATATGGGTAGTTAAAGTAGTCGCTTTGCGAATTGCGGACAGGGATTTGTCTAAGTTTGACATGAAATATAAAATAAATATGGAAGTGTGCTAACATTACATACACATAGCGTGATAGAATAGAACCAGAACTTTAGTATTATACCAACCAAGTTACCGTAAAAGCTTAGGATTTGGAAACATGGGTGGTTAAGGTAGCCGCTTTGCGATGTGCGGTCAGCGATTTGTCTTAGTTTGACATGAAATATAAAATAAATACGGACGTATGCCAACATGACGTACACATAGGATGATAGAATAGGACCAGAACCTTTGTACTTTACCACCCAAGTTACCATGAAAACTCAGGTTTTGGAAATATGGGTGATTAAAGTAGTCGCTTTGCGATGTGCGGTCAGCGATTTGTCTAAGTTTGACATGAATTATAGAATAAATATGGAAGTGTGCTAACATTACATACACATAGGGTGATAGAATAGAACCAGAACTTTAGTATTATTCCAACCATGTTACCGTAAAAACTTAGGTTTTGGAAATGTGGGTGATTAAATTAGCCGCTTTGCGATGTGCGGTTAACGATTTGTCTAAGTTTGACATGAAATATAAAATAAATATGGAAGTGTGCTAACATTACAGACACATAGGGTGATAGAATAGAACCAGAACTTTAGTATTATACCAACCAAGTTTCCGTAAAAACTTAGGTTATGGAAATATGGGTAGTTAAAGTAGTCGCTTTGCGAAGTGCGGACAGCGATTTGTCTAAGTTTGACATGAAATATAAAATAAATACGGAAGTGTGCCAACATTACGTACACATAGGATGATAGAATAGGACAAGAACTGTAGGACTATACCACCCAAGTTACCGTAAAAACTTAGGTTTTGGAAATATGGGTGATTAAATTAGCCGCTTTGCGATGTGCGGTTAACGATTTGTCTAGGTTTTATATGAAATATAAAATAAATATGGAGAAGTGCTAAATTACATACGAAAAGGGTGATAGAATAGAACCAGAACTTTAGTATTATACCAACCAAGTTACCGTAAAAACTTAGGATTTGGAAACATGGGTGGTTAAAGTAGCCGCTTTGCGATGTGCGGTCAGCGATTTCTCTTAGTTTGACATGAAATATAAAATAAATACGGACGTATGCCAACATGACGTACACATAGGATGATAGAATAGGACCAGAACCTTTGTACTTTACCACCCAAGTTACCATGAAAACTCAGGTTTTGGAAATATGGGTGATTAAAGTAGTCGCTTTGCGATGTGCGGTCAGCGATTTGTCTAAGTTTGACATGAATTATAGAATAAATATGGAAGTGTGCTAACATTACATACACATAGGGTGATAGAATAGAACCAGAACTTTAGTATTATTCCAACCATGTTACCGTAAAAACTTAGGTTTTGGAAATATGGGTAATTAAATTAGCCGCTTTGCGATGTGCGGTTAGCGATTTGTCTAAGTTTGACATGAAATATAATTTAAATATGGATGTGTGCTAACATTACATACACATAGGATGATAGAATAGGACAAGAACTGTAGGACTATACCACCCGAGTACCCGTAAAAACTTAGGTTTTGGAAATATGGGTGATTAAATTAGCCGCTTTGCGATTCGTCTAAGTTTGACATGAAATATAAAATAAATATGGAAGTGTGCTAACATTACATACACATAGCGTGATAGAATAGAACCAGAACTTTAGTATTATACCAACCAAGTTACCGTAAAAACTTAGGATTTGGAAACATGGGTGGTTAAAGTAGCCGCTTTGCGATGTGCGGTCAGCGATTTGTCTTAGTTTGACATGAAATATAAAATAAATACGGACGTATGCCAACATGACGTACACATAGGATGATAGAATAGGACCAGAACCTTTGTACTTTACCACCCAAGTTACCATGAAAACTCAGGTTTTGGAAATATGGGTGATTAAAGTAGTCGCTTTGCGATGTGCGGTCAGCGATTTGTCTAAGTTTGACATGAAATATAATATAAATATGGATGTGTGTTAACATTACATACACATAGGGTGATAGAATAGAACCAGAACTTTAGTATTATAACAACCAAGTTTCCTTAAAAACTTAGGTTTTGGAAATATGGGTAGTTAAAGTAGTCGCTTTGCGATGTGCGGTCAGCGATTTGTCTAAGTTTGACATGAATTATAGAATAAATATGGAAGTGTGCTAACATTACATACACATAGGGTGATAGAATAGAACCAGAACTTTAGTATTGTTCCAACCATGTTTTCGTAAAAACTTAGGTTTTGGAAATATGGGTAGTTAAAGTAGTCGCTTTGCGAATTGCGGACAGGGATTTGTCTAAGTTTGACATGAAATATAAAATAAATATGGAAGTGTGCTAACATTACATACACATAGCGTGATAGAATAGAACCAGAACTTTAGTATTATACCAACCAAGTTACCGTAAAAACTTAGGATTTGGAAACATGGGTGGTTAAAGTAGCCGCTTTGCGATGTGCGGTCAGCGATTTGTCTTAGTTTGACATGAAATATAAAATAAATACGGACGTATGCCAACATGACGTACACATAGGATGATAGAATAGGACCAGAACCTTTGTACTTTACCACCCAAGTTACCATGAAAACTCAGGTTTTGGAAATATGGGTGATTAAAGTAGTCGCTTTGCGATGTGCGGTCAGCGATTTGTCTAAGTTTGACATGAATTATAGAATAAATATGGAAGTGTGCTAACATTACATACACATAGGGTGATAGAATAGAACCAGAACTTTAGTATTATTCCAACCATGTTACCGTAAAAACTTAGGTTTTGGAAATATAGGTAATTAAATTAGCCGCTTTGCGATGTGCGGTTAGCGATTTGTCTAAGTTTGACATGAAATATAATTTAAATATGGATGTGTGCTAACATTACATACACATAGGATGATAGAATAGGACAAGAACTGTAGGACTATACCACCCGAGTACCCGTAAAAACTTAGGTTTTGGAAATATGGGTGATTAAATTAGCCGCTTTGCGATTTGTCTAAGTTTGACATGAAATATAAAATAAATATGGAAGTGTGCTAACATTACATACACATAGCGTGATAGAACAGAACCAGAACTTTAGTATTATACCAACCAAGTTACCGTAAAAACTTAGGATTTGGAAACATGGGTGGTTAAAGTAGCCGTTTTGCGATGTGCGGTCAGCGATTTGTCTTAGTTTGACATGAAATATAAAATAAATACGGACGTATGCCAACATGACGTACACATAGGATGATAGAATAGGACCAGAACCTTTGTACTTTACCACCCAAGTTACCATGAAAACTCAGGTTTTGGAAATATGGGTGATTAAAGTAGTCGCTTTGCGATGTGCGGTCAGCGATTTGTCTAAGTTTGACATGAATTATAGAATAAATATGGAAGTGTGCTAACATTACATACACATAGGGTGATAGAATAGAACCAGAAATTTAGTATTATTCCAACCATGTTACCGTAAAAACTTAGGTTTTGGAAATATGGGTGGTTAAAGTAGTCGCTTTGCGATGTGCGGACAGCGATTTGTCTAAGTTTGTCATGAAATATAAATAAATACGGAAGTGTGCCAACATTACGTACACTTAGGATGATAGAATAGAACAAGGACTGTAGGACTATACCACCCAAGTTACCGTAAAAACTTAGGTTTTGGAAATGTGGGTGATTAAATTAGCCGCTTTGCGATGTGCGGTTAACGATTTGTCTAAGTTTGACATAAATATAAAATAAATATGGAAGTGTGCTAACATTACATACACATAGCGTGATAGAATAGAACCAGAACTTTAGTATTATACCAACCAAGTTACCGTAAAAACTTAGGATTTGGAAATATGGGTAGTAAAGTAGTCGCTTTGCGAATTGCGGACAGGGATTTGTCTAAGTTTGACATGAAATATAAAAATAAATACGGGATTCTGGATACATGACGTACAAATAGGGTGATAGAATAGTACCAGAAATATAGTATTATACCACCGAAGTTACCGTAAAAACTTAGGTTTTGGAAATATGAGTGATTAACGTAGTCGCTTTGCGATGTGCGGACAGCGATTTGTCTAAGTTTGACATGAAATATAAATAAATACGGAAGTGTGCCAACATTACGTACACTTAGGATGATAGAATAGAACAAGGACTGTAGGACTATACCACCCAAGTTACCGTAAAAACTTAGGTTTTGGAAATATGGGTGATTAAAATAGCCGCTTTGCGATGTGCGGTTAACGATTTGTCTAAGTTTGACATAAAATATAAAATAAATATGGAAGTGTGCTAACATTACATACACATAGCGTGATAGAATAGAACCAGAACTTTAGTATTATACCAACCAAGTTACCGTAAAAACTTAGGATTTGGAAATATGGGTAGTTAAAGTAGTCGCTTTGCGAATTGCGGACAGGGATTTGTCTAAGTTTGACATGAAATATAAAATAAATATGGAAGTGTGCTAACATTACATACACATAGCGTGATAGAATAGAACCAGAACTTTAGTATTATACCAACCATGTTACCGTAAAAGCTTAGGATTTGGAAACATGGGTGGTTAAGGTAGCCGCTTTGCGATGTGCGGTCAGCGATTTGTCTTAGTTTGACATGAAATATAAAATAAATACGGACGTATGCCAACATGACGTACACATAGGATGATAGAATAGGACCAGAACCTTTGTACTTTACCACCCAAGTTACCATGAAAACTCAGGTTTTGGAAATATGGGTGATTAAAGTAGTCGCTTTGCGATGTGCGGTCAGCGATTTGTCTAAGTTTGACATGAATTATAGAATAAATATGGAAGTGTGCTAACATTACATACACATAGGGTGATAGAATAGAACCAGAACTTTAGTATTATTCCAACCATGTTACCGTAAAAACTTAGGTTTTGGAAATATGGGTGGTTAAAGTAGTCGCTTTGCGATATGCGGACAGCGATTTGTCTAAGTTTGTCATGAAATACAAATAAATACGGAAGTGTGCCAACATTACGTACACTTAGGATGATAGAATAGAACAAGGACTGTAGGACTATACCACCCAAGTTACCGTAAAAACTTAGGTATTGGAAATGTGGGTGATTAAATTAGCCGCTTTGCGATGTGCGGTTAACGATTTGTCTAAGTTTGACATGAAATATAAAATAAATATGGAAGTGTGCTAACATTACAGACACATAGGGTGATAGAATAGAACCAGAACTTTAGTATTATACCAACCAAGTTTCCGTAAAAACTTAGGTTATGGAAATATGGGTAGTTAAAGTAGTCGCTTTGCGAAGTGCGGACAGCGATTTGTCTAAGTTTGACATGAAATATAAAATAAATACGGAAGTGTGCCAACATTACGTACACATAGGATGATAGAATAGGACAAGAACTGTAGGACTATACCACCCAAGTTACCGTAAAAACTTAGGTTTTGGAAATATGGGTGATTAAATTAGCCGCTTTGCGATTTGTCTAAGTTTGACATTAAATATAAAATAAATATGGAAGTGTGCTAACATTACATACACATAGCGTGATAGAATAGAACCAGAACTTTAGTATTATACCAACCAAGTTACCGTAAAAACTTAGGATTTGGAAACATGGGTGGTTAAAGTAGCCGCTTTGCGATGTGCGGTCAGCGATTTGTCTTAGTTTGACATGAAATATAAAATAAATACGGACGTATGCCAACATGACGTACACATAGGATGATAGAATAGGACCAGAACCTTTGTACTTTACCACCCAAGTTACCATGAAAACTCAGGTTTTGGAAATATGGGTGATTAAAGTAGTCGCTTTGCGATGTGCGGTCAGCGATTTGTCTAAGTTTGACATGAATTATAGAATAAATATGGAAGTGTGCTAACATTACATACACATAGAGTGATAGAATAGAACCAGAACTTTAGTATTATTCCAACCATGTTACCGTAAAAACTTAGGTTTTGGAAATATGGGTGATTAAATTAGCCGCTTTGCGATGTGCGGTTAGCGATTTGTCTAAGTTTGACATGAAATATAATATAAATATGGATGTGTGTTAACATTACATACACATAGAGTGATAGAATAGACCCAGAACTTTAGTATTATAACAACCAAGTTTCCTTAAAAACTTAGGTTTTGGAAATATGGGTAGTTAAAGTAGTCGCTTTGCGATGTGCGGTCAGCGATTTGTCTAAGTTTGACATGAATTATAGAATTAATATGGAAGTGTGCTAACATTACATACACATAGGGTGATAGAATAGAACCAGAACTTTAGTATTGTTCCAACCATGTTACCGTAAAAACTTAGGTTTTGGAAATATGGGTAGTTAAAGTAGTCGCTTTGCGAATTGCGGACAGGGATTTGTCTAAGTTTGACATGAAATATAAAATAAATATGGAAGTGTGCTAACATTACATACACATAGCGTGATAGAATAGAACCAGAACTTTAGTATTATACCAACCAAGTTACCGTAAAAACTTAGGATTTGGAAACATGGGTGGTTAAAGTAGCCGCTTTGCGATGTGCGGTCAGCGATTTGTCTTAGTTTGACATGAAATATAAAATAAATACGGACGTATGCCAACATGACGTACACATAGGATGATAGAATAGGACCAGAACCTTTGTACTTTACCACCCAAGTTACCATGAAAACTCAGGTTTTGGAAATATGGGTGATTAAAGTAGTCGCTTTGCGATGTGCGGTCAGCGATTTGTCTAAGTTTGACATGAATTATAGAATAAATATGGAAGTGTGCTAACATTACATACACATAGGGTGATAGAATAGAACCAGAACTTTAGTATTATTCCAACCATGTTACCGTAAAAACTTAGGTTTTGGAAATATGGGTAATTAAATTAGCCGCTTTGCGATGTGCGGTTAGCGATTTGTCTAAGTTTGACATGAAATATAATTTAAATATGGATGTGTGCTAACATTACATACACATAGGATGATAGAATAGGACAAGAACTGTAGGACTATACCACCCGAGTACCCGTAAAAACTTAGGTTTTGGAAATATGGGTGATTAAATTAGCCGCTTTGCGATTTGTCTAAGTTTGACATGAAATATAAAATAAATATGGAAGTGTGCTAACATTACATACACATAGCGTGATAGAACAGAACCAGAACTTTAGTATTATACCAACCAAGTTACCGTAAAAACTTAGGATTTGGAAACATGGGTGGTTAAAGTAGCCGTTTTGCGATGTGCGGTCAGCGATTTGTCTTAGTTTGACATGAAATATAAAATAAATACGGACGTATGCCAACATGACGTACACATAGGATGATAGAATAGGACCAGAACCTTTGTACTTTACCACCCAAGTTACCATGAAAACTCAGGTTTTGGAAATATGGGTGATTAAAGTAGTCGCTTTGCGATGTGCGGTCAGCGATTTGTCTAAGTTTGACATGAATTATAGAATAAATATGGAAGTGTGCTAACATTACATACACATAGGGTGATAGAATAGAACCAGAAATTTAGTATTATTCCAACCATGTTACCGTAAAAACTTAGGTTTTGGAAATATGGGTGGTTAAAGTAGTCGCTTTGCGATGTGCGGACAGCGATTTGTCTAAGTTTGTCATGAAATATAAATAAATACGGAAGTGTGCCAACATTACGTACACTTAGGATGATAGAATAGAACAAGGACTGTAGGACTATACCACCCAAGTTACCGTAAAAACTTAGGTTTTGGAAATGTGGGTGATTAAATTAGCCGCTTTGCGATGTGCGGTTAACGATTTGTCTAAGTTTGACATAAATATAAAATAAATATGGAAGTGTGCTAACATTACATACACATAGCGTGATAGAATAGAACCAGAACTTTAGTATTATACCAACCAAGTTACCGTAAAAACTTAGGATTTGGAAATATGGGTAGTAAAGTAGTCGCTTTGCGAATTGCGGACAGGGATTTGTCTAAGTTTGACATGAAATATAAAAATAAATACGGGATTCTGGATACATGACGTACAAATAGGGTGATAGAATAGTACCAGAAATATAGTATTATACCACCGAAGTTACCGTAAAAACTTAGGTTTTGGAAATATGAGTGATTAACGTAGTCGCTTTGCGATGTGCGGACAGCGATTTGTCTAAGTTTGACATGAAATATAAATAAATACGGAAGTGTGCCAACATTACGTACACTTAGGATGATAGAATAGAACAAGGACTGTAGGACTATACCACCCAAGTTACCGTAAAAACTTAGGTTTTGGAAATATGGGTGATTAAAATAGCCGCTTTGCGATGTGCGGTTAACGATTTGTCTAAGTTTGACATAAAATATAAAATAAATATGGAAGTGTGCTAACATTACATACACATAGCGTGATAGAATAGAACCAGAACTTTAGTATTATACCAACCAAGTTACCGTAAAAACTTAGGATTTGGAAATATGGGTAGTTAAAGTAGTCGCTTTGCGAATTGCGGACAGGGATTTGTCTAAGTTTGACATGAAATATAAAATAAATATGGAAGTGTGCTAACATTACATACACATAGCGTGATAGAATAGAACCAGAACTTTAGTATTATACCAACCAAGTTACCGTAAAAGCTTAGGATTTGGAAACATGGGTGGTTAAGGTAGCCGCTTTGCGATGTGCGGTCAGCGATTTGTCTTAGTTTGACATGAAATATAAAATAAATACGGACGTATGCCAACATGACGTACACATAGGATGATAGAATAGGACCAGAACCTTTGTACTTTACCACCCAAGTTACCATGAAAACTCAGGTTTTGGAAATATGGGTGATTAAAGTAGTCGCTTTGCGATGTGCGGTCAGCGATTTGTCTAAGTTTGACATGAATTATAGAATAAATATGGAAGTGTGCTAACATTACATACACATAGGGTGATAGAATAGAACCAGAACTTTAGTATTATTCCAACCATGTTACCGTAAAAACTTAGGTTTTGGAAATATGGGTGGTTAAAGTAGTCGCTTTGCGATATGCGGACAGCGATTTGTCTAAGTTTGTCATGAAATACAAATAAATACGGAAGTGTGCCAACATTACGTACACTTAGGATGATAGAATAGAACAAGGACTGTAGGACTATACCACCCAAGTTACCGTAAAAACTTAGGTATTGGAAATGTGGGTGATTAAATTAGCCGCTTTGCGATGTGCGGTTAACGATTTGTCTAAGTTTGACATGAAATATAAAATAAATATGGAAGTGTGCTAACATTACAGACACATAGGGTGATAGAATAGAACCAGAACTTTAGTATTATACCAACCAAGTTTCCGTAAAAACTTAGGTTATGGAAATATGGGTAGTTAAAGTAGTCGCTTTGCGAAGTGCGGACAGCGATTTGTCTAAGTTTGACATGAAATATAAAATAAATACGGAAGTGTGCCAACATTACGTACACATAGGATGATAGAATAGGACAAGAACTGTAGGACTATACCACCCAAGTTACCGTAAAAACTTAGGTTTTGGAAATATGGGTGATTAAATTAGCCGCTTTGCGATTTGTCTAAGTTTGACATTAAATATAAAATAAATATGGAAGTGTGCTAACATTACATACACATAGCGTGATAGAATAGAACCAGAACTTTAGTATTATACCAACCAAGTTACCGTAAAAACTTAGGATTTGGAAACATGGGTGGTTAAAGTAGCCGCTTTGCGATGTGCGGTCAGCGATTTGTCTTAGTTTGACATGAAATATAAAATAAATACGGACGTATGCCAACATGACGTACACATAGGATGATAGAATAGGACCAGAACCTTTGTACTTTACCACCCAAGTTACCATGAAAACTCAGGTTTTGGAAATATGGGTGATTAAAGTAGTCGCTTTGCGATGTGCGGTCAGCGATTTGTCTAAGTTTGACATGAATTATAGAATAAATATGGAAGTGTGCTAACATTACATACACATAGGGTGATAGAATAGAACCAGAACTTTAGTATTATTCCAACCATGTTACCGTAAAAACTTAGGTTTTGGAAATATGGGTGATTAAATTAGCCGCTTTGCGATGTGCGGTTAGCGATTTGTCTAAGTTTGACATGAAATATAATATAAATATGGATGTGTGTTAACATTACATACACATAGAGTGATAGAATAGAACCAGAACTTTAGTATTATAACAACCAAGTTTCCTTAAAAACTTAGGTTTTGGAAATATGGGTAGTTAAAGTAGTCGCTTTGCGATGTGCGGTCAGCGATTTGTCTAAGTTTGACATGAATTATAGAATTAATATGGAAGTGTGCTAACATTACATACACATAGGGTGATAGAATAGAACCAGAACTTTAGTATTGTTCCAACCATGTTACCGTAAAAACTTAGGTTTTGGAAATATGGGTAGTTAAAGTAGTCGCTTTGCGAATTGCGGACAGGGATTTGTCTAAGTTTGACATGAAATATAAAATAAATATGGAAGTGTGCTAACATTACATACACATAGCGTGATAGAATAGAACCAGAACTTTAGTATTATACCAACCAAGTTACCGTAAAAACTTAGGATTTGGAAACATGGGTGGTTAAAGTAGCCGCTTTGCGATGTGCGGTCAGCGATTTGTCTTAGTTTGACATGAAATATAAAATAAATACGGACGTATGCCAACATGACGTACACATAGGATGATAGAATAGGACCAGAACCTTTGTACTTTACCACCCAAGTTACCATGAAAACTCAGGTTTTGGAAATATGGGTGATTAAAGTAGTCGCTTTGCGATGTGCGGTCAGCGATTTGTCTAAGTTTGACATGAATTATAGAATAAATATGGAAGTGTGCTAACATTACATACACATAGGGTGATAGAATAGAACCAGAACTTTAGTATTATTCCAACCATGTTACCGTAAAAACTTAGGTTTTGGAAATATGGGTAATTAAATTAGCCGCTTTGCGATGTGCGGTTAGCGATTTGTCTAAGTTTGACATGAAATATAATTTAAATATGGATGTGTGCTAACATTACATACACATAGGATGATAGAATAGGACAAGAACTGTAGGACTATACCACCCGAGTACCCGTAAAAACTTAGGTTTTGGAAATATGGGTGATTAAATTAGCCGCTTTGCGATTTGTCTAAGTTTGACATGAAATATAAAATAAATATGGAAGTGTGCTAACATTACATACACATAGCGTGATAGAATAGAACCAGAACTTTAGTATTATACCAACCAAGTTACCGTAAAAACTTAGGATTTGGAAACATGGGTGGTTAAAGTAGCCGTTTTGCGATGTGCGGTCAGCGATTTGTCTTAGTTTGACATGAAATATAAAATAAATACGGACGTATGCCAACATGACGTACACATAGGATGATAGAATAGGACCAGAACCTTTGTACTTTACCACCCAAGTTACCATGAAAACTCAGGTTTTGGAAATATGGGTGATTAAAGTAGTCGCTTTGCGATGTGCGGTCAGCGATTTGTCTAAGTTTGACATGAATTATAGAATAAATATGGAAGTGTGCTAACATTACATACACATAGGGTGATAGAATAGAACCAGAAATTTAGTATTATTCCAACCATGTTACCGTAAAAACTTAGGTTTTGGAAATATGGGTGGTTAAAGTAGTCGCTTTGCGATGTGCGGACAGCGATTTGTCTAAGTTTGTCATGAAATATAAATAAATACGGAAGTGTGCCAACATTACGTACACTTAGGATGATAGAATAGAACAAGGACTGTAGGACTATACCACCCAAGTTACCGTAAAAACTTAGGTTTTGGAAATGTGGGTGATTAAATTAGCCGCTTTGCGATGTGCGGTTAACGATTTGTCTAAGTTTGATATGAAATATAAAATAAATATGGAAGTGTGCTAACATTACAGACACATAGGGTGATAGAATAGAACCAGAACTTTAGTATTATACCAACCAAGTTTCCGTAAAAACTTAGGTTATGGAAATATGGGTAGTTAAAGTAGTCGCTTTGCGAAGTGCGGACAGCGATTTGTCTAAGTTTGACATGAAATATAAAATAAATACGGAAGTGTGCCAACATTACGTACACATAGAATGATAGAATAGGACAAGTACTGTAGGACTATACCACCCAAGTTACCGTAAAAACTTAGGTTTTGGAAATATGGGTGATTAAATTAGCCGCTTTGCGATTTGTCTAAGTTTGACATTAAATATAAAATAAATATGGAAGTGTGCTAACATTACATACACATAGCGTGATAGAATAGAACCAGAACTTTAGTATTATACCAACCAAGTTACCGTAAAAACTTAGGATTTGGAAACATGGGTGGTTAAAGTAGCCGCTTTGCGATGTGCGGTCAGCGATTTGTCTTAGTTTGACATGAAATATAAAATAAATACGGACGTATGCCAACATGACGTACACATAGGATGATAGAATAGGACAGAACCTTTGTACTTTACCACCCAAGTTACCATGAAAACTCAGGTTTTGGAAATATGGGTGATTAAAGTAGTCGCTTTGCGATGTGCGGTCAGCGATTTGTCTAAGTTTGACATGAATTATAGAATAAATATGGAAGTGTGCTAACATTACATACACATAGTGTGATAGAATAGAACCAGAACTTTAGTATTATTCCAATTATGTTACCGTAAGAACTTAGGTTTTGGAAATATGGGTGATTAAATTAGCCGCTTTGCGATGTGCGGTTAGCGATTTGTCTAAGTTTGACATGAAATATAATATAAATATGGATGTGTGCTAACATTACATACACTTAGGGTGATAGAATAGAACCAGGACTTTAGTATTATAACAACCAAGTTTCCTTAAAAACTTAGGTTTTGGAAATATGGGTAGTTAAAGTAGTCGCTTTGCGATGTGCGGACAGCGATTTGTCTAAGTTTGACATGAAATATAAAATAAATACGGAAGTGTGCCAACATGACGTACACATAGGATGATAGAATAGGACAAGAACTGTAGGACTATACCACCCAAGTTACCGTAAAAACTTAGGTTTTGGAAATATGGGTGATTAAATTAGCCGCTTTGCGATTTGCGGTCAGCGATTTGTCCAAGTTTGACATGATATATAAAATAAATACGGAAGTGTGCTAACATTACGTACACATAGGGTGATAGAATAGAACCAGAACTTCAGTATTATTCCAAAAAAGTTACCGTAAAAACTTAGGTTTTTAGAAATATGGGTGGTTAAAGTAGACGCTTTGCGATTTGCGATCAGCGATTTGTCTTATTTTGACATGAAATACAAAATAAATACGGAATTGGGGATACAAGACGTAGACATAGGGTGATAGAATAGGACCAGAAATATAGTATTATACCACCGAAGTAACCGTAAAAACTTAGGTTTTGGAAATATGGTTGACTAAAGTAGTCGCTTTGCGATGTGCGGACAGCGATTTGTCTAAGTTTGACATGAAATATAAAATAAATACGGAAGTGTGCCAACATTACGTAAACATAGGATGATATAATAGGACAAGACCTGTAGGACTATACCACCCAAGTTACCGTAAAAACTTAGGTTTTGGAAATATGGGTCATTAAATTAGCCGATTTGCGATGTGCGGTCAGCGATTTGTCTAGGTTTGACATGAAATATAAAAATAAATACGGGATTCTGGATACATGACGTACAAATAGGGTGATAGAATAGTACCAGAAATATAGTATTATACCACCGAAGTTACCGAAAATCTTAGGTTTTGGAAATATGAGTGATTAACGTAGTCGCTTTGCGATTTGCGGACAGCGATTTGTCTAAGTTTGACATGAAATATAAATAAATACGGAAGTGTGCCAACATTACGTACACTTAGGATGATAGAATAGAACAAGGACTGTAGGACTATACCACCCAAGTTACCGTAAAAACGTAGGTTTTGGAAATATGGGTGATTAAATTAGCCGCTTTGCGATGTGCGGTTAACGATTTGTCTAAGTTTGACATGAAATATAAAATAAATATGGAAGTGTGCTAACATTACATACACATAGCGTGATAGAATAGAACCAGAACTTTAGTATTATACCAACCAAGTTACCGTAAAAACTTAGGATTTGGAAACATGGGTGGTTAAAGTAGCCGCTTTGCGATGTGCGGTCAGCGATTTGTCTTAGTTTGACATGAAATATAAAATAAATACGGACGTATGCCAACATGACGTACACATAGGATGATAGAATAGGACCAGAACCTTTGTACTTTACCACCCAAGTTACCATGAAAACTCAGGTTTTGGAAATATGGGTGATTAAAGTAATCGCTTTGCGACGTGCGGTCAGCGATTTGTCTAAGTTTGACATGAATTATAGAATAAATATGGAAGTGTGCTAACATTACATACACATAGGGTGATAGAATAGAACCAGAACTTTAGTATTATTCCAACCATGTTACCGTAAAAACTTAGGTTTTGGAAATATGGGTGATTAAATTAGCCGCTTTGCGATGTGCGGTTAGCGATTTGTCTAAGTTTGACATGAAATATAATTTAAATATGGATGTGTGCTAACATTACATACACATAGGGTGATAGAATAGAACCATAACTTTAGTATTATACCAACCAAGTTTCCTTAAAAACTTAGGTTTTGGAAATATGGGTAGTTAAAGTAGTCGCTTTGCGATGTACGGACAGCGATTTGTCTAAGTTTGGCATGAAATATAAAATAAATACGGAAGTGTGCCAACATGACGTACACATAGGATGATAGAATAGGACAAGAACTGTAAGACTATACCACCCAAGTTACCGTAAAAACTTAGGTTTTGGAAATATGGGTGATTAAATTAGCCGTTTTGCGATTTGCGGTCAGCGATTTGTCTAAGTTGGACATGAAAATAAAATAAATACGGAAGTGTGCTAACATTACGTACACATATTGTGATAGAATAGAACCAGAACTTCAGTATTATTCCGAAAAAGTTACCGTAAAAACTTAGGTTTTAGAAATATGGGTGGTTAAAGTAGACGCTTTGCGATTTGCGATCAGCGATTTGTCTTATTTTGACATGAAATACAAAATAAATACGGAATTGGGGATACAATACGTAGACATAGCGTGATAGAATAGGACCAGAAATATAGTATTATACCACCGAAGTAACCGTAAAAACTTAGGTTTTGGAAATATGGTTGACTAAAGTAGTCGCTTTGCGATGTGCGGACAGCGATTTGTCTAGGTTTGACATGAAATATAAAATAAATACGGAAGTGTGCCAACATTACGTAAACATAGGATGATAGAATAGGACAAGACCTGTAGGACTATACCACCCAAGTTACCGTAAAAACTTAGGTTTTGGAAATATGGGTCATTAAATTAGCTGCTTTGCGATGTGCGGTCAGCGATTTGTCTAAGTTTGACATGAAATATAAAATAAATAAAGAAGTATGCCAACATTACGTATACTTAGGATGATAGAATAGGACAAGAACTGTAGGACTATACCCCCCAAGTTACCGTAAAAACTTAGGTTTTGGAAATATGGGTGATTAAATTAGCCGCCTTGCGATGTGCGGTTAGCGATTTGTCTAAGTTTGACATGAAATATAAAATAAATATGGAAGTGTGCTAACATTACATACACATAGCGTGATAGAATAGAACCAGAACTTTAGTATTATACAAACCAAGTTACCGTAAAAACCTAGGTTTTGGAAATATGGGTAGTTAAAATAGTCGCTTTGCGATGTGCGGACAGCGATTTGTCTTAGTTTGACATGAAATATTGAATAAATACGCAAGTGTGCCAACATTACGTACACATAGGATGATAGAATAGGACAAGAACTGTAGGACTATACCACCCAAGTTACCGTAAAAACGTAGGTTTTGGAAATATGGGTGACTAAAGTAGTCGCTTTGCGATGTGCGGACAGCAATTTGTCTAAGTTTGACATGAATTATAAAATAAATATGGAAGTGTGCTAACATTACATACACATAGGGTGATAGAATAGAACCAGAACTTTAGTATTATTCCAACCAAGTTACCGTAAAAACTTAGGTTTTGGAAATATGGGTGATTAAATTAACCGCTTTGCGATGTGCGGTTAGCGATTTGTCTAAGTTTGACATGAAATATAAAATAAATATGGATGTGTGCTAACATTACATACACATAGGGTGATAGAATAGAACCAGAACTTTAGTATTATACCAACCAAGATTCCGTAATAACTTAGGTTTTGGAAATATGGGTAGTTAAAGTAGTCGCTTTGCGATGTGCGGACAGCGATTTGTCTAAGTTTGACATGAAATATAAAATAAATACGGAAGTGTGCCAACATGACGTACACATAGGATGATAGAATAGGACAAGAACTGTAGGACTATACCACCCAAGTTACCGTAAAAACTTAGGTTTTGGAAATATGGGTGATTAAATTAGCCGCTTTGCGATGTGCGGACAGCGATTTGTCTAAGTTTGACATGAAATATAAAATAAATACGGAAGTGTGCTAACATTACGTACACATAGGGTGATAGAATAGAACCAGAACTTCAGTATTGTTCCAAAAAAGTTACCGTAAAAACTTAGGTTTTGGAAATATGGGTGGTTAAAGTAGCCGCTTTGCGATTTGCGGTCAGCGATTTGTCTTATTTTGACATAAAATACAAAATAAATACGGAATTGGGGATACATGACGTAGACATTGGGTGATAGAATAGGACCAGAAATATAGTATTATACCACCGAAGTAACCGTAAAAACGTAGGTTTTGGAAATATGGTTGACTAAAGTAGACACTTTGCGATTTGCGGACAGCGATTTGTCTAAGTTTGACATGAAATATAAAATAAATACGGAAGTGTGCCAACATTACGTACACATAGGATGATAGAAAAGGACAAGAACTGTAGGACTATACAACCCAAGTTACCGTAAAAACTTAGGTTTTGGAAATATGGGTGATTAAATTAGCCGCTTTGCGATATGCGGTCAGCGATTTGTCTAAGTTTGACACGAAATATAAAATAAATAAAGAAGTGTGCCAACATTACGTACACATAGGATGATAGAATAGGACAAGAACTGTAGGACTATACCCCCAAGTTACCGTAAAAAATTAGGTTTTGGAAATATGGGTGATTAAATTAGCCGCCTTGCGATGTGCGGTTAGCGATTTGTCTAAGTTTGACAGGAAATATAAAATAAAAATGGAAGTGTGCTAACATTACATACATATAGCGTGATAGAATAGAACCAGAACTTTAGTATTATACATACCAAGTTACCGTAAAAACCTAGGTTTTGGAAATATGGGTAGTTAAAGTAGTCGCTTTGCGATGTGCGGACAGCGATTTGTCTTAGTTTGACATGAAATATTGAATAAATACGCAAGTGTGCCAACATTACGTACACATAGGATGATAGAATAGGACAAGAACTGTAGGACTATACCACCCAAGTTACCGTAAAAACGTAGGTTTTGGAAATATGGGTGATTAAATTAGCCGCTTTGCGATGTGCGGTCAGCGACTTATCTAAGTTTGACATGAAATATAAAATAAATACGAAAGTGTGCTAACATTACATACACATAGGGTGATAGAATATAACCAGAACTTTAGTATTATTCCAACCAAGTTACCGTAAAAACTTAGGTTTTGGAAATATGGTTAGATAAATTAGTCGCTTTGCGATGTGCGGACAGGAATTTGTCTAGGTTTGACATGAAATATTAAAATAAATACGGAGTTCTGGATACATGACGTACAAATAGAGTGATAGAATGGTACCAGAAATATAGTATTATACCACCGAAGTTACCGTAAAAATTTAGGTTTTGGAAATATGGGTGACTAAAGTAGTCGCTTTGCGATGTGCGGACAGCAATTTGTCTAAGTTTGACATGAATTATAAAATAAATATGGAAGTGTGCTAACATTACATACACATAGGGTGATAGAATAGAACCAGAACTTTAGTATTATACCAACCAAGTTTCCTTAAAAACTTAGGTTTTGGAAATATGGGTAGTTAAAGTAGTCGCTTTGCGATGTACGGACAGCGATTTGTCTAAGTTTGGCATGAAATATAAAATAAATACGGAAGTGTGCCAACATGACGTACACATAGGATGATAGAATAGGACAAGAACTGTAAGACTATACCACCCAAGTTACCGTAAAAACTTAGGTTTTGGAAATATGGGTGATTAAATTAGCCGTTTTGCGATTTGCGGTCAGCGATTTGTCTAAGTTGGACATGAAAATAAAATAAATACGGAAGTGTGCTAACATTACGTACACATATTGTGATAGAATAGAACCAGAACTTCAGTATTATTCCGAAAAAGTTACCGTAAAAACTTAGGTTTTTAGAAATATGGGTGGTTAAAGTAGACGCTTTGCGATTTGCGATCAGCGATTTGTCTTATTTTGACATGAAATACAAAATAAATACGGAATTGGGGATACAAGACGTAGACATAGCGTGATAGAATAGGACCAGAAATATAGTATTATACCACCGAAGTAACCGTAAAAACTTAGGTTTTGGAAATATGGTTGACTAAAGTAGTCGCTTTGCGATGTGCGGACAGCGATTTGTCTAGGTTTGACATGAAATATAAAATAAATACGGAAGTGTGCCAACATTACGTAAACATAGGATGATAGAATAGGACAAGACCTGTAGGACTATACCACCCAAGTTACCGTAAAAACTTAGGTTTTGGAAATATGGGTCATTAAATTAGCTGCTTTGCGATGTGCGGTCAGCGATTTGTCTAAGTTTGACATGAAATATAAAATAAATAAAGAAGTATGCCAACATTACGTATACTTAGGATGATAGAATAGGACAAGAACTGTAGGACTATACCCCCCAAGTTACCGTAAAAACTTAGGTTTTGGAAATATGGGTGATTAAATTAGCCGCCTTGCGATGTGCGGTTAGCGATTTGTCTAAGTTTGACATGAAATATAAAATAAATATGGAAGTGTGCTAACATTACATACACATAGCGTGATAGAATAGAACCAGAACTTTAGTATTATACAAACCAAGTTACCGTAAAAACCTAGGTTTTGGAAATATGGGTAGTTAAAATAGTCGCTTTGCGATGTGCGGACAGCGATTTGTCTTAGTTTGACATGAAATATTGAATAAATACGCAAGTGTGCCAACATTACGTACACATAGGATGATAGAATAGGACAAGAACTGTAGGACTATACCACCCAAGTTACCGTAAAAACGTAGGTTTTGGAAATATGGGTGACTAAAGTAGTCGCTTTGCGATGTGCGGACAGCAATTTGTCTAAGTTTGACATGAATTATAAAATAAATATGGAAGTGTGCTAACATTACATACACATAGGGTGATAGAATATAACCAGAACTTTAGTATTATTCCAACCAAGTTACCGTAAAAACTTAGGTTTTGGAAATATGGGTGATTAAATTAACCGCTTTGCGATGTGCGGTTAGCGATTTGTCTAAGTTTGACATGAAATATAAAATAAATATGGATGTGTGCTAACATTACATACACATAGGGTGATAGAATAGAACCAGAACTTTAGTATTATACCAACCAAGATTCCGTAATAACTTAGGTTTTGGAAATATGGGTAGTTAAAGTAGTCGCTTTGCGATGTGCAGACAGCGATTTGTCTAAGTTTGACATGAAATATAAAATAAATACGGAAGTGTGCCAACATGACGTACACATAGGATGATAGAATAGGACAAGAACTGTAGGACTATACCACCCAAGTTACCGTAAAAACTTAGGTTTTGGAAATATGGGTGATTAAATTAGCCGCTTTGCGATGTGCGGACAGCGATTTGTCTAAGTTTGACATGAAATATAAAATAAATACGGAAGTGTGCTAACATTACGTACACATAGGGTGATAGAATATAACCAGAACTTTAGTATTATTCCAACCAAGTTACCGTAAAAACTTAGGTTTTGGAAATATGGTTAGATAAATTAGTCGCTTTGCGATGTGCGGACAGGAATTTGTCTAGGTTTGACATGAAATATTAAAATAAATACGGAGTTCTGGATACATGACGTACAAATAGAGTGATAGAATGGTACCAGAAATATAGTATTATACCACCGAAGTTACCGTAAAAATTTAGGTTTTGGAAATATGGGTGACTAAAGTAGTCGCTTTGCGATGTGCGGACAGCAATTTGTCTAAGTTTGACATGAATTATAAAATAAATATGGAAGTGTGCTAACATTACATACACATAGGGTGATAGAATAGAACCAGAACTTTAGTATTATACCAACCAAGTTTCCGTAATAACTTAGGTTTTGGAAATATGGGTAGTTAAAGTAGTCGCTTTGCGATGTGCGTACAGCGATTTGTCTAAGTTTGACATGAAATATAAAATAAATACGGAAGTGTGCCAACACGACGTACACATAGGATGATAGAATAGGACAAGAACTGTAGGACTATACAACCCAAGTTACCGTAAAAACTTAGGTTTTGGAAATATGGGTGATTAAATTAGCCGCTTTGCGATGTGCGGTCAGCGATTTGTCTAAGTTTGACATGAAATATAAAATAAATACGGAAGTGTGCTAACATTACGTACACATAGGGTGATAGAATAGAACCAGAACTTCAGTATTGTTCCAAAAAAGTTACCGTAAAAACTTAGGTTTTGGAAATATGGGTGGTTAAAGTAGCCGCTTTGCGATTTGCGGTCAGCGATTTGTCTTATTTTGACATGAAATACAAAATAAATACGGAATTGGGGTTACATGACGTAGACATAGGGTGATAGAATAGGACCAGAAATATAGTATTATACCACCGAAGTAACCGTAAAAACGTAGGTTTTGGAAATATGGTTGACTAAAGTAGACGCTTTGCGATGTGCGGACAGCGATTTGTCTAAGTTTGACATGAAATATAAATAAATACGGTAGTGTGCCAACATTACGTACACTTAGGATGATAGAATAGAACAAGGACTGTAGGACTATACCACGCAAGTTACCGTAAAAACTTAGGTTTTGGAAATATGGGTGATTAAATTAGCCGCCTTGCGATGTGCGGTTAGCGATTTGTCTAAGTTTGACAGGAAATATAAAATAAAAATGGAAGTGTGCTAACATTACATACACATTGCGTGATAGAATAGAACCAGAACTTTAATATTATACAAACCAAGTTACCGTAAAAACTTAGGTTTTGGAAATATGGGTAGTTAAAGTAGTCGCTTTGCGATGTGCGGACAGCGATTTGTCTTAGTTTGACATGAAATATTGAATAAATACGCAAGTGTGCCAACATTACGTACACATAGGATGATAGAATAGGACAAGAACTGTAGGACTATACCACCCAAGTTACCGTAAAAACGTAGGTTTTGGAAATATGGGTGATTAAATTAGCCGCTTTGCGATGTGCGGTCAGCGACTTATCTAAGTTTGACATGAAATATAAAATAAATACGAAAGTGTGCTAACATTACATACACATAGGGTGATAGAATATAACCAGAACTTTAGTATTATTCCAACCAAGTTACCGTAAAAACTTAGGTTTTGGAAATATGGTTAGATAAATTAGTCGCTTTGCGATGTGCGGACAGGAATTTGTCTAGGTTTGACATGAAATATTAAAATAAATACGGAGTTCTGGATACATGACGTACAAATAGAGTGATAGAATGGTACCAGAAATATAGTATTATACCACCGAAGTTACCGTAAAAATTTAGGTTTTGGAAATATGGGTGACTAAAGTAGTCGCTTTGCGATGTGCGGACAGCAATTTGTCTAAGTTTGACATGAATTATAAAATAAATATGGAAGTGTGCTAACATTACATACACATAGGGTGATAGAATAGAACCAGAACTTTAGTATTATACCAACCAAGTTTCCGTAATAACTTAGGTTTTGGAAATATGGGTAGTTAAAGTAGTCGCTTTGCGATGTGCGTACAGCGATTTGTCTAAGTTTGACATGAAATATAAAATAAATACGGAAGTGTGCCAACACGACGTACACATAGGATGATAGAATAGGACAAGAACTGTAGGACTATACAACCCAAGTTACCGTAAAAACTTAGGTTTTGGAAATATGGGTGATTAAATTAGCCGCTTTGCGATGTGCGGTCAGCGATTTGTCTAAGTTTGACATGAAATATAAAATAAATACGGAAGTGTGCTAACATTACGTACACATAGGGTGATAGAATAGAACCAGAACTTCAGTATTGTTCCAAAAAAGTTACCGTAAAAACTTAGGTTTTGGAAATATGGGTGGTTAAAGTAGCCGCTTTGCGATTTGCGGTCAGCGATTTGTCTTATTTTGACATGAAATACAAAATAAATACGGAATTGGGGTTACATGACGTAGACATAGGGTGATAGAATAGGACCAGAAATATAGTATTATACCACCGAAGTAACCGTAAAAACGTAGGTTTTGGAAATATGGTTGACTAAAGTAGACGCTTTGCGATGTGCGGACAGCGATTTGTCTAAGTTTGACATGAAATATAAATAAATACGGTAGTGTGCCAACATTACGTACACTTAGGATGATAGAATAGAACAAGGACTGTAGGACTATACCACGCAAGTTACCGTAAAAACTTAGGTTTTGGAAATATGGGTGATTAAATTAGCCGCCTTGCGATGTGCGGTTAGCGATTTGTCTAAGTTTGACAGGAAATATAAAATAAAAATGGAAGTGTGCTAACATTACATACACATTGCGTGATAGAATAGAACCAGAACTTTAATATTATACAAACCAAGTTACCGTAAAAACTTAGGTTTTGGAAATATGGGTAGTTAAAGTAGTCGCTTTGCGATGTGCGGACAGCGATTTGTCTTAATTTGACATGAAATATTGAATAAATACGGAAGTGTGCCAACATCACGTACACATAGGATGATAGAATAGGACAAGAACTGTAGGACTATACCACCCAAGTTACCTTAAAAACGTAGGTTTTGGAAATATGGTTGACTAAAGTAGACGCTTTGCGATTTGCGGACAGCGATTTGTCTAAGTTTGACATGAAATATAAAATAAATACGGAAGTGTGCCAAAATTAGGTACACATAGAGTGATAGAATAGAACCAGAACTTAAGTATTATACCAACCTAGTTTCCGTAAAAACTTATGTTCTGGAAATATGGGTAGTTAAAGTAGTCGCTTTGCGATGTGCGGTCAGCGATTTGTCTAAGTTTGACATGAAATATAAAATAAATATGGATGTGTGCTAACACTACATACACATAGCGTGATAGAATAGAACCAGAACTTTAGTATTATACCAACCAAGTTTCCTTAAAAACTTAGGTTTTGGAAATATGGGTAGTTAAAGTAGTCGCTTTGCGATGTGCGGACAGCGATTTGTCTAAGTTTGACATGAAATATAAAATAAATACGGAAGTGTGCCAACATGACGTACACATAGGATGATAGAATAGGACAAGAACTGTAGGACTATACCACCCAAGTTACCGTAAAAACTTAGGTTTAAGAAATATGGGTGATTAAAGTAATTGCTTTGCGATATGCGGACAGCGATTTGTCTAAATTTTACATGAAATATAAAATAAATACAGAAGTGTGCCAACATGACGTACCCATAGGATGATAGAATAGGACTAGAACTTCAGTACTATACCACAAAAGTTATGGTAAAAACTTAGGTTTTGGAAATATGGGTGATTAAATTATCCGCTTTGCGATGTGCGGTTAACGATTTGTCTAAGTTTGACATGAAATATAAAATAAATATGGAAATGTGCTAACATTACATACACATAGGGTGATAGAATAGAACCAGAACTTTAGTATTATACCAACCAAGTTTCCGTAAAAACTTAGGTTATGGAAATATGGGTAGTTAAAGTATTCGCTTTGCTATTTGCGGACAGCGATTTGTCTAAGTTTAACACAAAAAAAAAGAAATACGGATGTGGGGATACATGACGTACACATAGGGTGATATAATAGTACCAGAAATATATTATTATACCACCGAAGTTACCGTAAAAACGTAGGTTTTGTAAATATGGGTGGTTAAAGTAGTCGCTTTGCGATGTGCGGACAGCGATTCGTCTAAGTTTGACATGAAATATAAAAACATACGGAAGTGTGCCAACATTACGTACACATAGGATGATAGAATAGGACAAGAACTGTAGGACTATACCACCCAAGTTACCGTAAAAACTTAGGTTTTGGAAATATGGGCGATTAAATTAGCCGCTTTGCGATGTGCGGTTAGCGATTTGTTTAAGTTTGACATGAAATATAAAATAAATACGGAAGTGTGCCAAAATTAGGTACACATAGAGTGATAGAATAGAACCAGAACTTTAGTATTATACCAACCAAGTTTCCGTAAAAACTTATGTTTTGGAAATATGGGTAGTTAAAGTAGTCGCTTTGCGATGTGCGGTCAGCGATTTGTCTAAGTTTGACATGAAATATAAAATAAATACGGAAGTGTGCTAACATTACGTACACATAGGGTGATAGAATAGAACCAGAACTTCAGTATTGTTCCAAAAAAGTTACCGTAAAAACTTAGGTTTTGGAAATATGGGTGGTTAAAGTAGCCGCTTTGCGATTTGCGGTCAGCGATTTGTCTTATTTTGACATAAAATACAAAATAAATACGGAATTGGGGATACATGACGTAGACATAGGGTGATAGAATAGGACCAGAAATATAGTATTATACCACCGAAGTAACCGTAAAAACGTAGGTTTTGGAAATATGGTTGACTAAAGTAGACGCTTTGCGATTTGCGGACAGCGATTTGTCTAAGTTTGACATGAAATATAAAATCAATACGGAAGTGTGCCAACATTACGTACACATAGGATGATAGAAAAGGACAAGAACTGTAGGACTATACAACCCAAGTTACCGTAAAAACTTAGGTTTTGGAAATATGGGTGATTAAATTAGCCGCTTTGCGATATGCGGTCAGCGATTTGTCTAAGTTTGACACGAAATATAAAATAAATAAAGAAGTGTGCCAACATTACGTACACATAGGATGATAGAATAGGACAAGAACTGTAGGACTATACCCCCAAGTTACCGTAAAAAATTAGGTTTTGGAAATATGGGTGATTAAATTAGCCGCCTTGCGATGTGCGGTTAGCGATTTGTCTAAGTTTGACAGGAAATATAAAATAAAAATGGAAGTGTGCTAACATTACATACATATAGGGTGATAGAATATAACCAGAACTTTAGTATTATACATACCAAGTTACCGTAAAAACCTAGGTTTTGGAAATATGGGTAGTTAAAGTAGTCGCTTTGCGATGTGCGGACAGCGATTTGTCTTAGTTTGACATGAAATATTGAATAAATACGCAAGTGTGCCAACATTACGTACACATAGGATGATAGAATAGGACAAGAACTGTAGGACTATACCACCCAAGTTACCGTAAAAACGTAGGTTTTGGAAATATGGGTGATTAAATTAGCCGCTTTGCGATGTGCGGTCAGCGACTTATCTAAGTTTGACATGAAATATAAAATAAATACGAAAGTGTGCTAACATTACATACACATAGGGTGATAGAATATAACCAGAACTTTAGTATTATTCCAACCAAGTTACCGTAAAAACTTAGGTTTTGAAAATATGGTTAGATAAATTAGTCGCTTTGCGATGTGCGGACAGGAATTTGTCTAGGTTTGACATGAAATATTAAAATAAATACGGAGTTCTGGATACATGACGTACAAATAGAGTGATAGAATGGTACCAGAAATATAGTATTATACCACCGAAGTTACCGTAAAAATTTAGGTTTTGGAAATATGGGTGACTAAAGTAGTCGCTTTGCGATGTGCGGACAGCAATTTGTCTAAGTTTGACATGAATTATAAAATAAATATGGAAGTGTGCTAACATTACATACACATAGGGTGATAGAATAGAACCAGAACTTTAGTATTATACCAACCAAGTTTCCGTAATAACTTAGGTTTTGGAAATATGGGTAGTTAAAGTAGTCGCTTTGCGATGTGCGTACAGCGATTTGTCTAAGTTTGACATGAAATATAAAATAAATACGGAAGTGTGCCAACACGACGTACACATAGGATGATAGAATAGGACAAGAACTGTAGGACTATACAACCCAAGTTACCGTAAAAACTTAGGTTTTGGAAATATGGGTGATTAAATTAGCCGCTTTGCGATGTGCGGTCAGCGATTTGTCTAAGTTTGACATGAAATATAAAATAAATACGGAAGTGTGCCAACATAACGTACACATAGGGTGATAGAATAGAACCAGAACTTCAGTATTGTTCCAAAAAAGTTACCGTAAAAACTTAGGTTTTGGAAATATGGGTGGTTAAAGTAGCCGCTTTGCGATTTGCGGTCAGCGATTTGTCTTATTTTGACATGAAATACAAAATAAATACGGAATTGGGGTTACATGACGTAGACATAGGGTGATAGAATAGGACCAGAAATATAGTATTATACCACCGAAGTAACCGTAAAAACGTAGGTTTTGGAAATATGGTTGACTAAAGTAGACGCTTTGCGATGTGCGGACAGCGATTTGTCTAAGTTTGACATGAAATATAAATAAATACGGTAGTGTGCCAACATTACGTACACTTAGGATGATAGAATAGAACAAGGACTGTAGGACTATACCACGCAAGTTACCGTAAAAACTTAGGTTTTGGAAATATGGGTGATTAAATTAGCCGCCTTGCGATGTGCGGTTAGCGATTTGTCTAAGTTTGACAGGAAATATAAAATAAAAATGGAAGTGTGCTAACATTACATACACATTGCGTGATAGAATAGAACCAGAACTTTAATATTATACAAACCAAGTTACCGTAAAAACTTAGGTTTTGGAAATATGGGTAGTTAAAGTAGTCGCTTTGCGATGTGCGGACAGCGATTTGTCTTAGTTTGACATGAAATATTGAATAAATACGGAAGTGTGCCAACATCACGTACACATAGGATGATAGAATAGGACAAGAACTGTAGGACTATACCACCCAAGTTACCTTAAAAACGTAGGTTTTGGAAATATGGTTGACTAAAGTAGACGCTTTGCGATTTGCGGACAGCGATTTGTCTAAGTTTGACATGAAATATAAAATAAATACGGAAGTGTGCCAAAATTAGGTACACATAGAGTGATAGAATAGAACCAGAACTTAAGTATTATACCAACCTAGTTTCCGTAAAAACTTATGTTCTGGAAATATGGGTAGTTAAAGTAGTCGCTTTGCGATGTGCGGTCAGCGATTTGTCTAAGTTTGACATGAAATATAAAATAAATATGGATGTGTGCTAACACTACATACACATAGGGTGATAAAATCGAACCAGAACTTTAGTATTATACCAACCAAGTTTCCTTAAAAACTTAGGTTTTGGAAATATGGGTAGTTAAAGTAGTCGCTTTGCGATGTGCGGACAGCGATTTGTCTAAGTTTGACATGAAATATAAAATAAATACGGAAGTGTGCCAACATGACGTACACATAGGATGATAGAATAGGACAAGAACTGTAGGACTATACCACCCAAGTTACCGTAAAAACTTAGGTTTAAGAAATATGGGTGATTAAAGTAATTGCTTTGCGATATGCGGACAGCGATTTGTCTAAATTTTACATGAAATATAAAATAAATACAGAAGTGTGCCAACATGACGTACCCATAGGATGATAGAATAGGACTAGAACTTCAGTACTATACCACAAAAGTTATGGTAAAAACTTAGGTTTTGGAAATATGGGTGATTAAATTAGCCGCTTTGCGATGTGCGGTTAACGATTTGTCTAAGTTTGACATGAAATATAAAATAAATATGGAAATGTGCTAACATTACATACACATAGGGTGATAGAATAGAACCAGAACTTTAGTATTATACCAACCAAGTTTCCTTAAAAACTTAGGTTTTGGAAATATGGGTAGTTAAAGTAGTCGCTTTGCGATGTGCGGACAGCGATTTGTCTAAGTTTGACATGAAATATAAAATAAATACGGAAGTGTGCCAACATGACGTACACATAGGATGATAGAATAGGACAAGAACTGTAGGACTATACCACCCAAGTTACCGTAAAAACTTAGGTTTTGGAAATATGGGTGATTAAATTAGCCGCTTTGCGATGTGCGTTTAGCGATTTGTCTAAGTTTGACATGAATTATAAAATAAATACAGAAGTGTGCCAACATGACTTACCCATAAGATGATAGAATAGGACTAGAACTTTAGTACTATACCACCCAAGTTACCTTAAAAACTTAGGTTTAGGAAATATGGGTGATTAAAGTAATTGCTTTGCGATATGCGGACATCGATTTGTCTAAATTTTACATGAAATATAAAATAAATACAGAAGTGTGCCAACATGACGTACCCATAGGATGATAGAATAGGACTAGAACTTCAGTACTATACCACCCAAGTTATGGTAAAAACTTAGGTTTTGGAAATATGGGTGATTAAATTAGCCACTTTGCGATGTGCGGTTAACGATTTGTCTAAGTTTGACATGAAATATAAAATAAATATGGAAGTGTGCTAACATTACATACACATAGCGTGATAGAATAGAACCAGAACTTTAGTATTATACAAACCAAGTTACCGTAAAAACGTAGGTTTTGGAAATATGGGTAGTTAAAGTAGTCGCTTTGCGATGTGCGGACAGCGATTTGTCTTAGTTTGACATGAAATATTGAATAAATATGGAAGTGTGCCAACATTACTTACACATAGGATGATAGAATAGGACAAGAACTGTAGGACTATACCACCCAAGTTACCGTAAAAACGTAGGTTTTGGAAATATGGGTGATTAAATTAACCGCTTTGCGATGTGCGGTCAGCGACTTATCTAATTTTGACATGAAATATAAAATAAATACGGAAGTGTACCAACACTAGGTACACATAGAGTGATAGAATAGAACCAGAACTTTAGTATTATACCAAACAAGTTACCGTAAAAACTTAGGATTTGGAAATATGGGTGGTTAAAGTAGCCGCTTTGTGATGTGCGGTCAGCGATTTGTCTTAGTTTGACATGAAATATAAAATAAATACGGAAGTATGCCAACATGACGTACACATAGGATGATAGAATAGGACCAGAACCTTTGTACTTTACCACACAAGTTACCATAAAAACTTAGGTTTTGGAAATATGGGTGATTAAAGTAGTCGCTTTGCGATGTGCGGTCAGCGATTTGTCTAGGTTTGACATGAATTATAAATTAAATATGGACGTGTGCTAACATTACATACACATAGGGTGATAGACTATAACCAGAACTTAAGTATTATTCCAACCAAGTTACCGTAAAAACTTAGGTTTTGGAAATATGTGTAGATAAAGTAGTCGCTTTGCGATGTGCGGACAGCAATTTGTCTAGGTTTGACATGAAATATAAAAATAAATACGGAGTTCTGGATACATGACGTACAAATAGAGTGATAGAATAGTACCAGAAATATAGTATTATACCACCGAAGTTACCGTAAAAATTTAGGTTTTGGAAATATGGGTGACTAAAGTAGTCGCTTTGCGATGTGCGGACAGCGATTTGTTTAAGTTTAACACAAAAATAAAAAAGAAATACGGATGTGGGGATACATAACGTACACATAGGGTGATATAATAGTACCAGAAATATATTATTATTCCACCGAAGTTACCGTAAAAACTTAGGTTTTGTAAATATGGGTGGTTAAAGTAGTCGCTTTGCGATGTGCGGACAGCGATTCGTCTAAGTTTGACATGAAATATAAAAACATACGGAAGTGTGCCAACATTACGTACACATAGGATGATAGAATAGGACAAGAACTGTAGGACTGTACCACCAAAGTTACCGTAAAGACTTAGGTTTTGGAAATATGGGCGATTAAATTAGCCGCTTTGCGATGTGCGGTTAGCGATTTGTCTAAGTTTGACATGAAATATAAAATAAATACGGAAGTGTGCCAAAATTAGGTACACATAGAGTGATAGAATAGAACCAGAACTTTAGTATTATACCAACCTAGTTTCCGTAAAAACTTATGTTTTGGAAATATGGGTGATTAAATTAGCCGCTTTGCGATGTGCGTTTAGCGATTTGTCTAAGTTTGACATGAATTATAAAATAAATACAGAAGTGTGCCAACATGACTTACCCATAAGATGATAGAATAGGACTAGAACTTTAGTACTATACCACCCAAGTTACCTTAAAAACTTAGGTTTAGGAAATATGGGTGATTAAAGTAATTGCTTTGCGATATGCGGACATCGATTTGTCTAAATTTTACATGAAATATAAAATAAATACAGAAGTGTGCCAACATGACGTACCCATAGGATGATAGAATAGGACTAGAACTTCAGTACTATACCACCCAAGTTATGGTAAAAACTTAGGTTTTGGAAATATGGGTGATTAAATTAGCCACTTTGCGATGTGCGGTTAACGATTTGTCTAAGTTTGACATGAAATATAAAATAAATATGGAAGTGTGCTAACATTACATACACATAGCGTGATAGAATAGAACCAGAACTTTAGTATTATACAAACCAAGTTACCGTAAAAACGTAGGTTTTGGAAATATGGGTAGTTAAAGTAGTCGCTTTGCGATGTGCGGACAGCGATTTGTCTTAGTTTGACATGAAATATTGAATAAATATGGAAGTGTGCCAACATTACTTACACATAGGATGATAGAATAGGACAAGAACTGTAGGACTATACCACCCAAGTTACCGTAAAAACGTAGGTTTTGGAAATATGGGTGATTAAATTAACCGCTTTGCGATGTGCGGTCAGCGACTTATCTAATTTTGACATGAAATATAAAATAAATACGGAAGTGTACCAACACTAGGTACACATAGAGTGATAGAATAGAACCAGAACTTTAGTATTATACCAAACAAGTTACCGTAAAAACTTAGGATTTGGAAATATGGGTGGCTAAAGTAGCCGCTTTGTGATGTGCGGTCAGCGATTTGTCTTAGTTTGACATGAAATATAAAATAAATACGGAAGTATGCCAACATGACGTACACATAGGATGATAGAATAGGACCAGAACCTTTGTACTTTACCACACAAGTTACCATAAAAACTTAGGTTTTGGAAATATGGGTGATTAAAGTAGTCGCTTTGCGATGTGCGGTCAGCGATTTGTCTAGGTTTGACATGAATTATAATTTAAATATGGACGTGTGCTAACATTACATACACATAGGGTGATAGACTATAACCAGAACTTAAGTATTATTCCAACCAAGTTACCGTAAAAACTTAGGTTTTGGAAATATGTGTAGATAAAGTAGTCGCTTTGCGATGTGCGGACAGCAATTTGTCTAGGTTTGACATGAAATATAAAAATAAATACGGAGTTCTGGATACATGACGTACAAATAGAGTGATAGAATAGTACCAGAAATATAGTATTATACCACCGAAGTTACCGTAAAAATTTAGGTTTTGGAAATATGGGTGACTAAAGTAGTCGCTTTGCGATGTGCGGACAGCGATTTGTTTAAGTTTAACACAAAAATAAAAAAGAAATACGGATGTGGGGATACATAACGTACACATAGGGTGATATAATAGTACCAGAAATATATTATTATACCACCGAAGTTACCGTAAAAACTTAGGTTTTGTAAATATGGGTGGTTAAAGTAGTCGCTTTGCGATGTGCGGACAGCGATTCGTCTAAGTTTGACATGAAATATAAAAACATACGGAAGTGTGCCAACATTACGTACACATAGGATGATAGAATAGGACAAGAACTGTAGGACTGTACCACCAAAGTTACCGTAAAGACTTAGGTTTTGGAAATATGGGCGATTAAATTAGCCGCTTTGCGATGTGCGGTTAGCGATTTGTCTAAGTTTGACATGAAATATAAAATAAATACGGAAGTGTGCCAAAATTAGGTACACATAGAGTGATAGAATAGAACCAGAACTTTAGTATTATACCAACCTAGTTTCCGTAAAAACTTATGTTTTGGAAATATGGGTGATTAAATTAGCCGCTTTGCGATGTGCGTTTAGCGATTTGTCTAAGTTTGACATGAAATATAAAATAAATACAGAAGTGTGCCAACATGACGTACCCATAGGATGATAGAATAGGACTAGAACTTCAGTACTATACCACAAAAGTTATGGTAAAAACTTAGGTTTTGGAAATATGGGTGATTAAATTAGCCGCTTTGCGATGTGCGGTTAACGATTTGTCTAAGTTTGACATAAATATAAAATAAATATGGAAATGTGCTAACATTACATACACATATGGTGATAGAATAGAACCAGAACTTTAGTATTATACCAACCAAGTTTCCGTAAAAACTTAGGTTATGGAAATATGGGTAGTTAAAGTATTCGCTTTGCGATTTGCGGACAGCGATTTGTCTAAGTTTAACACAAAAAAAAGAAATACGGATGTGGGGATACATGACGTACACATAGGGTGATATAATAGTACCAGAAATATATTATTATACCACCGAAGTTACCGTAAAAACTTAGGTTTTGTAAATATGGGTGGTTAAAGTAGTCGCTTTGCGATGTGCGGACGGCGATTCGTCTAAGTTTGACATGAAATATAAAAACATACGGAAGTGTGCCAACATTACGTACACATAGGATGATAGAATAGGACAAGAACTGTAGGACTATACCACCCAAGTTACCGTAAAAACTTAGGTTTTGGAAATATGGGCGATTAAATTAGCCGCTTTGCGATGTGCGGTTAGCGATTTGTCTAAGTTTGACATGAAATATAAAATAAATACGGAAGTGTGCCAAAATTAGGTACACATAGAGTGATAGAATAGAACCAGAACTTTAGTATTATACCAACCAAGTTTCCGTAAAAACTTATGTTTTGGAAATATGGGTAGTTAAAGTAGTCGCTTTGCGATGTGCGGTCAGCGATTTGTCTAAGTTTGACATGAAATATAAAATAAATATGGATGTGTGCTAACACTACATACACATAGGGTGATAGAATCGAACCAGAACTTTAGTATTATACCAACCAAGTTTCCTTAAAAACTTAGGTTTTGGAAATATGGGTAGTTAAAGTAGTCGCTTTGCGATGTGCGGACAGCGATTTGTCTAAGTTTGACATGAAATATAAAATAAATACGGAAGTGTGCCAACATGACGTACACATAGGATGATAGAATAGGACAAGAACTGTAGGACTATACCACCCAAGTTACCGTAAAAACTTAGGTTTTGGAAATATGGGTGATCAAATTAGCCGCTTTGCGATGTGCGAAATATAAAATAAATATGGAAGTGTGCTAACATTACATACACATAGGGTAATAGAATAGAACCAGAACTTTAGTATTATACCAACCAAGTTTCCGTAAAAACTCAGGTTTTGGAAATATGGGTAGTTAAAGTAGTCGCTTTGCGATGTGCGGTCAGCGATTTGTCTAAGTTTGACATGAATTATAAAATAAATACAGAAGTTTGCCAACATGACTTACCCATAAGATGATAGAATAGGACTAGAACTTTAAAACTATACCACCCAAGTTACCTTAAAAACTTAGGTTTAGGAAATATGGGTGATAAAAGTAATTGCTTTGCGATATGCGGACAGCGATTTGTCTAAATTTTACATGAAATATAAAATAAATACGGAAGTGTGCCAACATGACGTACCCATAGGATGATAGAATAGGACCAGAAATTTAGTGTTATACCACCCAAATTACCGTAAAAACTTAGGTTTTGGAAATATGGGTGATTAAATTAGCCGCTTTGCGATGTGCGGTCAGCGACTTGTCTAAGTTTTACATGAAATATAAAATAAATACAGAAGTGTGCCAACATGACGTACCCATAGGATGATAGAATAGGACTAGAACTTTAGTACTATACCACCCAAGTTACCTGAAAAACTTAGGTTTTTAAAATACGGCTGATAAAGGAGGTCGCTTTGCGATGTCCGGACAGCGATTTGTCTAAGTTTGATATGAATTATAAAAATCAAGAATGAATTGTGGATACATGACGTGCACATAGGGTGATAGAAAAGGACCAGAAATTTAGTGTTATACCACCCAAGTTACCGTAAAAATTTAGGTTTTGGAAACATGGGTGATAAAAGTAGCCGCTTTGCGATATGCGGTCAGCGATTTGCCTAAGTTTGAATTAAATATAAAAAATACGGAAGTGTGCCAACATAACTTATAGGATGATAGATTAGGACCAGAACTGAAGACTATACCACCCAAGTTGCCGTAAAAACTTAGGTTTTGGAAATATGGGTGATTAAATTAGCCGCTTTGCGATGTGCGGTCAGCGACTTGTCTAAGTTTTACATGAAATATAAAATAAATACAGAAGTGTGCCAACATGACGTACCCATAGGATGATAGAATAGGACTAGAACTTTAGTACTATACCACCCAAGTTACCTGAAAAACTTAGGTTTTGGAAATATGGCTGATAAAGGAGGTCGCTTTGCGATGTCCGGACAGCGATTTGTCTAAGTTTGATATGAATTATAAAAATCAATAATGAATTGTGGATACATGACGTGAACATAGGGTGATTGAAAAGGACCAGAAATTTAGTGTTATACCATCCAAGTTACCGTAAAAATTTAGGTTTTGGAAATATGGGTGATTATATTAGCCGCTTTGCGATATGCGGTCAGCGACTTGTCTAAGTTTGACATGCAATATAAAATAAATACGGAAGTGTGCCAACATTAGGTACACATAGAGTAATAGAATAGAACCAGAACTTTAGTACTATACCAAACAAGTTACCGTAAAAACGTAGGTTTTGGAAATATGGGTGGTAAAAGTAGCCGCTTTGCGATGTGCGGTCAACGATATGTCTTAGTTTGACATGAAATATAAAATAAATACGGAAGTGTGCCAACATGACGTACACATAGGATGATAGAATAGGACCAGAACCTTTGTACTTTACCACCCAAGTTACCATAAAATCTTAGGTTTTGGAAATATGGGTGAATAAAGTAGTCGGTTTGCGATGTCCAGTCAACGATTTTTCTAAGTTTGAAATGAATTATAAAATAAATATGGAAGTGTGCTAACATTAGATACACATATGGTGATAGAATAGAACCAGAACTTTAGTATTATTCCAACCAAGATACCGTAAGAACTTAGGTTTTGGAAATATGGGTGATTAAATTAGTCGCTTTGCGATTTGCGGACAGCGATTTGTCTAAGTTTAACATAAAATATAAAAATAAATACGGATGTGTGGATACATGACGTACACATAGGGTGATAGAATAGTACCAGAAATATAGTATTATACCACCGAAGTTATCGTAAAAACTTAGGTTTTGTAAATATGGATGGTTAAAGTAGTCGCTTTGCGATGTGTGGACAGCGATTTGTCTAAGTTTGACATGAAATATAAAAAAAATACGGAAGTGTGCCAACATTACGTACACATAGGATGATAGAATAGGACAAGAACTGTAGGACTATACAACCCAAGTTACCGTAAAAACGTAGGTTTTGGAAATATGAATGATTAAATTAGCCGCTTTGCGATGTGCGGTCAGCGATTTGTCTAACTTTGACATGAAATATAAAATAAATAAAGAAGTGTGCCAACATTACGTACACTTAGGATGATAGAATAGGACAAGAACTGTAGGACTATACCCCCCAAGTTACCGTAAACACTTAGCTTTTGGAAATATGGGTGATTAAATTAGCCGCCTTGCGATGTGCGGTTAGCGATTTGTCTAAGTTTGACAGGAAATATAAAATGAAAATGGAAGTGTGCTAACATTACATACACATAGCGTGATAGAATAGAACCAGAACTTTAGTATTATACAAACCAAGTTACCGTAAAAACTTAGATTTTGGAAATATGGGTAGTTAAATTAGTCGCTTTGCGATGTGCGGACAGCGATTTGTCTTAGTTTGACATGAAATATTGAATAAATACGGAAGTGTGCCAACATTACGTACACATAGGATGATAGAATAGGACAAGAACTGTAGGACGATACCACCCAAGTTACCGTAAAAACGTAGGTTTTGGAAATATGGGTGATTAAATTAGCCGCTTTGCGATGTGCGGTCAGCGACTTATCTAATTTTGACATGAAATATAAAATAAATACGGAAGTGTGCCAACATTAGGTACACATAGAGTGATAGAATAGAACCAGAACTTTAGTATTATACCAAACAAGTTACCGTAAAAACTTAGGATTTGGAAATATGGGTGGTTAAAGTAGCCGCTTTGTGATGTGCGGTCAGCGATTTCTCTTAGTTTGACATGAAATATAAAATAAATTCGGAAGTATGCCAACATGACGTACACATAGGATGATAGAATAGGACCAGAACATTTGTACTTTACCACACAAGTTACCATAAAAACTTAGGTTTTGGAAATATGGGTAGTTAAAGTAGTCGCTTTGCGATGTGCGGTCAGCAATTTGTCTAAGTTTGACATGAATTATAAAATAAATATGGACGTGTGCTAACATTACATACACATAGGGTGATAGAATATAACCAGAACTTTAGTATTATTCCAACCAAGTTACCGTAAAAACTTAGGTTTTGGAAATATGGGTGACTAAAGTAGTCGCTTTGCGATGTGCGGACAGCAATTTGTCTAGGTTTGACATGAAATATAAAAATAAATACGGAGTTCTGGATACATGACGTACAAATAGAGTGATAGAATAGTACCAGAAATATAGTATTATACCACCGAAGTTACCGTAAAAATTTAGGTTTTGGAAATATGGGTGACTAAAGTAGTCGCTTTGCGATGTGCGGACAGCGATTTGTCTAAGTTTAACACAAAAATAAAAAATAAATACGGATGTGTGGATACATGACGTACACATAGGGTTATATAATAGTACCAGAAATATATTATTATACCACCGAAGTTACCGTAAAAACCTAGGTTTTGTAAATATGGGTGGTTAAAGTAGTCGCTTTCCGATGTGCGGACAGCGATTCGTCTAAGTTTGACATGAAATATAAAAACATACGGAAGTGTGCCAACATTACGTACACATAGGATGATAGAATAGGACAAGAACTGTAGGACTATACCACCCAAGTTACCGTAAAAACTTAGGTTTTGGAAATATGGGCGATTAAATTAGCCGCTTTGCGATGTGCGGTTAGCGATTTGTCTAAGTTTGACATGAAATATAAAATAAATACGGAAGTGTGAAAACATTAGGTACACATAGAGTGATAGAATAGAACAAGAACTTTAGTATTATACCAACCAAGTTTCCGTAAAAACTTATGTTTTGGAAATATGGGTAGTTAAAGTAGTCGCTTTGCGATGTGCGGTCAGCGATTTGTCTAAGTTTGACATGAAATATAAAATAAATACGGAAGTGTGCCAACATGACGTACACATAGGATGATAGAATAGGACAAGAACTGTAGGACTATACCACCCAAGTTACCGTAAAAACTTAGGTTTTGGAAATATGGGTGATTAAATTAGCTGCTTTGCGATGTGCGTTTAGCGATTTCTCTAAGTTTGACATGAAATACAAAATAAATATGGATGTGTGCTAACATTACATACACATAGGGTGATAGAATAGAACCAGAACTTTAGTATTATACCAACCAAGTTTCCGTAAAAACTTAGGTTTTGGAAATATGGGTAGTTAAAGTAGTCGCTTTGCGATGTGCGGTCAGCGATTTGTCTAAGTTTGACATGAATTATAAAATAAATACAGAAGTGTGCCAACATGAATTACCCATAAGATGATAGAATAGGACTAGAACTTTAGTACTATACCACCCAAGTTACCTTAAAAACTTAGGTTTAGGAAATATGGGTGATTAAAGTAATTGCTTTGCGATATGCGGACAGCGATTTGTCTAAAGTTTACATGAAATATAAAATAAATACAGAAGTGTCCCAACATGACGTACCCATAGGATGATAGAATAGGACTAGAACTTCAGTACTATACCACCCAAGTTATGGTAAAAACTTAGGTTTTGGAAATATGGGTGATTAAATTAGCCGCTTTGCGATGTGCGGTTGACGATTTGTCTAAGTTTGACATGAAATATAAAATAAATATGGAAGTGTGCCAACATTACGTACACTTAGGATGATAGAATAGAACAAGGACTGTAGGACTATACCACCCAAAATACCGTAAAAACTAAGGTTTTGGACATATGGGTGATTAAATTAGCCGCTTTGCGATGTGCGGTCAGCGATTTGTCTAAGTTTTACATGAAATATAAAATAAATACAGAAGTGTGCCAACATGACGTACCCATAGGATGATAGAATAGGACTAGAACTTCAGTACTATACCACCCAAGTTACCTGAAAAACTTAGGTTTTGGAAATATGGTGATTAAGGTAGTCGCTTTGCGATGTGCGGACAGCGATTTGTCTAAAATTGATATGAATTATAAAAATCAATATGGAATTGTGGATACATGACTTAGACATAGGGTGATAGAATAGGACCAGAAATATAGTATTTTACCACCGAAGATACCTAAAAAACTTAAGTTTTGGAAATATGGTTGATTAAAGTAGTCGCTTTGCGATGTGCGGACAGCGATTTGTCTAAGTTTGACATGAAATATAAAATAAATACGGAGGTGTGCCAACATGACGTACACATAGAATGATAGAATAGGACAAGAACTGTAGGACTATACCACCCAAGTTACCGTAAAAACTTAGGTTTTGGAAATATGGGTGATTAAATAAGCCGCTTTGCGATGTGCGGTCAGCGATTTGTCTTATTTTGACATGAAATACAAAATAAATACGGAATTGGGGATGCATGACGTAGACATAGGGTGATAGAATAGGACCAGAAATATAGTATTATACCACCGAAGTAACCGTAAAAACTTAGGTTTTGGAAATATGGTTGACTAAAGTAGTCGCTTTGCGATGTGCGGACAGCGATTTGTCTAAGTTTGACATGAAATATAAATAAATACGGAAGTGTGCCAACATTACGTACACTTAGGATGATAGAAAAGAACAAGGACTGTAGGACTATACCACCCAAGTTACCGTAAAAACTAAGGTTTTGGACATATGGGTGATTAAATTAGCCGCTTTGCGATGTGCGGTCAGCGATTTGTCTAAGTTTGACATGAAATATAAAATAAATAAAGAAGTGTGCCAACATTACGTACACTTAGGATGATAGAATAGGACAAGAACTGTAGGATTATACCCCCCAAGTTACCGTAAAAACTTAGGTTTTAGAAATATGGGTGATTAAATTAGCCGCCTTGCGATGTGCGAAATATAAAATAAATATGGAAGTGTGCTAACATTACATACACATAGGGTGATAGAATAGAACCAGAACTTTAGTATTATACCAACCAAGTTTCCGTAAAAACTCAGGTTTTGGAAATATGGGTAGTTAAAGTAGTCGCTTTGCGATGTGCGGTCAGCGATTTGTCTAAGTTTGACATGAATTATAAAATAAATACAGAAGTTTGCCAACATGACTTACCCATAAGATGATAGAATAGGACTAGAACTTTAGTACTATACCACCCAAGTTACCTTAAAAACTTAGGTTTAGGAAATATGGGTGATAAAAGTAATTGCTTTGCGATATGCGGACAGCGATTTGTCTAAATTTTACATGAAATATAAAATAAATACGGAAGTGTGCCAACATGACGTACCCATAGGATGATAGAATAGGACCAGAAATTTAGTGTTATACCACCCAAATTACCGTAAAAACTTAGGTTTTGGAAATATGGGTGATTAAATTAGCCGTTTTGCGATGTGCGGTCAGCGACTTGTCTAAGTTTTACATGAAATATAAAATAAATACAGAAGTGTGCCAACATGACGTACCCATAGGATGATAGAATAGGACTAGAACTTTAGTACTATACCACCCAAGTTACCTGAAAAACTTAGGTTTTGGAAATACGGCTGATAAAGGAGGTCGCTTTGCGATGTCCGGACAGCGATTTGTCTAAGTTTGATATGAATTATAAAAATCAAGAATGAATTGTGGATACATGACGTGCACATAGGGTGATAGAAAAGGACCAGAAATTTAGTGTTATACCAACCAAGTTACCGTAAAAATTTAGGTTTTGGAAACATGGGTGATAAAAGTAGCCGCTTTGCGATATGTGGTCAGCGATTTGCCTAAGTTTGAATTAAATATAAAAAATACGGAAGTGTGCCAACATAACTCATAGGATGATAGATTAGGACCAGAACTGTAGGACTATACCACCCAAGTTGCCGTAAAAACTTAGGTTTTGGAAATATGGGTGATTAAATTAGCCGCTTTGCGATGTGCGGTCAGCGACTTGTCTAAGTTTTACATGAAATATAAAATAAATACAGAAGTGTGCCAACATGACGTACCCATAGGATGATAGAATAGGACTAGAACTTTAGTACTATACCACCCAAGTTACCTGAAAAACTTAGGTTTTGGAAATATGGCTGATAAAGGAGGTCGCTTTGCGATGTCCGGACAGCGATTTGTCTAAGTTTGATATGAATTATAAAAATCAATTATGAATTGTGGATACATGACGTGCACATAGGGTGATTGAAAAGGACCAGAAATTTAGTGTTATACCACCCAAGTTACCGTAAAAATTTAGGTTTTGGAAATATGGGTGATTAAATTAGCCGCTTTGCGATATGCGGTCAGCGACTTGTCTAAGTTTGACATGCAATATAAAATAAATACGGAAGTGTGCCAACATTAGGTACACATAGAGTGATAGAATAGAACCAGAACTTTAGTACTATACCAAACAAGTTACCGTAAAAACGTAGGTTTTGGAAATATGGGTGGTTAAAGTAGCCGCTTTGCGATGTGCGGTCAACGATATGTCTTAGTTTGACATGAAATATAAAATAAATACGGAAGTGTGCCAACATGACGTACACATAGGATGATAGAATAGGACCAGAACCTTTGTACTTTACCACCCAAGTTACCATAAAATCTTAGGTTTTGGAAATATGGGTGAATAAAGTAGTCGGTTTGCGATGTCCAGTCAACGATTTGTCTAAGTTTGAAATGAATTAGAAGAATAGAATAGAATAAAATAGAATAGGACAAGAACTGTAGGACGATACCACCCAAGTTACCGTAAAAACGTAGGTTTTGGAAATATGGGTAGTTAAAGTAGTCGCTTTGCGATGTGCGGTCAGCGATTTGTCTAAGTTTGACATGAATTATAAAATAAATATGGACGTGTGCTAACATTACATACACATAGGGTGATAGAATATAACCAGAACTTTAGTATTATTCCAACCAAGTTACCGTAAAAACTTAGGTTTTGGAAATATGTGTAGATAAAGTAGTCGCTTTGCGATGTGCGGACAGCAATTTGTCTAGGTTTGACATGAAATATAAAAATAAATACGGAGTTCTGGATACATGACGTACAAATAGAGTGATAGAATAGTACCAGAAATATAGTATTATACCACCGAAGTTACCGTAAAAATTTAGGTTTTGGAAATATGGGTGACTAAAGTAGTCGCTTTGCGATGTGCGGACAGCGATTTGTCTAAGTTTAACACAAAAATAAAAAATAAATACGGATGTGTGGATACATGACGTACACATAGGGTGATATAATAGTACCAGAAATATATTATTATACCACCGAAGTTACCGTAAAAACCTAGGTTTTGTAAATATGGGTGGTTAAAGTAGTCGCTTTGCGATGTGCGGACAGCGATTCGTCTAAGTTTGACATGAAATATAAAAACATACGGAAGTGTGCCAACATTACGTACACATAGGATGATAGAATAGGACAAGAACTGTAGGACTATACCACCCAAGTTACCGTAAAAACTTAGGTTTTGGAAATATGGGCGATTAAATTAGCCGCTTTGCGATGTGCGGTTAGCGATTTGTCTAAGTTTGACATGAAATATAAAATAAATACGGAAGTGTGAAAACATTAGGTACACATAGAGTGATAGAATAGAACCAGAACTTTAGTATTATACCAACCAAGTTTCCGTAAAAACTTATGTTTTGGAAATATGGGTAGTTAAAGTAGTCGCTTTGCGATGTGCGGTCAGCGATTTGTCTAAGTTTGATATGAAATATAAAATAAATATGGATGTGTGCTAACATTACATACACATAGGGTGATAGAATCGAACCAGAACTTTAGTATTATACCAACCAAGTTTCCGTAAAAACTTAGGTTTTGGAAATATGGGTAGTTAAAGTAGTCGCTTTGCGATGTGCGGTCAGCGATTTGTCTAAGTTTGACATGAATTATAAAATAAATACAGAAGTGTGCCAACATGACTTACCCATAAGATGATAGAATAGGCCTAGAACTTTAGTACTATACCACCCAAGTTACCTTAAAAACTTAGGTTTAGGAAATATGGGTGATTAAAATAATTACTTTGCGATATGCGGTCAGCGATTTGTCTAAAGTTTACATGAAATATAAAATAAATACAGAAGTGTGCCAACATGACGTACCCATAGGATGATAGAATAGGACCAGAACATTTGTACTTTACCACACAAGTTACCATAAAAACTTAGGTTTTGGAAATATGGGTGATTACAGTAGTCGCTTTGCGATGTGCGGTCAGCGATTTGTCTAAGTTTGACATGAAATATAAAATAAATATGGATGTTTGCTAACATTACATACACATAGGGTGATAGAATCGAACCAGAACTTTAGTATTATACCAACCAAGTTTCCGTAAAAACTTAGGTTTTGGATATATGGGTAGTTAAAGTAGTCGCTTTGTGATGTGCGGACAGCGATTTGTCTAATTTTGACATGAAATATAAATAAATATGGAAGTGTGCCAACATTACGTACACTTAGGATGATAGAATAGAACAAGGACTGTAGGACTATACCACCCAAAATACTGTAAAAACTAAGGTTTTGGACATATGGGTGATTAAATTAGCCGCTTTGCGATGTGCGGTCAGCGATTTGTCTAAGTTTTACATGAAATATAAAATAAATACAGAAGTGTGCCAACATGACGTACCCATAGGATGATAGAATAGGACTAGAACTTCAGTACTATACCACCCAAGTTACCTGAAAAACTTAGGTTTTGGAAATATGGTGATTAAGGTAGTCGCTTTGCGATGTGCGGACAGCGATTTGTCTAAGTTTGATATGAATTATAAAAATCAATATGGAATTGTGGATACATGACTTAGACATAGGGTGATAGAATAGTACCAGAAATATAGTATTATACCACCGAAGTTACCGTAAAAATTTAGGTTTTGGAAATATGGGTGACTAAAGTAGTCGCTTTGCGATGTGCGGACAGCGATTTGTCTAAGTTTAACACAAAAATAAAAAATAAATACGGATGTGTGGATACATGACGTACACATAGGGTGATATAATAGTACCAGAAATATATTATTATACCACCGAAGTTACCGTAAAAACCTAGGTTTTGTAAATATGGGTGGTTAAAGTAGTCGCTTTGCGATGTGCGGACAGCGATTCGTCTAAGTTTGACATGAAATATAAAAACATACGGAAGTGTGCCAACATTACGTACACATAGGATGATAGAATAGGACAAGAACTGTAGGACTATACCACCCAAGTTACCGTAAAAACTTAGGTTTTGGAAATATGGGCGATTAAATTAGCCGCTTTGCGATGTGCGGTTAGCGATTTGTCTAAGTTTGACATGAAATATAAAATAAATACGGAAGTGTGAAAACATTAGGTACACATAGAGTGATAGAATAGAACCAGAACTTTAGTATTATACCAACCAAGTTTCCGTAAAAACTTATGTTTTGGAAATATGGGTAGTTAAAGTAGTCGCTTTGCGATGTGCTGTCAGCGATTTGTCTAAGTTTGACATGAAATATAAAATAAATATGGATGTGTGCTAACATTACATACACATAGGGTGATAGAATCGAACCAGAACTTTAGTATTATACCAACCAAGTTTCCGTAAAAACTTAGGTTTTGGATATATGGGTAGTTAAAGTAGTCGCTTTGTGATGTGCGGACAGCGATTTGTCTAACTGGTATAGAACTTCAGTACTATACCACCCAAGTTATGGTAAAAACTTAGGTTTTGGAAATATGGGTGATTAAATTAGCCGCTTTGCGATGTGCGGTTAACGATTTGTCTAAGTTTGACATGAAATATAAAATAAATATGGAAATGTGCTAACATTACATACACATAGGATGATAGAATAGGACCAGAACATTTGTACTTTACCACACAAGTTACCATAAAAACTTAGGTTTTGGAAATATGGGTGATTAAAGTAGTCGCTTTGCGATGTGCGGTCAGCGATTTGTCTAAGTTTGACATGAAATATAAAATAAATATGGATGTTTGCTAACATTACATACACATAGGGTGATAGAATCGAACCAGAACTTTAGTATTATACCAACCAAGTTTCCGTAAAAACTTAGGTTTTGGATATATGGGTAGTTAAAGTAGTCGCTTTGTGATGTGCGGACAGCGATTTGTCTAATTTTGACATGAAATATAAATAAATATGGAAGTGTGCCAACATTACGTACACTTAGGATGATAGAATAGAACAAGGACTGTAGGACTATACCACCCAAAATACTGTAAAAACTAAGGTTTTGGACATATGGGTGATTAAATTAGCCGCTTTGCGATGTGCGGTCAGCGATTTGTCTAAGTTTTACATGAAATATAAAATAAATACAGAAGTGTGCCAACATGACGTACCCATAGGATGATAGAATAGGACTAGAACTTCAGTACTATACCACCCAAGTTACCTGAAAAACTTAGGTTTTGGAAATATGGTGATTAAGGTAGTCGCTTTGCGATGTGCGGACAGCGATTTGTCTAAGTTTGATATGAATTATAAAAATCAATATGGAATTGTGGATACATGACTTAGACATAGGGTGATAGAATAGTACCAGAAATATAGTATTATACCACCGAAGTTACCGTAAAAATTTAGGTTTTGGAAATATGGGTGACTAAAGTAGTCGCTTTGCGATGTGCGGACAGCGATTTGTCTAAGTTTAACACAAAAATAAAAAATAAATACGGATGTGTGGATACATGACGTACACATAGGGTGATATAATAGTACCAGAAATATATTATTATACCACCGAAGTTACCGTAAAAACCTAGGTTTTGTAAATATGGGTGGTTAAAGTAGTCGCTTTGCGATGTGCGGACAGCGATTCGTCTAAGTTTGACATGAAATATAAAAACATACGGAAGTGTGCCAACATTACGTACACATAGGATGATAGAATAGGACAAGAACTGTAGGACTATACCACCCAAGTTACCGTAAAAACTTAGGTTTTGGAAATATGGGCGATTAAATTAGCCGCTTTGCGATGTGCGGTTAGCGATTTGTCTAAGTTTGACATGAAATATAAAATAAATACGGAAGTGTGAAAACATTAGGTACACATAGAGTGATAGAATAGAACCAGAACTTTAGTATTATACCAACCAAGTTTCCGTAAAAACTTATGTTTTGGAAATATGGATAGTTAAAGTAGTCGCTTTGCGATGTGCTGTCAGCGATTTGTCTAAGTTTGACATGAAATATAAAATAAATATGGATGTGTGCTAACATTACATACACATAGGGTGATAGAATCGAACCAGAACTTTAGTATTATACCAACCAAGTTTCCGTAAAAACTTAGGTTTTGGATATATGGGTAGTTAAAGTAGTCGCTTTGTGATGTGCGGACAGCGATTTGTCTAACTGGTATAGAACTTCAGTACTATACCACCCAAGTTATGGTAAAAACTTAGGTTTTGGAAATATGGGTGATTAAATTAGCCGCTTTGCGATGTGCGGTTAACGATTTGTCTAAGTTTGACATGAAATATAAAATAAATATGGAAATGTGCTAACATTACATACACATAGGATGATAGAATAGGACCAGAACATTTGTACTTTACCACACAAGTTACCATAAAAACTTAGGTTTTGGAAATATGGGTGATTAAAGTAGTCGCTTTGCGATGTGCGGTCAGCGATTTGTCTAAGTTTGACATGAAATATAAAATAAATATGGATGTTTGCTAACATTACATACACATAGGGTGATAGAATCGAACCAGAACTTTAGTATTATACCAACCAAGTTTCCGTAAAAACTTAGGTTTTGGATATATGGGTAGTTAAAGTAGTCGCTTTGTGATGTGCGGACAGCGATTTGTCTAAGTTTGACATGAAATATAAATAAATATGGAAGTGTGCCAACATTACGTACACATAGGATGATAGAATAGGACAAGAACTGTAGGACTATACCACCCAAGTTACCGTAAAAACTTAGGTTTTGGAAATATGGGCGATTAAATTAGCCGCTTTGCGATGTGCGGTTAGCGATTTGTCTAAGTTTGACATGAAATATAAAATAAATACGGAAGTGTGAAAACATTAGGTACACATAGAGTGATAGAATAGAACCAGAACTTTAGTTTTATACCAACCAAGTTTCCGTAAAAACTTATGTTTTGGAAATATGGGTAGTTAAAGTAGTCGCTTTGCGATGTGCGGACAGCGATTTGTCTAAGTTTACATTAAATATAAAATAAATACGGAAGTGTGCCAACATGACGTACACATAGGATGATAGAATATGACAAGAACTGTAGGACTATACCACCCAAGTTACCGTAAAAACTTAGGTTTTGGAAATATGGGTGATTAAATTAGCCGCTTTGCGATGTGCGTTTAGCGATTTCTCTAAGTTTGACATGAAATACAAAATAAATATGGATGTGTGCTAACATTACATACACATAGGGTGATAGAATAGAACCAGAACTTTAGTATTATACCAACCAAGTTTCCGTAAAAACTTAGGTTTTGGAAATATGGGTAGTTAAAGTAGTCGCTTTGCGATGTGCGGTCAGCGATTTGTCTAAGTTTGACATGAATTATAAAATAAATACAGAAGTGTGCCAACATGACTTACCCATAAGATGATAGAATAGGACTAGAACTTTAGTACTATACCACCCAAGTTACCTTAAAAACTTAGGTTTAGGAAATATGGGTGATTAAAGTAATTGCTTTGCGATATGCGGACAGCGATTTGTCTAAAGTTTACATGAAATATAAAATAAATACAGAAGTGTGCCAACATGACTTACCCATAGGATGATAGAATAGGACTAGAACTTCAGTACTATACCACCCAAGTTATGGTAAAAACTTAGGTTTTGGAAATATGGGTGATTAAATTAGCCGCTTTGCGATGTGCGGTTAACGATTTGTCTAAGTTTGACATGAAATATAAAATAAATATGGAAATGTGCTAACATTACATACACATAGGATGATAGAATAGGACCAGAACATTTGTACTTTACCACACAAGTTACCATAAAAACTTAGGTTTTGGAAATATGGGTGATTAAAGTAGTCGCTTTGCGATGTGCGGTCAGCGATTTGTCTAAGTTTGACATGAAATATAAAATAAATATGGATGTTTGCTAACATTACATACACATAGGGTGATAGAATCGAACCAGAACTTTAGTATTATACCAACCAAGTTTCCGTAAAAACTTAGGTTTTGGATATATGGGTAGTTAAAGTAGTCGCTTTGTGATGTGCGGACAGCGATTTGTCTAAGTTTGACATGAAATATAAATAAATATGGAAGTGTGCCAACATTACGTACACTTAGGATGATAGAATAGAACAAGGACTGTAGGACTATACCACCAAAAATACCGTAAAAACTAAGGTTTTGGACATATGGGTGATTAAATTAGCCGCTTTGCGATGTGCGGTCAGCGATTTGTCTAAGTTTTACATGAAATATAAAATAAATACAGAAGTGTGCCAACATGACGTACCCATAGGATGATAGAATAGGACTAGAACTTCAGTACTATACCACCCAAGTTACCTGAAAAACTTAGGTTTTGGAAATATGGTGATTAAGGTAGTCGCTTTGCGATGTGCGGACAGCGATTTGTCTAAGTTTGATATGAATTATAAAAATCAATATGGAATTGTGGATACATGACTTAGACATAGGGTGATAGAATAGGACCAGAAATATAGTATTTTACCACCGAAGATACCTAAAAAACTTAAGTTTTGGAAATATGGTTGATTAAAGTAGTCGCTTTGCGATGTGCGGACAGCGATTTGTCTAAGTTTGACATGAAATATAAAATAAATACGGAGGTGTGCCAACATGACGTACACATAGGATGATAGAATAGGACAAGAACTGTAGGACTATACCACCCAAGTTACCGTAAAAACTTAGGTTTTGGAAATGTGGGTGATTAAATAAGCCGCTTTGCGATGTGCGGTCAGCGATTTGTCTTATTTTGACATGAAATACAAAATAAATACGGAATTGGGGATGCATGACGTAGACATAGGGTGATAGAATAGGACCAGAAATATAGTATTATACCACCGAAGTAACCGTAAAAACTTAGGTTTTGGAAATATGGTTGACTAAAGTAGTCGCTTTGCGATGTGCGGACAGCGATTTGTCTAAGTTTGACATGAAATATAAATAAATACGGAAGTGTGCCAACATTACGTACACTTAGGATGATAGAAAAGAACAAGGACTGTAGGACTATACCACCCAAGTTACCGTAAAAACTAAGGTTTTGGACATATGGGTGATTAAATTAGCCGCTTTGCGATGTGCGGTCAGCGATTTGTCTAAGTTTGACATGAAATATAAAATAAATAAAGAAGTGTGCCAACATTACGTACACTTAGGATGATAGAATAGGACAAGAACTGTAGGATTATACCCCTCAAGTTACCGTAAAAACTTAGGTTTTGGAAATATGGGTGATTAAATTAGCCGCCTTGCGATGTGCGAAATATAAAATAAATATGGAAGTGTGCTAACATTACATACACATAGGGTGATAGAATAGAACCAGAACTTTAGTATTATACCAACCAAGTTTCCGTAAAAACTCAGGTTTTGGAAATATGGGTAGTTAAAGTAGTCGCTTTGCGATGTGCGGTCAGCGATTTGTCTAAGTTTGACATGAATTATAAAATAAATACAGAAGTTTGCCAACATGACTTACCCATAAGATGATAGAATAGGACTAGAACTTTAGTACTGTACCACCCAAGTTACCTTAAAAACTTAGGTTTAGGAAATATGGGTGATAAAAGTAATTGCTTTGCGATATGCGGACAGCGATTTGTCTAAATTTTACATGAAATATAAAATAAATACGGAAGTGTGCCAACATGACGTACCCATAGGATGATAGAATAGGACCAGAAATTTAGTGTTATACCACCCAAATTACCGTAAAAACTTAGGTTTTGGAAATATGGGTGATTAAATTAGCCGCTTTGCGATGTGCGGTCAGCGACTTGTCTAAGTTTTACATGAAATATAAAATAAATACAGAAGTGTGCCAACATGACGTACCCATAGGATGATAGAATGGGACTAGAACTTTAGTACTATACCACCCAAGTTACCTGAAAAACGTAGGTTTTGGAAATACGGCTGATAAAGGAGGTCGCTTTGCGATGTCCGGACAGCGATTTGTCTAAGTTTGATATGAATTATAAAAATCAAGAATGAATTGTGGATACATGACGTGCACATAGGGTGATAGAAAAGGACCAGAAATTTAGTGTTATACCACCCAAGTTACCGTAAAAATTTAGGTTTTGGAAACATGGGTGATAAAAGTAGCCGCTTTGCGATATGCGGTCAGCGATTTGCCTAAGTTTGAATTAAATATAAAAAATACGGAAGTGTGCCAACATAACTCATAGGATGATAGATTAGGACCAGAACTGTAGGACTATACAACCCAAGTTGCCTTAAAAACTTAGGTTTTGGAAATATGGGTGATTAAATTAGCCGCTTTGCGATGTGCGGTCAGCGACTTGTCTAGGTTTTACATGAAATATAAAATAAATACAGAAGTGTGCCAACATGACGTACCCATAGGATGATAGAATAGGACTAGAACTTTAGTACTATACCACCCAAGTTACCTGAAAAACTTAGGTTTTGGAAATATGGCTGATAAAGGAGGTCGCTTTGCGATGTCCGGACAGCGATTTGTCTAAGTTTGATATGAATTATAAAAATCAATAATGAATTGTGGATACATGACGTGCACATAGGGTGATTGAAAAGGACCAGAAATTTAGTGTTATACCACCCAAGTTACCGTAAAAATTTAGGTTTTGGAAATATGGGTGATTAAATTAGCCGCTTTGCGATATGCGGTCAGCGACTTGTCTAAGTTTGACATGCAATATAAAATAAATACGGAAGTGTGCCAACATTAGGTACACATAGAGTGATAGAATAGAACCAGAACTTTAGTACTATACCAAACAAGTTACCGTAAAAACGTAGGTTTTGGAAATATTGGTGGTTAAAGTAGCCGCTTTGCGATGTTCGGTCAACGATATGTCTTAGTTTGACATGAAATATAAAATAAATACGGAAGTGTGCCAACATGACGTACACATAGGATGATAGAATAGGACCAGAACCTTTGTACTTTACCACCCAAGTTACCATAAAATCTTAGGTTTTGGAAATATGGGTGAATAAAGTAGTCGGTTTGCGATGTCCAGTCAACGATTTGTCTAAGTTTGAAATGAATTAGAAGAATAGAATAGAATAGAATAGAATAGGACAAGAACTGTAGGACGATACCACCCAAGTTACCGTAAAAACGTAGGTTTTGGAAATATGGGTAGTTAAAGTAGTCGCTTTGCGATGTGCGGTCAGCGATTTGTCTAAGTTTGACATGAATTATAAAATAAATATGGACGTGTGCTAACATTACATACACATAGGGTGATAGAATATAACCAGAACTTTAGTATTATTCCAACCAAGTTACCGTAAAAACTTAGGTTTTGGAAATATGTGTAGATAAAGTAGTCGCTTTGCGATGTGCGGACAGCAATTTGTCTAGGTTTGACATGAAATATAAAAATAAATACGGAGTTCTGGATACATGACGTACAAATAGAGTGATAGAATAGTACCAGAAATATAGTATTATACCACCGAAGTTACCGTAAAAATTTAGGTTTTGGAAATATGGGTGACTAAAGTAGTCGCTTTGCGATGTGCGGACAGCGATTTGTCTAAGTTTAACACAAAAATAAAAAATAAATACGGATGTATGGATACATGACGTACACATAGGGTGATATAATAGTACCAGAAATATATTATTATACCACCGAAGTTACCGTAAAAACCTAGGTTTTGTAAATATGGGTGGTTAAAGTAGTCGCTTTGCGATGTGCGGACAGCGATTCGTCTAAGTTTGACATGAAATATAAAAACATACGGAAGTGTGCCAACATTACGTACACATAGGATGATAGAATAGGACAAGAACTGTAGGACTATACCACCCAAGTTAACGTAAAAACTTATTTTTTGGAAATATAGGCGATTAAATTAGCCGCTTTGCGATGTGCAATTAGCGATTTGTCTAAGTTTGACATGAAATATAAAATAAATACGGATGTGTGAAAACATTAGGTACACATAGAGTGATAGAATAGAACCAGAACTTTAGTATTATACCAACCAAGTTTCCGTAAAAACTTATGTTTTGGAAATATGGGTAGTTAAAGTAGTCGCTTTGCGATGTGCGGTCAGCGATTTGTCTAAGTTTGACATGAAATATAAAATAAATATGGATGTGTGCTAACATTACATACACATAGGGTGATAGAATCGAACCAGAACTTTAGTATTATACCAACTAAGTTTCCGTAAAAACTTAGGTTTTGGAAATATGGGTAGTTAAAGTAGTCGCTTTGCGATGTGCGGTCAGCGATTTGTCTAAGTTTGACATGAATTATAAAATAAATACAGAAGTGTGCCAACATGACTTACCCAAAAGATGATAGAATAGGACTAGAACTTTAGTACTATACCACCCAAGTTACCTTAAAAACTTAGGTTTAGGAAATATGGGTGATTAAAGTAATTGCTTTGCGATATGCGGACAGCGATTTGTCTAAAGTTTACATGAAATATAAAATAAATACAGAAGTGTGCCAACATGACGTACCCATAGGATGATAGAATAGGACCAGAACATTTGTACTTTACCACACAAGTTACCATAAAAACTTAGGTTTTGGAAATATGGGTGATTACAGTAGTCGCTTTGCGATGTGCGGTCAGCGATTTGTCTAAGTTTGACATGAAATATAAAATAAATATGGATGTTTGCTAACATTACATACACATAGGGTGATAGAATCGAACCAGAACTTTAGTATTATACCAACCAAGTTTCCGTAAAAACTTAGGTTTTGGATATATGGGTAGTTAAAGTAGTCGCTTTGTGATGTGCGGACAGCGATTTGTCTAAGTTTGACATGAAATATAAATAAATATGGAAGTGTGCCAACATTACGTACACTTAGGATGATAGAATAGAACAAGGACTGTAGGACTATACCACCCAAAATACCGTAAAAACTAAGGTTTTGGACATATGGGTGATAAAATTAGCCGCTTTGCGATGTGCGGTCAGCGATTTGTCTAAGTTTTACATGAAATATAAAATAAATACAGAAGTGTGCCAACATGACGTACCCATAGGATGATAGAATAGGACTAGAACTTGAGTACTATACCACCCAAGTTACCTGAAAAACTTAGGTTTTGGAAATATGGTGATTAAGGTAGTCGCTTTGCGATGTGCGGAGAGCGATTTGTCTAAGTTTGATATGAATTATAAAAATCAATATGGAATTGTGGATACATGACTTAGACATAGGGTGATAGAATAGGACCAGAAATATAGTATTTTACCACCGAAGATACCTAAAATACTTAGGTTTTGGAAATATGGTTGATTAAAGTAGTCGCTTTGCGATGTGCGGACAGCGATTTGTCAAAGTTTGACATGAAATATAAAATAAATACGGAGGTGTGCCAACATGACGTACACATAGGATGATAGAATAGGACAAGAACTGTAGGACTATACCACCCAAGTTACCGTAAAAACTTAGGTTTTGGAAATATGGGTGATTAAATTAGCCGCTTTGCGATGTGCGGTCAGCGACTTGTCTAAGTTTTACATGAAATATAAAATAAATACAGAAGTGTGCCAACATGACGTACCCATAGGATGATAGAATAGAACTAGAACTTTAGTACTATACCACCCAAGTTACCTGAAAAACTTAGGTTTTGGAAATACGGCTGATAAAGGAGGTCGCTTTGCGATGTCCGGACAGCGATTTGTCTAAGTTTGATATGAATTATAAAAATCAAGAATGAATTGTGGATACATGACGTGCACATAGGGTTATACAAAAGGACCAGAAATTTAGTGTTATACCACCCAAGTTACCGTAAAAATTTAGGTTTTGGAAACATGGGTGATAAAAGTAGCCGCTTTGCGATATGCGGTCAGCGATTTGCCTAAGTTTGAATTAAATATAAAAAATACGGAAGTGTGCCAACATAACTCATAGGATGATAGATTAGGACCAGAACTGTAGGACTATACCACCCAAGTTGCCGTAAAAACTTAGGTTTTGGAAATATGGGTGATTAAATTAGCCGCTTTGCGATGTGCGGTCAGCGACTTGTCTTAGTTTTACATGAAATATAAAATAAATACAGAAGTGTGCCAACATGACGTACCCATAGGATGATAGAATAGGACTAGAACTTTAGTACTATACCACCCAAGTTACCTGAAAAACTTAGGTTTTGGAAATATGGCTGATAAAGGAGGTCGCTTTGCGATGTCCGGACAGCGATTTGTCTAAGTTTGATATGAATTATAAAAATCAATTATGAATTGTGGATACATGACGTGCACATAGGGTGATTGAAAAGGACCAGAAAGTTAGTGTTATACCACCCAAGTTACCGTAAAAATTTAGGTTTTGGAAATATGGGTGATTAAATTAGCCGCTTTGCGATATGCGGTCAGCGACTTGTCTAAGTTTGACATGCAATATAAAATAAATACGGAAGTGTGCCAACATTAGGTACACATAGAGTGATAGAATAGAACCAGAACTTTAGTACTATTCTGAAAACAACTTGGTAAAACTATAAAAAAAGTGTTGTTTTCAGATAATGGCGACCTTAGAGACAGGACTTTACCTAATTTTCTTAGATTGGAATTGAACTGATTGAAACTGAAATAAGATGGAAATAACTAAACGAAAGAAATGTAGAGCGGCAATTCGAAGAATATTCACAAAAACAAAGAATGAAATTGAAGGTTTATTGAAAGATAAAGGAACTATTGATTGGATAAAGATAAAAGCATTATTAAAAGTATTGGATTCTCACAACACATCACTACTGAAGGAAGACACGACAATATACAATGGCTTGTTAGAGGATGATGGCACACCTGAAAACGAGATCGATGAAGAAATGGAAAGTCAAAGGGAATATCAAATCACCTACCAAATGATCAAGGAAGAAGTCGAACAAATACAAATGGATCAGGAACGGGATGTAGAACGAGCGTCTGTCGTAAGTTTGCGCACACATGGGACAGAGCAGGTAGGCCCGAATTGTTCATATAAACTTCCATTGATTAAATTTAAAGAGTTTGGTGGGGATTTGAAAGATTGGTTACCATTTTGGTCCCAATTTTCCAAAATAGACGGGGATTGCTCAATTAATCCTAATGACAAATTTCAATATCTTCTCATGGCTACAACACCTAATTCAATCGCAAGGGACGTGGTTGAAAGCTATCCAGCCACAGGTGAAATGTATCCGGAAGCAATTAATGCTTTGAAATCTCGTTTTGGTAGAGATGACCTACTTACAGAATATTACATTAGGGAAATGTTGAAAATTATAATTACTAATGCAACAACCTCAAAGAAAGTTTCTGTATCCGAGTTATATGACAAACTACAATGTCATCTAAGAAACTTAGAAAGTTTAGGTGTGTCTTCCGGCACTTGCGCACCCATTTTATTACCATTAGTTTCATCTTGTTTACCAGAAGACGTTTTAAAACTTTGGGAAAGGACAAGTTCAAAATTTTCTAGTAGCCTCTCCATTGGACAAAGCAAAACTTCCAAAGACCTTCTTGAAAACTTACTAGCGTTTTTGAAAGGGGAAATTGAGGGAGAACAAAAAGTTAAGTTAGCTCTTACGGGGTTTGGTCTCTCATATCAAAAGTACAAAGAAAGAGAGAGGTCCCAAAAGATTTCAGATAACCCCATAAATAAGTCTGAAGTATCTACAGCTGTAGATTTAAGTAGAACTACTGCAGTTCAAATCAGAAAACCGGTAAACTGTATATTTTGTTCCTTACCACACAAAGCTCAAGACTGTATTAAAGCTCAGTCAATGTCCTTAGAAGAAAGAAGATCTGTAGTCAATAGTAAGAGAGCTTGTTTTTGTTGTTTAAAGGTAGGTCATGTAGCTAGTAAATGTAAGAACAGACCTAGGTGTATTTTGTGTAAGAAATCTCACTTTGTGATTATGTGCAATTCATCCCTTCCTGATGAAAGTAATAAAAGTAGCTCCAGTGGTAATCCAAGCCAGGATCAGGTAAAAGGGAATCAATCTCTAGCTAATTTTAACTCTTGTAATGTTCTATTACAAACTTTGAGGGTCAATGTGCGAGGACCTAAGGGTGTTCATACAGCAAGAGCTTTGATTGATACGGGTTCCCAACGGTCCTATATATTATCCAAAACAGCGTCTATGGTAGGATATGAGCCCACAAGTCAAGAAACCGTGCAACATTCTCTGTTTGGTGGGAGTTTTTCTGATGTAATTTGTCACAATATTTATAAAATATATGTTGAAACTCTAAATGAGGATTATAGTTGTAATTTTGATGCATTGGACCAATGTAAGATCTGTGGGAACGTTTCGTCTATTCCAAAGGGCGTTTGGTTAGATGAACTTGCTGCTCAAGGTATTGAACTTAGTGATCTGGACACTAGTGGACCTATTGAGATTTTAATAGGGGCTGATATTGCAGGTAAACTTTTGACAGGTGAACACAAACTACTAAATTGTGGGTTGGTTTCCGTACGAACAAAGTTAGGTTGGACCTTAATGGGTAAGATACCGGAGAAAAAACATAGAAGAACAAATTTGGCTACTTTAGTGACGACTATGTTTACAACAGAAGCTAAGATAAGTGACTTGTGGAATTTAGATTCATTAGGGATACGGGATCCGAAAGAAATGTGTTCAAAACACGATTTAGAAGTTGAATGTCAAAAACATTTTTTAGAGACTGTAAAGGTAACAAATGAAGGACGATATGAAGTTTGCCTTCCATGGATTGACAGTCATCCTCCACTTCCAGATAACTATGAAATAGCAAGTAAAAGACTAACTTCAACATTGAAGAAATTGAGGAGTGAAGGGCTGTACGACACGTACCACTCTGTATTTGATAGTTGGTTGGAAGAAAACATAATAGAAGAAGTACCCATTTCAGAAATGGATAAACCTGCTCACTACCTACCTCATCGACACGTTGTAAAGCCTGAAAGCACAACTCCTGTTCGACCAGTTTTCGACGCAAGTGCTCATGAGTATAAAAGTCCCTCACTTAATCAATGTCTAGTGAAAGGCCCAAATCTAATTGAGAAAATTCCTTCAGTAATAGCTCGTTTTCGACTGAAAGAAGTGGGCGTCATAGGAGATATACGAAAAGCATTCTTACAAATCAGCTTGAATGAACGGGATAGAGATTTTTTGAGGTTTTTATGGACAAACAAGAATGACGAGTTAAAAATTTATAGACATTGCCGAGTAGTTTTTGGTCTATGTTCGAGTCCATTTTTGTTAGAAGCTTCAATAAAGCTACACCTGGAAGAAACTTTAACTCGATGTAAGTTAGGTGAACTAAATTGGTCAACAGAATTCGTTGAAATTCTTGCTTCTAGCTTTTACGTTGACAACTGTGTTTGTAGCTTAGAAAGTCAAGAACAAGCACAACAGTTTATAAAAGTCGCTACGGAAGTCATGAATGAAAGGAAGTTTGAACTTCGAGGATGGGAAACGACATCTGATTGCTTAACCTCCCCTTCAAAATCAAATGTACTTGGTTTGGTGTGGGATAGGAGCTTAGATACATTGGAAGTAAACTTATCGGGTTTAAAGGAAATTGATACTAGTAAAGTAACTAAACGGATTATACTCAGTGTAGCACACCATATTTTCGACCCCATTGGATTTACTTGCTGTGTGACTTTGTTACCCAAATTGTTACTCCAACACACTTGGGAGAAGGGAGTAGGTTGGGATGAGGAAGTTGATGAAAAGACCAAGAAAGAGTTCTTAAAGTGGTTGAGAGACATTCCCTACTTGTCTCAAATTAAAATACCAAGATGGCTTCCTGGTACAAACTCGATGGAAAATTGGTCTCTTCATATTTTTTCTGATGCTAGTAAAACTTCTTATGGAGCCGTTATTTTCCTAAGGGTTCAATTTGAAGGATACGTTCGTGTTGAATTAGTCGCAGCTAAGTCTAGAGTAACTCCAGCTAATAAATCATCGAAAGTAATGACCATACCGAGACTCGAATTATTGGCCGCTTCCATATCTGCTCGGTTATTCACAACGGTTGTTAACGATTTTGGGTTATCTAGTGTTAACACTTATTTTTGGACTGATTCAACAACAGTTTTAGCGTGGATTAAAAGAAATTATTCTTGGAATGTATTTGTTAACAATAGAGTAACGGAAATCAAAAAGTTAACGTCGGGAAATGAATGGAGGTACATTCCAGGAAACATGAACCCTGCAGATCTTCCCTCTCGTGGTTGTTCTGCTCTGCAACTACTTGAATCTCGTTGGTGGGAGGGTCCCTGTTGGTTAAGACAACCTCCACAAGAATGGCCGAAATTGGATGCTCCTTATAATGAAGAAGACATTAACAGCGAAAGGAAAAGAACAGTTGTCTCAGTGTTATCCAGTGAATCACAAAATGGCTGGTTTCATAGTGGATGTTCATCGTACAAAAAGACAGTGAGAGTGATAGGATGGATCTATCGATTTGTAAATAATGTATTAACAAAAAGTAAAAGTAATAAATGTGATCTAACTTGTGAAGAGTTTTCATTTGCGGAGGATAAACTGTTATCTCTTGTACAAAGTGAATCATTTTCCGGAGTCTGTGATTCTAAACTTAGTAGTTTAATGCCTTTTGAGGACAAAAAGGGCTTAATAAGAGTGAAGACAAAAGTATCTCATAGAGATGATACTAATGACTTTTGTTATCCTATTGTGCTTCCATGTTCAACCAACACTATTGTTTTTAGGTTAATAATGGACATTCACAAGGACAACTGTCATGTAGGTAGCCAGATGATAATGACTATTTTAAGACAACGGTTTTGGATCCTTGGAGGAAGAAAATCGATAAAAAATGTCCTAAAGTCTTGTATAATATGTAAAAGACACTCATCTAAAAAAGTTGAGTCCACTTCAACTCCATTACCTCTAGATCGGGTAAGAAATGCAAAGGTTTTTGAAGTAACAGGTGTTGATCTTGCTGGTCCTATATATTTGAAGAGAGTAAATGGAACATGTAAAGCATGGATATGTTTATTCACTTGTGGTGTATACAGAGCTGTGCACTTAGAGTTGCTCTCATCGTTAACCACGGATTGTTTTCTCATGGGACTGAGAAGATTCATAAGTCGACGAGGACGACCAAGTATAATTTACAGTGATCATGGAACAAACTTTACTGGATCAGATAATGCTTTGAAAAATCTAAATTGGACTTTAATTGAACAATATAGTTCTGTTAGGAAGATCCAATGGAAATATTCACCACCCACTGGTCCATGGTGGGGAGGCTGGTGGGAAAGGTTAATTGGAATACTGAAGAAGTTGCTACGCAGAGTGTTAGGAAGATCATCGGTGAATGAAGAGGAAATGCGAACTATTCTTTGTGATTGTGAAGCTGTCATCAACTCAAGACCTTTGACATATGTGTCTGATGATCCAAAAGACTTGACTCCTCTAACTCCAAGCTTATTTTTGCAAGATGTCGAAGAAGTTGGGATACCAGATTTTGATCTTGTCGAAGCTGCTGATCTTAACCAACGATTGAACTACCGCCAAAACTTGAAGAAAACTCTCATGCAAAGATTTCGTTCTGAATACCTTGGCCAGTTACAACTTCATGCTAATCAACACAAACCCTATGAGCTGACTATTGGAGAAGTGGTATTAGTTGGGAGTGATGGGTTAAAGAGATTAAATTGGCCTTTGGCACGTATAGAGGAACTAATCAAAGGAAAAGATGGGAATGTGCGACTAGTTAGGCTAAAAACGCAAAAGGGTGAAATAATAAGACCTGTTCAACGAATATTTCCTCTAGAAATAAAGTGTAGTGTCACAGAAGACAAAAACATCCAAGAATGTCTACGACAATCAGCTAAGCAAGTTTCTGGACAGACATCTGATAGAACAGTGACAATTGAAGATTCAAAACCTCCATCTCAAGAGTCGAGTCCTAGAATAAAATATTCAAGAAGTGGAAGGGCGATACGTACTCCTCTCAAGTTCGAATCACAAATGTAATACTTTATATGTAAATGAAGTTCATTTCTATTTTTGTTTGGTGGGAGGATGTTGGAAGATAAGTAATCTATAGTCGAAATAAATAATTGAATTCAAATGTTGTGATGACAGCTGATGGTGTATGTTTTTGTTTACTTGTTTTGATGTTAAAGATAGTTTTTATATAAAGAGTCTTTTAATTTCATGTAGAATAAAAAGGTTTAATTTAATCGTTTGAGTATTAATCGTTTTAAGTATCAATCAGTAAATTCAATAAACAGAAATATTAAAATGAAAACAACACTTTTTTTATAGTTTTATCAAGTTGTTTTCAGAACTATACCAAACAAGTTACCGTAAAAACGTAGGTTTTGGAAATATGGGTGGTTAAAGTAGCCGCTTTGCGATGTGCGGTCAACGATATGTCTTAGTTTGACATGAAATATAAAATAAATACGGAAGTGTGCCAACATGACGTACACATAGGATGATAGAATAGGACCAGAACCTTTGTACTTTACCACCCAAGTTACCATAAAATCTTAGGTTTTGGAAATATGGGTGAATAAAGTAGTCGGTTTGCGATGTCCAGTCAACGATTTGTCTAAGTTTGAAATGAATTAGAAGAATAGAATAGAATAGAATAGAATAGGACAAGAACTGTAGGACGATACCACCCAAGTTACCGTAAAAACGTAGGTTTTGGAAATATGGGTGATTAAATTAGCCGCTTTGCGATGTGCGGTCAGCGACTTATCTAATTTTGACATGAAATATAAAATAAATACGGAAGTGTGCCAACATTAGGTACACATAGAGTGATAGAATAGAACCAGAACTTTAGTATTATACCAAACAAGTTACCGTAAAAACTTAGGATTTGGAAATATGGGTGGTTAAAGTAGCCGCTTTGTGATGTGCGGTCAGCGATTTCTCTTAGTTTGACATGAAATATAAAATAAATTCGGAAGTATGCCAACATGACGTACACATAGGATGATAGAATAGGACCAGAACATTTGTACTTTACCACACAAGTTACCATAAAAACTTAGGTTTTGGAAATATGGGTAGTTAAAGTAGTCGCTTTGCGATGTGCGGTCAGCGATTTGTCTAAGTTTGACATGAATTATAAAATAAATATGGACGTGTGCTAACATTACATACACATAGGGTGATAGAATATAACCAGAACTTTAGTATTATTCCAACCAAGTTACCGTAAAAACTTAGGTTTTGGAAATATGGGCGATTAAATTAGCCGCTTTGCGATGTGCGGTTAGCGATTTGTCTAAGTTTGACATGAAATATAAAATAAATACGGAAGTGTGAAAACATTAGGTACACATAGAGTGATAGAATAGAACCAGAACTTTAGTATTATACCAACCAAGTTTCCTTAAAAACTTAGGTTTTGGAAATATGGGTAGTTAAAGTAGTCGCTTTGCGATGTGCGGACAGAGATTTGTCTAAGTTTGACATGAAATATAAAATAAATACGGAATTGTGCCAACATGACGTACACATAGGATGATAGAATAGGACAAGAACTGTAGGACTATACCACCCAAGTTACCGTAAAAACTTAGGTTTTGGAAATATGGGTGATTAAATTAGCCGCTTTGCGATGTGCGTTTAGCGATTTCTCTAAGTTTGACATGAAATACAAAATAAATATGGATGTGTGCTAACATTACATACACATAGGGTGATAGAATAGAACCAGAACTTTAGTGTTATACCAACCAAGTTTCCGTAAAAACTTAGGTTTTGGAAATATGGTGATTAAGGTAGTCGCTTTGCGATGTGCGGACAGCGATTTGTCTAAGTTTGATATGAATTATAAAAATCAATATGGAATTGTGGATACATGACTTAGACATAGGGTGATAGAATAGGACCAGAAATATAGTATTTTTACCACCGAAGATACCTAAAAAACTTAGGTTTTGGAAATATGGTTGATTAAAGTAGTCGCTTTGCGATGTGCGGACAGCGATTTGTCTAAGTTTGACATAAAATATAAAATAAATACGTAGGTGTGCCAACATGACGTACACATAGGATGATAGAATAGGACAAGAACTGTAGGACTATACCACCCAAGTTACCGTAAAAAACTTTTGTTTTGGAAATATGGGTGATTAAATTAGCCGCTTTGCGATGTGCGGTCACCGATTTGTCTTATTTTGACATGAAATACAAAATAAATACGAAATTGGGGATGCATGACGTAGACATAGGGTGATAGAATAGGACCAGAAATATAGTATTATACCACCGAAGTAACCGTAAAAACTTAGGTTTTGGAAATATGGTTGACTAAAGTAGTCGCTTTGCGATGTGCGGACAGCGATTTGTCTAAGTTTGACATGAAATATAAATAAATACGGAAGTGTGCCAACATTACGTACACTTAGGATGATAGAATAGGACCAGAAATTTAGTGTTATACCACCCAAATTACCGTAAAAACTTAGGTTTTGGAAATATGGGTGATTAAATTAGCCGCTTTGCGATGTGCGGTCAGCGACTTGTCTAAGTTTTACATGAAATATAAAATAAATACAGAAGTGTGCCAACATGACGTACCCATAGAATGATAGAATAGGACTAGAACTTTAGTACTATACCACCCAAGTTACCTTAAAAACTTAGGTTTAGGAAATATGGGTGATAAAAGTAATTGCTTTGCGATATGCGGACAGCGATTTGTCTAAATTTTACATGAAATATAAAATAAATACGGAAGTGTGCCAACATGACGTACCCATAGGATGATAGAATAGGACCAGAAATTTAGTGTTATACCACCCAAATTACCGTAAAAACTTAGGTTTTGGAAATATGGGTGTTTAATTAGCCGCTTTGCGATATGCGGTCAGCGACTTGTCTAAGTTTGACATGCAATATAAAATAAATACGGAAGTGTGCCAACATTAGGTACACATAGAGTGATAGAATAGAACCAGAACTTTAGTACTATACCAAACAAGTGACCGTAAAAACGTAGGTTTTGGAAATATGGGTGGTTAAAGTAGCCGCTTTGCGATGTGCGGTCAACGATTTGTCTAAGTTTGACATGAAATATAAAGAAAATACGGAAGTGTGCCAACATAACGTACACATAGGATGATAGAATAGGACAAGAACAGTAGGACTATACCACCCAAGTTACCGTAAAAACGTAGGTTTTGGAAATATGGGTGATTAAATTAGCCGCTTTGCGATGTGCGTTTAGCGATTTGTCTAAGTTTGACATGAAATATAAAATAAATACGGAAGTGTGCCAACATGACGTACACATAGGATGATAGAATAGGACCAGAACCTTTGTACTTTACCACCCAAGTTACCATAAAATCTTAGGTTTTGGAAATATGGGTGTATAAAGTAGTCGGTTTGCGATGTCCAGTCAACGATTTGTCTAAGTTTGAAATGAATTATAAAATAAATATGGAAGTGTGCTAACATTAGATACACATATGGTGATAGAATAGAACCAGAACTTTAGTATTATTCGAACCAAGATACCGTAAGAACTTAGGTTTTGGAAATATGGGTGATTAAATTAGTCGCTTTGCGATTTGCGGACAGCGATTTGTCTAAGTTTAACATAAAATATAAAAAAATACGGATGTGTGGATACATGACGTACACATAGGGTGATAGAATAGTACCAGAAATATAGTATTATACCACCGAAGTTATCGTAAAAACTTAGGTTTTGTAAATATGGATGGTTAAATTAGTCGCTTTGCGATGTGTGGACAGCGATTTGTCTAAGTTTGACATGAAATATAAAGAAAATACGGAAGTGTGCCAACATAACGTACACATAGGATGATAGAATAGGACAAGAACTGTAGGACTATACCACCCAAGTTACCGTAAAAACGTAGGTTTTGGAAATATGGGTGATTAAATTAGCCGCTTTGCGATGTGCGTTTAGCGATTTGTCTAAGTTTGACATGAAATATAAAATAAATATGGATGTGTGCTAACATTACATACACATAGGGTGATAGAATAGAACCAGAACTTTAGTATGATACCAACCAAGTTTCCGTAAAAACTTAGGTTTTGGAAATATGGGTAGTTAAATTAGTCGCTTTGCGATGTGCGGTCAGCGATTTGTCTAAGTTTGACATGAATTATAAAATAAATACAGAAGTGTGCCAACATGACTTACCCATAAGATGATAGAATAGGACTAGAACTTTAGTACTATACCACCCAAGTTACCTTAAAAACTTAGGTTTAGGAAATATGGATGATTAAAGTAATTGCTTTGCGATATGCGGACAGCGATTTGTCTAAATTTTACATGAAATATAAAATAAATACGGAAGTGTGCTAACATGACGTACCCATAGGATGATAGAATAGGACCAGAAATTTAGTGTAATGCCACCCAAATTACCGTAAAAACTTAGGTTTTGGAAATATGGGTGATTAAATTAGCCGCTTTGCGATGTGCGGTCAGCGACTTGTCTAAATTTTACATGAAATATAAAATAAATACGGAAGTGTGCCAACATGACGTACCCATAGGATGATAGAATAGGACCAGAAATTTAGTGTTATACCACCCAAATTACCGTAAAAACTTAGGTTTTGGAAATATGGGTGATTAAATTAGCCGCTTTGCGATGTGCGGTCAGCGACTTGTCTAAGTTTTACATGAAATATAAAATAAATACAGAAGTGTGCCAACATGACGTACCCATAGGATTATAGAATAGGACTAGAACTTTAGTACTATACCACCCAAGTTACCTGAAAAACTTAGGTTTTGGAAATACGGCTGATAAAGGAGGTCGCTTTGCGATGTCCGGACAGCGATTTGTCTAAGTTTGATATGAATTATAAAAATCAAGAATGAATTGTGGATACATGACGTGCACATAGGGTGATAGAAAAGGACCAGAAATTTAGTGTTATACCACCCAAGTTACCGTAAAAATTTAGGTTTTGGAAACATGGGTGATAAAAGTAGCCGCTTTGCGATATGCGGTCAGCGATTTGCCTAAGTTTGAATTAAATTTAAAAATACGGAAGTGTGCCAACATAAATCATAGGATGATAGATTAGGACCAGAACTGTAGGACTATACCACCCAAGTTGCCGTAAAAACTTAGGTTTTGGAAATATGGGTGATTAAATTAGCCGCTTTGCGATGTGCGGTCAGCGACTTGTCTAAGTTTTACATGAAATATAAAATAAATACAGAAGTGTGCCAACATGACGTACCCATAGGATGATAGAATAGGACTAGAACTTTAGTACTATACCACCCAAGTTACCTGAAAAACTTAGGTTTTGGAAATATGGCTGATAAAGGAGGTCGCTTTGCGATGTCCGGACAGCGATTTGTCTAAGTTTGATATGAATTATAAAAATCAATAATGAATTGTGGATACATGACGTGCACATAGGGTGATAGAAAAGGACCAGAAATTTAGTGTTATACCACCCAAGTTACCGTAAAAATTTAGGTTTTGGAAATATGGGTGATTAAATTAGCCGCTTTGCGATATGCGGTCAGCGACTTGTCTAAGTTTGACATGCAATATAAAATAAATACGGAAGTGTGCCAACATTAGGTACACATAGAGTGATAGAATAGAACCAGAACTTTAGTACTATACCAAACAAGTTACCGTATAAACGTAGGTTTTGGAAATATGGGTGATTAAAGTAGCCGCTTTGCGATGTGCGGTCAACGATATGTCTTAGTTTGACATGAAATATAAAATAAATACGGAAGTGTGCCAACATGACGTACACATAGGATGATAGAATAGGACCAGAACCTTTGTACTTTACCACCCAAGTTACCATAAAAACTTAGGTTTTGGAAATATGGGTGAATAAAGTAGTCGGTTTGCGATGTCCAGTCAACGATTTGTCTAAGTTTGAAATGAATTATAAAATAAATATGGAAGTGTGCTAACATTAGATACACATATGGTGATAGAATAGAACCAGAACTTTAGTATTATTCCAACCAAGATACCGTAAGAACTTAGGTTTTGGAAATATGGGTGATTAAATTAGTCGCTTTGCGATTTGCGGACAGCGATTTGTCTAAGTTTAACATATAATATAAAAATAAATACGGATGTGTGGATACATGACGTACACATAGGGTGATAGAATAGTACCAGAAATATAGTATTATACCACCGAAGTTATCGTAAAAACTTAGGTTTTGTAAATATGGATGGTTAAAGTAGTCGCTTTGCGATGTGTGGACAGCGATTTGTCTAAGTTTGACATGAAATATAAAAAAAATACGGAAGTGTGCCAACATAACGTACACATAGGATGATAGAATAGGACAAGAACTGTAGGACTATACCACCCAAGTTACCGTAAAAACGTAGGTTTTGGAAATATGGGTGATTAAATTAGCCGCTTTGCGATGTGCGTTTAGCGATTTGTCTAAGTTTGACATGAAATATAAAATAAATATGGATGTGTGCTAACATTACATACACATAGGGTGATAGAATAGAACCAGAACTTTAGTATTTTACCAACCAAGTTTCCGTAAAAACTTAGGTTTTGGAAATATGGGTAGTTAAATTAGTCGCTTTGCGATGTGCGGTCAGCGATTTGTCTAAGTTTGACATGAATTATAAAATAAATACGGAAGTGTGCCAACATGACGTACACATAGGATGATATAATAGGACCAGAACCTTTGTACTTTACCAACCAAGTTACCATAAAAACTTAGGTTTTGGAAATATGGGTGAATAAAGTAGTCGCTTTGCGATGTGCGATCAACGATTTGTCTAAGTTGAAATGAATTATAAAATAAATATGGAAGTGTGCTAACATTAGATACACATAGGGTGATGGAATAGAACCAGAACTTTAGTATTATTCCAACCAAGATACCGTAAGAACTTAGGTTTTGGAAATATGGGTGAATAAAGTAGTCGCTTTGCGATTTGCGGACAGCGATTGCTTAAGTTTAACATGAAATATAAAAATAAATACGGATGTGTGCTAACATTACATACACATAGGGTGATAGAATAGAACCAGAACTTTAGTATTATACCAACCAAGTTTCCGTAAAAACTCAGGTTTTGGAAATATGGGTAGTTAAAGTAGTCGCTTTGCGATGTGCGGTCAGCGATTTGTCTAAGTTTGACATGAATTATAAAATAAATACAGAAGTGTGCCAACATGACTTACCCATAAGATGATAGAATAGGACTAGAACTTTAGTACTATACCACCCAAGTTACCTTAAAAACTTAGGTTTAGGAAATATGGGTGATTAAAGTAATTGCTTTGAGATATGCAGACAGCGATTTGTCTAAATTTTACATGAAATATAAAATAAATACGGAAGTGTGCTAACATGACGTACCCATAGGATGATAGAATAGGACCAGAAATTTAGTGTAATGCCACCCAAATTACCGTAAAAACTTAGGTTTTGGAAATATGGGTGATTAAATTAGCCGCTTTGCGATGTGCGGTCAGCGACTTGTCTAAGTTTTACATGAAATATAAAATAAATACAGAAGTGTGCCAACATGACGTACCCATAGGATGATAGAATAGGACTAGAACTTCAGTACTATACCACCCAAGTTACCTGAAAAACTTAGGTTTTGGAAATATGGCTGATAAAGGAGGTCGCTTTGCGATGTGCGGACAGCGATTTGTCTAAGTTTGATATGAATTATAAAAATCAATATGGAATTGTGGATACATGACGTGCACATAGGGTGATAGAAAAGGACCAGAAATTTAGTGTTATACCACCCAAGTTACCGTAAAAACTTAGGTTTTGGAAATATGGGTGATTAAATTAGCCGCTTTGCGATATGCGGTCAGCGATTTGCCTAAGTTTGAATTAAATACAAAAAATACGGAAGTGTGCCAACATAACACATAGGATGATAGATTAGGACCAGAACTGTGGGACTATACCACCCAAGTTGCCGTAAAAACTTAGGTTTTGGAAATATGGGTGATTAAATTTGCCGCTTTGCGATATGCGGTCAGCGACTTGTCTAAGTTTGACATGCAATATAAAATAAATACGGAAGTGTGCCAACATTAGGTACACATAGAGTGATAGAATAGAACCAGAACTTTAGTACTATACCAAACAAGTTACCGTAAAAACGTAGGTTTTGGAAATATGGGTGGTTAAAGTAGCCGCTTTGCGATGTGCGGTCAACGATTTGTCTTAGTTTGACATGAAATATAAAATAAATACGGAAGTGTGCCAACATGACGTACACATAGGATGATAGAATAGGACCAGAACCTTTGTACTTTACCACCCAAGTTACCATAAAAACTTAGGTTTTGGAAATATGGGTGAATAAAGTAGTCGCTTTGCGATATGCGGACAGCGATTTGTCTTAATTTTACATGAAATATAAAATAAATACGGAAGTGTGCCAACATGACCTACCCATAGGATGATAGAATAGGACCAGAAATTTAGTGTTATGCCACCCAAATTACCGTAAAAACTTAGGTTTTGGAAATATGGGTGATAAAAGTAGCCGCTTTGCGATATGCGGTCAGCGATTTGCCTAAGTTTTAATTAAATATAAAAAAAAACGGAAGTGTGCCAACATAACACATAGGATGATAGATTAGGACCAGAACTGTAGGACTATACCACCCAAGTTGCCGTAAAAACTTAGGTTTTGGAAATATGGGTGATTAAATTAGCCGCTTTGCGATATGCGGTCAGCGACTTGTCTAAGTTTGACATGAATTATAAAATAAATATGGAAGTGTGCTAACATTAGATACACATAGGGTGATAGAATAGAACCAGAACTTTAGTATTATTCCAACCAAGATACCGTAAGAACTTAGGTTTTGGCAATATGGGTGATTAAAGTAGTCGCTTTGCGTTTTGTGGACAGCGATTTGTCTAAGTTTAACATGAAATATAAAAATAAATACGGATGTGTGGATACATGACGTACACATAGGGTGATAGAATAGTACCAGAAATATAGTATTATACCACCGAAGTTACCGTAAAAACTTAGGTTTTGTAAATATGGGTGGTTAAAGTAGTCGCTTTGCGATGTGCGGACAGCGATTTGTCTAAGTTTGACATGAAATATAAAAAAAATACGGAATTGTGCCAACATAACGTACACATAGGATGATAGAATAGGACAAGAACTGTAGGACTATACCACCCAAGTTACCGTAAAAACTTACGGTTTGGAAATATGGGTGATTAAATTAGCCGCTTTGCGATGTGCGTTTAGCGATTTGTCTAAGTTTGACATGAAATATAAAATAAATATGGATGTGTGCTAACATTACATCCACATAGGGTGATAGAATAGAACTAGAACTTTAGTATTATACCAACCAAGTTTCCGTAAAAACTTAGGTTTTGGAAATATGGGTAGTTAAAGTAGTCGCTTTGCGATGTGCGGTCAGCGATTTGTCTAAGTTTGACATGAATTATAAAATAAATACGGAGGTGTGCCAACATGACGTACACATAGGATGATATAATAGGACCAGAACCTTTGTACTTTACCAACCAAGTTACCATAAAAACTTAGGTTTTGGAAATATGGGTGAATAAATTAGTCGCTTTGCGATGTGCGATCAACGATTTGTCTAAGTTGAAATGAATTATAAAATAAATATGGAAGTGTGCTAACATTAGATACACATAGGGTCATGGAATAGAACCAGAACTTTAGTATTATTCCAACCAAGATACCGTAAGAACTTAGGTTTTGGAAATATGGGTGAATAAAGTAGTCGCTTTGCGATTTGCGGACAGCGATTTGTCTAAGTTTAACATGAAATATAAAAATAAATACGGATGTGTGCTAACATTACATACACATAGGGTGATAGAATAGAACCAGAACTTTAGTATTATACCAACCAAGTTTCCGTAAAAACTTAGGTTTTGGAAATATGGGTAGTTAAAGTAGTCGCTTTGCGATGTGCGGTCAGCGATTTGTCTAAGTTTGACATGAATTATAAAATAAATACAGAAGTGTGCCAACATGACTTACCCATAAGATGATAGAATAGGACTAGAACTTTAGTACTATACCACCCAAGTTACCTTAAAAACTTAGGTTTAGGAAATATGGGTGATTAAAGTAATTGCTTTGCGATATGCAGACAGCGATTTGTCTAAATTTTACATGAAATATAAAATAAATACGGAAGTGTGCTAACATGACGTACCCATAGGATGATAGAATAGGACCAGAAATTTAGTGTAATGCAACCCAAATTACCGTAAAAACTTAGGTTTTGGAAATATGGGTGATTAAATTAGCTGCTTTGCGATGTGCGGTCAGCGACTTGTCTAAGTTTTACATGAAATATAAAATAAATACAGAAGTGTGCCAACATGACGTACCCATAGGATGATAGAATAGGACTAGAACTTCAGTACTATACCACCCAAGTTACCTGAAAAACTTAGGTTTTGGAAATATGGCTGATAAAGGAGGTCGCTTTGCGATGTGCGGACAGCGATTTGTCTAAGTTTGATATGAATTATAAAAATCAATATGGAATTGTGGATACATGACGTGCACATAGGGTGATAGAAAAGGACCAGAAATTTAGTGTTATACCACCCAAGTTACCGTAAAAACTTAGGTTTTGGAAATATGGGTGATTAAATTAGCCGCTTTGCGATATGCGGTCAGCGATTTGCCTAAGTTTGAATTAAATACAAAAAATACGGAAGTGTGCCAACATAACACATAGGATGATAGATTAGGACCAGAACTGTGGGACTATACCACCCAAGTTGCCGTAAAAACTTAGGTTTTGGAAATATGGGTGATTAAATTTGCCGCTTTGCGATATGCGGTCAGCGACTTGTCTAAGTTTGACATGCAATATAAAATAAATACGGAAGTGTGCCAACATTAGGTACACATAGAGTGATAGAATAGAACCAGAACTTTAGTACTATACCAAACAAGTTACCGTAAAAACGTAGGTTTTGGAAATATGGGTGGTTAAAGTAGCCGCTTTGCGATGTGCGGTCAACGATTTGTCTTAGTTTGACATGAAATATAAAATAAATACGGAAGTGTGCCAACATGACGTACACATAGGATGATAGAATAGGACCAGAACCTTTGTACTTTACCACCCAAGTTACCATAAAAACTTAGGTTTTGGAAATATGGGTGAATAAAGTAGTCGCTTTGCGATATGCGGACAGCGATTTGTCTAAATTTTACATGAAATATAAAATAAATACGGAAGTGTGCCAACATGACGTACCCATAGGATGATAGAATAGGACCAGAAATTTAGTGTTATGCCACCCAAATTACCGTAAAAACTTAGGTTTTGGAAATATGGGTGATAAAAGTAGCCGCTTTGCGATATGCGGTCAGCGATTTGCCTAAGTTTTAATTAAATATAAAAAAAACGGAAGTGTGCCAACATAACACATAGGATGATAGATTAGGACCAGAACTGTAGGACTATACCACCCAAGTTGCCGTAAAAACTTAGGTTTTGGAAATATGGGTGATTAAATTAGCCGCTTTGCGATATGCGGTCAGCGACTTGTCTAAGTTTGACATGAATTATAAAATAAATATGGAAGTGTGCTAACATTAGATACACATAGGGTGATAGAATAGAACCAGAACTTTAGTATTATTCCAACCAAGATACCGTCTTACGGTATCTTGGTTGGAATAATATGGGTTTGGCAATATGGTGATTAAAGTAGTCGCTTTGCGATTTGTGGACAGCGATTTGTCTAAGTTTAACATGAAATATAAAAATAAATACGGATGTGTGGATACATGACGTACACATAGGGTGATAGAATAGTACCAGAAATATAGTATTATACCACCGAAGTTACCGTAAAAACTTAGGTTTTGTAAATATGGGTGGTTAAAGTAGTCGCTTTGCGATGTGCGGACAGCGATTTGTCTAAGTTTGACATGAAATATAAAAAAAATACGGAATTGTGCCAACATAACGTACACATAGGATGATAGAATAGGACAAGAACTGTAGGACTATACCACCCAAATTACCGTAAAAACTTAGGGTTTGGAAATATGGGTGATTAAATTAGCCGCTTTGCGATGTGCGTTTAGCGATTTGTCTAAGTTTGACATGAAATATAAAATAAATATGGATGTGTGCTAACATTACATCCACATAGGGTGATAGAATAGAACTAGAACTTTAGTATTATACCAACCAAGTTTCCGTAAAAACTTAGGTTTTGGAAATATGGGTAGTTAAAGTAGTCGCTTTGCGATGTGCGGTCAGCGATTTGTCTAAGTTTGACATGATTTATAAAATAAATACAGAAGTGTGCCAACATGACTTACCCATAAGATGATAGAATAGGACTAGAACTTTAGTACTATACCACCCAAGTTACCTTAAAAACTTAGGTTTAGGAAATATGGGTGATTAAAGTAATTGCTTTGCGATATGCGGACAGCGATTTGTCTAAATTTTACATGAAATATAAAATAAAAAAGGGAGTGTGCCAACATGACGTACCCATAGGGTGATAGAATAGGACCAGAAATTTAGTGTTATACCACCCAAATTACCGTAAAAACTTAGGTTTTGGAAATATGGGTGATTAAATTAGCCGCTTTGCGATGTGCGGTCAGCGACTTGTCTAAGTTTTACATGGAATATAAAATAAATACAGAAGTGTGCCAACATGACGTACCCATAGGATGATAGAATAGGACTAGAACTTCATTACTATACCACCCAAGTTACCTGAAAAACTTAGGTTTTGGAAATATGGTGATTAAGGTAGTCGCTTTGCGATGTGCGGACAGCGATTTGTCTAAGTTTGATATGAATTATAAAAATCAATATGGAATTGTGGATACATGACTTAGACATAGGGTGATAGAATAGGACCAGAAATATAGTATTTTACCACCGAAGATACCTAAAAATCTTAGGTTTTTGAAATATGGTTGATTAAAGTAGTCGCTTTGCGATGTGCGGACAGCGATTTGTCTAAGTTTGACATGAAATATAAATAAATAAAGAAGTGTGCCAACATTACGTACGCTTAGGATGATAGAATAGGACAGGAACTGTAGGACTATACCACCCAAGTTACCGTAAAAACTTTGGTTTTGGAAATATGGGTGATTAAATTAGCCGCTTTGCGATGTGCGGTTAACGACTTGTCTAAGTTTGACATGAAATATAAAATAAACACGGAAGTGTGCTAAAATTACATACACATAGGGTGATAGAATAAAACCAGAACTTTAGTATTATACTAACCAAGTTTCCGTAAAAACCTAGGTTTTGGAAATATGAGTAGTTAAAGTAGTCGCTTTGCGAAGTGCGGACAGCGATTTGTCTAAGTTCGACATGAAATATAAAATAAATACGGAATTGGGGATACATGACGTAGACATTGGGTGATAGAATAGGACCAGAAATATAGTATTATATTACCGAAGTAACCGTAAAAACTTAGATTTTGGAAATATGGTTGACTAAAGTAGTCGCTTTGCGATGTGCAGACAGCGATTTAACTAGGTTTGACATGAAATATAAATAAATAAAGAAGTGTGCCAACATTACGTACACTTAGGATGATAGAATAGGACAGGAACTGTAGGACTATACCACCCAAGTTACCGTAAAAACTTAGGTTTTGGAAATATGGGTGATTAAATTAGCCTCTTTGCGATGTGCGGTTAACGACTTGTCTAAGTTTGACATTAAATATAAAATAAATACGGAAGTTTGCCAACATTACGAACACATAGGATGATAGAAACGGACAAGAACTGTAGGACTATACCACCCAAGTTACCGTAAAAACTTAGGTTTTGGAAATATGGGTGATTAAATTAGCCGCTTTGCGATGTGCGTTTAGCGATTTGTCTAAGTTTGACATGAAATATAAAATAAATATGGATGTGTGCTAACATTACATACACATAGGGTGATAGAATAGAACCAGAACTTTAGTACTATACCAACCAAGTTTCCGTAAAAACTTAGGTTTTGGAAATATGGGTAGTTAAAGTAGTCGCTTTGCGATGTGCGGTCAGCGATTTGTCTAAGTTTGACATGAATTATAAAATAAATACAGAAGTGTGCCAACATGACTTACCCATAAGATGATAGAATAGGACTAGAACTTTAGTACTATAACACCCAAGTTACCTTAAAAACTTAGGTTTTGGAAATATGGGTGATTAAATTAGCCGCTTTGCGATGTGCGGTCAGCGACTTGTCTAAGTTTTACATGAAATATAAAATAAATACAGAAGTGTGCCAACATGACGTACCCATAGGATGATAGAATAGGACTAGAACTTCTGGTCTATACCACCCAAGTTACCTGAAAAACTTAGGTTTTGGAAATATGGCTGATAAAGGAGGTCGCTTTGCGATGTGCGGACAGCGATTTGTCTAAATTTGATATGAATTATAAAAATCAATATGGAATTGTGGATACATGACGTGCACATAGGGTGATAGAAAAGGACCAGAAATTTAGTGTTATACCACCCAAGTTACCGTAAAAACTTAGGTTTTGGAAGTATGGGTGATTAAATTAGCCGCTTTGCGATATGCGGTCAGCGATTTGCCTAAGTTTGAATTAAATATAAAAAATACGGAAGTGTGCCAACATAACACATAGGATGATAGATTAGGACCAGAACTGTGGGACTATACCACCCAAGTTGCCGTAAAAACTTAGGTTTTGGAAATATGGGTGATTAAATTAGCCGCTTTGCGATGTGCGGTCAGCGACTTGTCTAAGTTTTACATGAAATATAAAATAAATGCAGAAGTGTGCCAACATGACGTACCCATAGGATGATAGAAGAAGGACTAGAACTTTAGTACTATACCACCCAAGTTACCTGAAAAACTTAGGTTTTGGAAATATGGCTGATAAAGGAGGTCGCTTTGCGATGTCCGGACAGCGATTTGTCTAAGTTTGATATGAATTATAAAAATCAATAATGAATTGTGGATACATGACGTGCACATAGGGTGATAGAAAAGGACCAGAAATTTAGTGTTATACCACCCAAGTTACCGTAAAAACTTAGGTTTTGGAAATATGGGTGATTAAATTAGCCGCTTTGCGATATGCGGTCAGCGATTTGCCTAAGTTTGAATTAAATACAAAAAATACGGAAGTGTGCCAACATAACACATAGGATGATAGATTAGGACCAGAACTGTGGGACTATACCACCCAAGTTGCCGTAAAAACTTAGGTTTTGGAAATATGGGTGATTAAATTTGCCGCTTTGCGATATGCGGTCAGCGACTTGTCTAAGTTTGACATGCAATATAAAATAAATACGGAAGTGTGCCAACATTAGGTACACATAGAGTGATAGAATAGAACCAGAACTTTAGTACTATACCAAACAAGTTACCGTAAAAACGTAGGTTTTGGAAATATGGGTGGTTAAAGTAGCCGCTTTGCGATGTGCGGTCAACGATTTGTCTTAGTTTGACATGAAATATAAAATAAATACGGAAGTGTGCCAACATGACGTACACATAGGATGATAGAATAGGACCAGAACCTTTGTACTTTACCACCCAAGTTACCATAAAAACTTAGGTTTTGGAAATATGGGTGAATAAAGTAGTCGCTTTGCGATATGCGGACAGCGATTTGTCTAAATTTGACATGCAATATAAAATAAATACGGAAGTGTGCCAACATTAGGTACACATAGAGTGATAGAATAGAACCAGAACTTTAGTACTATACCACCCAAGTTACCGTAAAAATTTAGGTTTTGGAAATATGGGTGATTAAATTAGCCGCTTTGCGATATGCGGTCAGCGACTTGTCTAAGTTTGACATGCAATATAAAATAAATACGGAAGTGTGCCAACATTAGGTACACATAGAGTGATAGAACAGAACCAGAACTTTAGTACTATACCAAACAAGTTACCGTAAAAACGTAGGTTTTGGAAATATAGGTGGTTAAAGTAGCCGCTTTGCGATGTGCGGTCAACGATATGTCTTAGTTTGACATGAAATATAAAATAAATACGGAAGTGTGCCAACATGACGTACACATAGGATGATAGAATAGGACCAGAACCTTTGTACTTTACCACCCAAGTTACCATAAAAACTTAGGTTTTGGAAATATGGGTGAATAAAGTAGTCGCTTTGCGATGTGCGGTCAACGCTTTGTCTAAGTTTGAAATGAATTATAAAATAAATATGGAAGTGTGCTAACATTAGATACACATAGGGTGATAGAATAGAACCAGAACTTTAGTATTATTCCAACCAAGATACCGTAAGAACTTAGGTTTTGGAAATATGGGTGATTAAATTAGTCGCTTTGCGATTTGCGGACAGCGATTTGTATAAGTTTAACATGAAATATAAAAATAAATACGGATGTGTGGATACATGACGTACACATAGGGTGATAGAATAGGACAAGAACTGTAGGACTATACCACCCAAGTTACCGTAAAAACTTAGGTTTTGGAAATATGGGTGATTAAATTAGCCGCTTTGCGATGTGCGTTTAGCGATTGGTCTAAGTTTGACATGAAATATAAAATAAATATGGATGTGTGCTAACATTACATACACATAGGGTGATAGAATAGAACCAGAACTTTAGTATTATACCAACCAAGTTTCCGTAAAAACTTAGGTTTTGGAAATATGGGTAGTTAAAGTAGTCGCTTTGCGATGTGCGGTCAGCGATTTGTCTAAGTTTGACATGAATTATAAAATAAATACAGAAGTGTGCCAACATGACTTACCCATAAGATGATAGAATAGGACTAGAACTTTAGTACTATACCACCAAAGTTACCTTAAAAACTTAGGTTTAGTAAATATGGGTGATTAAAGTAATTGCTTTGCGATATGCGGACAGCGATTTGTCTAAATTTTACGTGAAATATAAAATAAATACGGAAGTGTGCCAACATGACGTACCCATAGGATGATAGAATAGGACCAGAAATTTAGTGTTATGCCACCCAAATTACCGTAAAAACTTAGGTTTTGGAAATATGGGTGATTAAATTAGCCGCTTTGCGATGTGCGGTCAGTGACTTGTCTAAGTTTTACATGAAATATAAAATAAATACAGAAGTGTGCCAACATGACGTACCCATAGGATGATAGAATAGGACTAGAACTTCTGTAATATACCACCCAAGTTACCTGAAAAACTTAGGTTTTGGAAATATGGCTGATAAAGGAGGTCGCTTTGCGATGTGCAGACAGCGATTTGTCTAAATTTGATATGAATTATAAAAATCAATATGGAATTGTGGATACATGACGTGCACATAGGGTGATAGAAAAGGACCAGAAATTTAGTGTTATACCACCCAAGTTACCGTAAAAACTTAGGTTTTGGAAATATGGGTGATTAAATTAGCCGCTTTGCGATATGCGGTCAGCGATTTGCCTAAGTTTTAATTAAATATAAAAAATACGGAAGTGTGCCAACATAACACATAGGATGATAGATTAGGACCAGAACTGTGGGACTATACCACCCAAGTTGCCGTAAAAACTTAGGTTTTGGAAATATGGGTGATTAAATTTGCTGCTTTGCGATATGCGGTCAGCGACTTGTCTAAGTTTGACATGCAATATAAAATAAATACGGAAGTGTGCCAACATTAGGTACACATAGAGTGATAGAATAGAACCAGAACTTTAGTACCATACCAAACAAGTTACCGTAAAAACGTAGGTTTTGGAAATATGGGTGGTTAAAGTAGCCGCTTTGCGATGTGCGGTCAACGATTTGTCTTAGTTTGACATGAAATATAAAATAAATACGGAAGTGTGCCAACATGACGTACACATAGGATGATAGAATAGGACCAGAACCTTTGTACTTTACCACCCAAGTTACCATAAAAACTTAGGTTTTGGAAATATGGGTGAATAAAGTAGTCGCTTTGCGATATGCGGACAGCGATTTGTCTAAATTTTACATGAAATATAAAATAAATACGGAAGTGTGCCAACATGACGTACCCATAGGATGATAGAATAGGACCAGAAATTTAGTGTTATGCCACCCAAATTACCGTAAAAACTTAGGTTTTGGAAATATGGGTGATAAAAGTAGCCGCTTTGCGATATGCGGTCAGCGATTTGCCTAAGTTTTAATTAAATATAAAAAAAACGGAAGTGTGCCAACATAACACATAGGATGATAGATTAGGACCAGAACTGCAGGACTATACCACCCAAGTTGCCGTAAAAACTTAGGTTTTGGAAATATGGGTGATTAAATTAGCCGCTTTGCGATATGCGGTCAGCGACTTGTCTAAGTTTGACATGAATTATAAAATAAATATGGAAGTGTGCTAACATTAGATACACATAGGGTGATAGAATAGAACCAGAACTTTAGTATTATTCCAACCAAGATACCGTAAGAACTTAGGTTTTGGCAATATGGGTTATTAAAGTAGTCGCTTTGCGATTTGTGGACAGCGATTTGTCTAAGTTTAACATGAAATATAAAAATAAATACGGATGTGTGGATACATGACGTACACATAGGGTGATAGAATAGTACCAGAAATATAGTATTATACCACCGAAGTTACCGTAAAAACTTAGGTTTTGTAAATATGGGTGGTTAAAGTAGTCGCTTTGCGATGTGCGGACAGCGATTTGTCTAGGTTTGACATGAAATATAAAAAAAAATACGGAATTGTGCCAACATAACGTACACATAGGATGATAGAATAGGACAAGAACTGTAGGACTATACCACCCAAGTTACCGTAAAAACTTAGGGTTTGGAAATATGGGTGATTAAATTAGCCGCTTTGCGATGTGCGTTTAGCGATTTGTCTAAGTTTGACATGAAATATAAAATAAATATGGATGTGTGCTAACATTACATCCACATAGGGTGATAGAATAGAACTAGAACTTTAGTATTTTACCAACCAAGTTTCCGTAAAAACTTAGGTTTTGGAAATATGGGTAGTTAAAGTAGTCGCTTTGCGATGTGCGGTCAGCGATTTGTCTAAGTTTGACATGATTTATAAAATAAATACAGAAGTGTGCCAACATGACTTACCCATAAGATGATAGAATAGGACTAGAACTTTAGTACTATACCACCCAAGTTACCTTAAAAACTTAGGTTTAGGAAATATGGGTGATTAAAGTAATTGCTTTGCGATATGCGGACAGTGATTTGTCTAAATTTTACATGAAATATAAAATAAAAAAGGGAGTGTGCCAACATGACGTACCCATAGGGTGATAGAATAGGACCAGAAATTTAGTGTTATACCACCCAAATTACCGTAAAAACTTAGGTTTTGGAAATATGGGTGATTAAATTAGCCGCTTTGCGATGTGCGGTCAGCGACTTGTCTAAGTTTTACATGGAATATAAAATAAATACAGAAGTGTGCCAACATGACTAACCCATAGGATGATAGAATAGGACTAGAACTTCATTACTATACCACCCAAGTTACCTGAAAAACTTAGGTTTTGGAAATATGGTGATTAAGGTAGTCGCTTTGCGATGTGCGGACAGCGATTTGTCTAAGCTTGATATGAATTATAAAAATCAATATGGAATTTTAGATACATGACTTAGACATAGGGTGATAGAATAGGACCAGAAATATAGTATTTTACCACCGAAGATACCTAAAAATCTTAGGTTTTTGAAATATGGTTGATTAAAGTAGTCGCTTTGCGATGTGCGGACAGCGATTTGTCTAAGTTTGACATGAAATATAAATAAATAAAGAAGTGTGCCAACATTACGTACGCTTAGGATGATAGAATAGGACAGGAACTGTAGGACTATACCACCCAAGTTACCGTAAAAACTTTGGTTTTGGAAATATGGGTGATTAAATTAGCCGCTTTGCGATGTGCGGTTAACGACTTGTCTAAGTTTGACATGAAATATAAAATAAACACGGAAGTGTGCTAAAATTACATACACATAGGGTGATAGAATAAAACCAGAACTTTAGTATTATACTAACCAAGTTTCCGTAAAAACCTAGGTTTTGGAAATATGAGTAGTTAAAGTAGTCGCTTTGCGAAGTGCGGACAGCGATTTGTCTAAGTTTGACATGAAATATAAAATAAATACGGAATTGGGGATACATGACGTAGACATAGGGTGATAGAATAGGACCAGAAATATAGTATTATATTACCGAAGTAACCGTAAAAACTTAGATTTTGGAAATATGGTTGACTAAAGTAGTCGCTTTGCGATGTGCAGACAGCGATTTAACTAGGTTTGACATGAAATATAAATAAATAAAGAAGTGTGCCAACATTACGTACACTTAGGATGATAGAATAGGACAGGAACTGTAGGACTATACCACCCAAGTTACCGTAAAAACGTAGGTTTTGGAAATATGGGTGATTAAATTAGCCTCTTTGCGATGTGCGGTTAACGACTTGTCTAAGTTTGACATTAAATATAAAATAAATACGGAAGTTTGCCAACATTACGAACACATAGGATGATAGAAACGGACAAGAACTGTAGGACTATACCACCCAAGTTACCGTAAAAACTTAGGTTTTGGAAATATGGGTGATTAAATTAGCCGCTTTGCGATGTGCGTTTAGCGATTTGTCTAAGTTTGACATGAAATATAAAATAAATATGGATGTGTGCTAACATTACATACACATAGGGTGATAGAATAGAACCAGAACTTTAGTACTATACCAACCAAGTTTCCGTAAAAACTTAGGTTTTGGAAATATGGGTAGTTAAAGTAGTCGCTTTGCGATGTGCGGTCAGCGATTTGTCTAAGTTTGACATGAATTATAAAATAAATACAGAAGTGTGCCAACATGACTTACCCATAAGATGATAGAATAGGACTAGAACTTTAGTACTATAACACCCAAGTTACCTTAAAAACTTAGGTTTTGGAAATATGGGTGATTAAATTAGCCGCTTTGCGATGTGCGGTCAGCGACTTGTCTAAGTTTTACATGAAATATAAAATAAATACAGAAGTGTGCCAACATGACGTACCCATAGGATGATAGAATAGGACTAGAACTTCTGTACTATACCACCCAAGTTACCTGAAAAACTTAGGTTTTGGAAATATGGCTGATAAAGGAGGTCGCTTCGCGATGTGCGGACAGCGATTTGTCTAAATTTGATATGAATTATAAAAATCAATATGGAATTGTGGATACATGACGTGCACATAGGGTGATAGAAAAGGACCAGAAATTTAGTGTTATACCACCCAAGTTACCGTAAAAACTTAGGTTTTGGAAATATGGGTGATTAAATTAGCCGCTTTGCGATATGCGGTCAGCGATTTGCCTAAGTTTGAATTAAATATAAAAAATACGGAAGTGTGCCAACATAACACATAGGATGATAGATTAGGACCAGAACTGTGGGACTATACCACCCAAGTTGCCGTAAAAACTTAGGTTTTGGAAATATGGGTGATTAAATTAGCCGCTTTGCGATGTGCGGTCAACGATATGTCTTAGTTTGACATGAAATATAAAATAAATACGGAAGTGTGCCAACATGACGTACACATAGGATGATAGAATAGGACCAGAACCTTTGTACTTTACCACCCAAGTTACCATAAAAACTTAGGTTTTGGAAATATGGGTGAATAAAGTAGTCGCTTTGCGATGTGCGGTCAACGCTTTGTCTAAGTTTGAAATGAATTATAAAATAAATATGGAAGTGTGCTAACATTAGATACACATAGGGTGATAGAATAGAACCAGAACTTTAGTATTATTCCAACCAAGATACCGTAAGAACTTAGGTTTTGGAAATATGGGTGATTAAAGTAGTCGCTTTGCGATTTGCGGACAGCGATTTGTATAAGTTTAACATGAAATATAAAAATAAATACGGATGTGTGGATACATGACGTACACATAGGGTGATAGAATAGGACAAGAACTGTAGGACTATACCACCCAAGTTACCGTAAAAACTTAGGTTTTGGAAATATGGGTGATTAAATTAGCCGCTTTGCGATGTGCGTTTAGCGATTGGTCTAAGTTTGACATGAAATATAAAATAAATATGGATGTGTGCTAACATTACATACACATAGGGTGATAGAATAGAACCAGAACTTTAGTATTATACCAACCAAGTTTCCGTAAAAACTTAGGTTTTGGAAATATGGGTAGTTAAAGTAGTCGCTTTGCGATGTGCGGTCAGCGATTTGTCTAAGTTTGACATGAATTATAAAATAAATACAGAAGTGTGCCAACATGACTTACCCATAAGATGATAGAATAGGACTAGAACTTTAGTACTATACCACCAAAGTTACCTTAAAAACTTAGGTTTAGTAAATATGGGTGATTAAAGTAATTGCTTTGCGATATGCGGACAGCGATTTGTCTAAATTTTACGTGAAATATAAAATAAATACGGAAGTGTGCCAACATGACGTACCCATAGGATGATAGAATAGGACTAGAAATTTAGTGTTATGCCACCCAAATTACCGTAAAAACTTAGGTTTTGGAAATATGGGTGATTAAATTAGCCGCTTTGCGATGTGCGGTCAGTGACTTGTCTAAGTTTTACATGAAATATAAAATAAATACAGAAGTGTGCCAACATGACGTACCCATAGGATGATAGAATAGGACTAGAACTTCTGTAATATACCACCCAAGTTACCTGAAAGACTTAGGTTTTGGAAATATGGCTGATAAAGGAGGTCGCTTTGCGATGTGCGGACAGCGATTTGTCTAAATTTGATATGAATTATAAAAATCAATATGGAATTGTGGATACATGACGTGCACATAGGGTGATAGAAAAGGACCAGAAATTTAGTGTTATACCACCCAAGTTACCGTAAAAACTTAGGTTTTGGAAGTATGGGTGATTAAATTAGCCGCTTTGCGATATGCGGTCAGCGATTTGCCTAAGTTTTAATTAAATATAAAAAATACGGAAGTGTGCCAACATAACACATAGGATGATAGATTAGGACCAGAACTGTGGGACTATACCACCCAAGTTGCCGTAAAAACTTAGGTTTTGGAAATATGGGTGATTAAATTAGCCGCTTTGCGATGTGCGGTCAGCGACTTGTCTAAGTTTGACATGCAATATAAAATAAATACGGAAGTGTGCCAACATTAGGTACACATAGAGTGATAGAATAGAACCAGAACTTTAGTACTATACCAAACAAGTTACCGTAAAAACGTAGGTTTTGGAAATATGGGTGGTTAAAGTAGCCGCTTTGCGATGTGCGGTCAACGATATGTCTTAGTTTGACATGAAATATAAAATAAATAGGGAAGTGTGCTAACATTAGATACACATAGGGTGATAGAATAGAACCAGAAATTTAGTATTATTCCAACCAAGATACCGTAAGAACTTAGGTTTTGGAAATATGGGTGATTAAAGTAGTCGCTTTGCGATTTGCGGACAGCGATTTGTATAAGTTTAACATGAAATATAAAAATAAATACGGATGTGTGGATACATGACGTACACATAGGGTGATAGAATAGGACAAGAACTGTAGGACTATACCACCCAAGTTACCGTAAACCTTAGGTTTTGGAAATATGGGTGAATAAAGTAGTCGCTTTGCGATGTGCGGTCAACGCTTTGTCTAAGTTTGAAATGAATTATAAAATAAATATGGAAGTGTGCTAACATTAGATACACATAGGGTGATAGAATAGAACCAGAACTTTAGTATTATTCCAACCAAGATACCGTAAGAACTTAGGTTTTGGAAATATGGGTGATTAAAGTAGTCGCTTTGCGATTTGCGGACAGCGATTTGTATAAGTTTAACATGAAATATAAAAATAAATACGGATGTGTGGATACATGACGTACACATAGGGTGATAGAATAGGACAAGAACTGTAGGACTATACCACCCAAGTTACCGTAAAAACTTAGGTTTTGGAAATATGGGTGATTAAATTAGCCGCTTTGCGATGTGCGTTTAGCGATTGGTCTAAGTTTGACATGAAATATAAAATAAATATGGATGTGTGCTAACATTACATACACATAGGGTGATAGAATAGAACCAGAACTTTAGTATTATACCAACCAAGTTTCCGTAAAAACTTAGGTTTTGGAAATATGGGTAGTTAAAGTAGTCGCTTTGCGATGTGCGGTCAGCGATTTGTCTAAGTTTGACATGAATTATAAAATAAATACAGAAGTGTGCCAACATGACTTACCCATAAGATGATAGAATAGGACTAGAACTTTAGTACTATACCACCAAAGTTACCTTAAAAACTTAGGTTTAGTAAATATGGGTGATTAAAGTAATTGCTTTGCGATATGCGGACAGCGATTTGTCTAAATTTTACGTGAAATATAAAATAAATACGGAAGTGTGCCAACATGACGTACCCATAGGATGATAGAATAGGACTAGAAATTTAGTGTTATGCCACCCAAATTACCGTAAAAACTTAGGTTTTGGAAATATGGGTGATTAAATTAGCCGCTTTGCGATGTGCGGTCAGTGACTTGTCTAAGTTTTACATGAAATATAAAATAAATACAGAAGTGTGCCAACATGACGTACCCATAGGATGATAGAATAGGACTAGAACTTCTGTAATATACCACCCAAGTTACCTGAAAGACTTAGGTTTTGGAAATATGGCTGATAAAGGAGGTCGCTTTGCGATGTGCGGACAGCGATTTGTCTAAATTTGATATGAATTATAAAAATCAATATGGAATTGTGGATACATGACGTGCACATAGGGTGATAGAAAAGGACCAGAAATTTAGTGTCATACCACCCAAGTTACCGTAAAAACTTAGGTTTTGGAAATATGGGTGATTAAATTAGCCGCTTTGCGATATGCGGTCAGCGATTTGCCTAAGTTTTAATTAAATATAAAAAATACGGAAGTGTGCCAACATAACACATAGGATGATAGATTAGGACCAGAACTGTGGGACTATACCACCCAAGTTGCCGTAAAAACTTAGGTTTTGGAAATATGGGTGATTAAATTAGCCGCTTTGCGATGTGCGGTCAGCGACTTGTCTAAGTTTGACATGCAATATAAAATAAATACGGAAGTGTGCCAACATTAGGTACACATAGAGTGATAGAATAGAACCAGAACTTTAGTACTATACCAAACAAGTTACCGTAAAAACGTAGGTTTTGGAAATATGGGTGGTTAAAGTAGCCGCTTTGCGATGTGCGGTCAACGATATGTCTTAGTTTGACATGAAATATAAAATAAATACGGAAGTGTGCTAACATTAGATACACATAGGGTGATAGAATAGAACCAGAAATTTAGTATTATTCCAACCAAGATACCGTAAGAACTTAGGTTTTGGAAATATGTGTGATTAAAGTAGTCGCTTTGCGATTTGCGGACAGCGATTTGTATAAGTTTAACATGAAATATAAAAATAAATACGGATGTGTGGATACATGACGTACACATAGGGTGATAGAATAGGACAAGAACTGTAGGACTATACCACCCAAGTTACCGTAAACCTTAGGTTTTGGAAATATGGGTGATTAAATTAGCCGCTTGCGATGTGCGTTTAGCGATTTGTCTAAGTTTGACATGAAATATAAAATAAATATGGATGTGTGCTAACATTACATACACATAGGGTGATAGAATAGAACCAGAACTTTAGTATTATACCAACCAAGTTTCCGTAAAAACTTAGGTTTTTGAAATATGGGTTGTTAAAGTAGTCGCTTTGCGATGTGCGGTCAGCGATTTGTCTAAGTTTGACATGAATTATAAAATAAATACAGAAGTGTGCCAACATGACTTACCCATAAGATGATAGAATAGGACTAGAACTTTAGTACTATACCACCCAAGTTACCTTAAAAACTTAGGTTTAGGAAATATGGGTGATTAAAGTAATTGCTTTACGATATGCGGACAACGATTTGTCTAAATTTTACATGAAATATAAAAAAATACAGAAGTGTGCTAACATGACGTACCCATAGGATGATAGAATAGTACCAGAAATTTAGTGTAATGCCACCCAAATTACCGTAAAAACTTAGGTTTTGGAAATATGGGTGATTAAATTAGCCGCTTTGCGATGTGCGGTCAGCGACTTGTCTAAGTTTGACATGCAATATAAAATAAATACGGAAGTGTGCCAACATGACGTACCCATAGGATGATAGAATAGGACTAGAAATTTAGTGTTATGCCACCCAAATTACCGTAAAAACTTAGGTTTTGGAAATATGGGTGATTAAATTAGCCGCTTTGCGATGTGCGGTCAGTGACTTGTCTAAGTTTTACATGAAATATAAAATAAATACAGAAGTGTGCCAACATGACGTACCCATAGGATGATAGAATAGGACTAGAACTTCTGTAATATACCACCCAAGTTACCTGAAAGACTTAGGTTTTGGAAATATGGCTGATAAAGGAGGTCGCTTTGCGATGTGCGGACAGCGATTTGTCTAAATTTGATATGAATTATAAAAATCAATATGGAATTGTGGATACATGACGTGCACATAGGGTGATAGAAAAGGACCAGAAATTTAGTGTTATACCACCCAAGTTACCGTAAAAACTTAGGTTTTGGAAGTATGGGTGATTAAATTAGCCGCTTTGCGATATGCGGTCAGCGATTTGCCTAAGTTTTAATTAAATATAAAAAATACGGAAGTGTGCCAACATAACACATAGGATGATAGATTAGGACCAGAACTGTGGGACTATACCACCCAAGTTGCCGTAAAAACTTAGGTTTTGGAAATATGGGTGATTAAATTAGCCGCTTTGCGATGTGCGGTCAGCGACTTGTCTAAGTTTGACATGCAATATAAAATAAATACGGAAGTGTGCCAACATTAGGTACACATAGAGTGATAGAATAGAACCAGAACTTTAGTACTATACCAAACAAGTTACCGTAAAAACGTAGGTTTTGGAAATATGGGTGGTTAAAGTAGCCGCTTTGCGATGTGCGGTCAACGATATGTCTTAGTTTGACATGAAATATAAAATAAATAGGGAAGTGTGCTAACATTAGATACACATAGGGTGATAGAATAGAACCAGAAATTTAGTATTATTCCAACCAAGATACCGTAAGAACTTAGGTTTTGGAAATATGGGTGATTAAAGTAGTCGCTTTGCGATTTGCGGACAGCGATTTGTATAAGTTTAACATGAAATATAAAAATAAATACGGATGTGTGGATACATGACGTACACATAGGGTGATAGAATAGGACAAGAACTGTAGGACTATACCACCCAAGTTACCGTAAACCTTAGGTTTTGGAAATATGGGTGAATAAAGTAGTCGCTTTGCGATGTGCGGTCAACGCTTTGTCTAAGTTTGAAATGAATTATAAAATAAATATGGAAGTGTGCTAACATTAGATACACATAGGGTGATAGAATAGAACCAGAACTTTAGTATTATTCCAACCAAGATACCGTAAGAACTTAGGTTTTGGAAATATGGGTGATTAAAGTAGTCGCTTTGCGATTTGCGGACAGCGATTTGTATAAGTTTAACATGAAATATAAAAATAAATACGGATGTGTGGATACATGACGTACACATAGGGTGATAGAATAGGACAAGAACTGTAGGACTATACCACCCAAGTTACCGTAAAAACTTAGGTTTTGGAAATATGGGTGATTAAATTAGCCGCTTTGCGATGTGCGTTTAGCGATTGGTCTAAGTTTGACATGAAATATAAAATAAATATGGATGTGTGCTAACATTACATACACATAGGGTGATAGAATAGAACCAGAACTTTAGTATTATACCAACCAAGTTTCCGTAAAAACTTAGGTTTTGGAAATATGGGTAGTTAAAGTAGTCGCTTTGCGATGTGCGGTCAGCGATTTGTCTAAGTTTGACATGAATTATAAAATAAATACAGAAGTGTGCCAACATGACTTACCCATAAGATGATAGAATAGGACTAGAACTTTAGTACTATACCACCAAAGTTACCTTAAAAACTTAGGTTTAGTAAATATGGGTGATTAAAGTAATTGCTTTGCGATATGCGGACAGCGATTTGTCTAAATTTTACGTGAAATATAAAATAAATACGGAAGTGTGCCAACATGACGTACCCATAGGATGATAGAATAGGACTAGAAATTTAGTGTTATGCCACCCAAATTACCGTAAAAACTTAGGTTTTGGAAATATGGGTGATTAAATTAGCCGCTTTGCGATGTGCGGTCAGTGACTTGTCTAAGTTTTACATGAAATATAAAATAAATACAGAAGTGTGCCAACATGACGTACCCATAGGATGATAGAATAGGACTAGAACTTCTGTAATATACCACCCAAGTTACCTGAAAGACTTAGGTTTTGGAAATATGGCTGATAAAGGAGGTCGCTTTGCGATGTGCGGACAGCGATTTGTCTAAATTTGATATGAATTATAAAAATCAATATGGAATTGTGGATACATGACGTGCACATAGGGTGATAGAAAAGGACCAGAAATTTAGTGTCATACCACCCAAGTTACCGTAAAAACTTAGGTTTTGGAAATATGGGTGATTAAATTAGCCGCTTTGCGATATGCGGTCAGCGATTTGCCTAAGTTTTAATTAAATATAAAAAATACGGAAGTGTGCCAACATAACACATAGGATGATAGATTAGGACCAGAACTGTGGGACTATACCACCCAAGTTGCCGTAAAAACTTAGGTTTTGGAAATATGGGTGATTAAATTAGCCGCTTTGCGATGTGCGGTCAGCGACTTGTCTAAGTTTGACATGCAATATAAAATAAATACGGAAGTGTGCCAACATTAGGTACACATAGAGTGATAGAATAGAACCAGAACTTTAGTACTATACCAAACAAGTTACCGTAAAAACGTAGGTTTTGGAAATATGGGTGGTTAAAGTAGCCGCTTTGCGATGTGCGGTCAACGATATGTCTTAGTTTGACATGAAATATAAAATAAATACGGAAGTGTGCTAACATTAGATACACATAGGGTGATAGAATAGAACCAGAAATTTAGTATTATTCCAACCAAGATACCGTAAGAACTTAGGTTTTGGAAATATGTGTGATTAAAGTAGTCGCTTTGCGATTTGCGGACAGCGATTTGTATAAGTTTAACATGAAATATAAAAATAAATACGGATGTGTGGATACATGACGTACACATAGGGTGATAGAATAGGACAAGAACTGTAGGACTATACCACCCAAGTTACCGTAAACCTTAGGTTTTGGAAATATGGGTGATTAAATTAGCCGCTTGCGATGTGCGTTTAGCGATTTGTCTAAGTTTGACATGAAATATAAAATAAATATGGATGTGTGCTAACATTACATACACATAGGGTGATAGAATAGAACCAGAACTTTAGTATTATACCAACCAAGTTTCCGTAAAAACTTAGGTTTTTGAAATATGGGTTGTTAAAGTAGTCGCTTTGCGATGTGCGGTCAGCGATTTGTCTAAGTTTGACATGAATTATAAAATAAATACAGAAGTGTGCCAACATGACTTACCCATAAGATGATAGAATAGGACTAGAACTTTAGTACTATACCACCCAAGTTACCTTAAAAACTTAGGTTTAGGAAATATGGGTGATTAAAGTAATTGCTTTACGATATGCGGACAACGATTTGTCTAAATTTTACATGAAATATAAAAAAATACAGAAGTGTGCTAACATGACGTACCCATAGGATGATAGAATAGTACCAGAAATTTAGTGTAATGCCACCCAAATTACCGTAAAAACTTAGGTTTTGGAAATATGGGTGATTAAATTAGCCGCTTTGCGATGTGCGGTCAGCGACTTGTCTAAGTTTTACATGAAATATAAAATAAATACAGAAGTGTGCCAACATGACGTACCCATAGGATGATAGAATAGGACTAGAACTTCAGTACTATAGCACCCAAGTTACCTGAAAAACTTAGGTTTTGGAAATATGGCTGATAAAGGAGGTCGCTTTGCGATGTGCGGACAACGATTTGTCTAAGTTTGATATGAATTATAAAAATCAATATGGAATTGTGGATACATGACGTGCACATAGGGTGATAGAAAAGGACCAGAAATTTAGTGTTATACCACCCAAGTTACCGAATAAACTTAGGTTTTGGAAATATGGGTGATTAAATTAGCCGCTTTGCGATATGCGGTCAGCGATTTGCCTAAGTTTGAATTAAATATAAAAAATACGGAAGTGTGCCAACATAACACATAGGATGATAGATTAGGACCAGAACTGTGGGACTATACCACCCAAGTTGCCGTAAAAACTTAGGTTTTGGAAATATGGGTGATTAAATTAGCCGCTTTGCGATATGCGGTCAGCGACTTGTCTAAGTTTGACATGCAATATAAAATAAATTCGGAAGTGTGCCAACATTAGGTACACGTAGAGTGATAGAATAGAACCAGAACTTTAGTACTATACCAAACAAGTTACCGTAAAAACGTAGGTTTTGGAAATATGAGTTGTTAAAGTACCCGCTTTGCGATGTGCGGTCAACGATTTGTCTTAGTTTGACATGAAACATAAAATAATACGGAAGTGTGCCAACATGACGTACACATAGGATGATAGAATAGGACAAGAACTGTAGGACTATACCACCCAAGTTACCGTAAAAACCTAGGTTTTTGAAATATGGGTGATTAAATTAGCCGCTTTGCGATGTCCGGTTAACGATTTGTCTAAGTTTGACATGAAATATAAAAGAAATATGGAAGTGTGCTAACATTACATACACATAGGGTGATAAAATAGAACCAGAACTTTAGTATTATACCAACCAAGTTTCCGTAAAAACTTAGGTTTTGGAAATATGGGAGATTAAATTAGCCGCTTTGAGATGTGCGGTCAGCGACTTGTCTAAGTTTGACATGAAATATAAAATAAATAAAGAAGTGTGCCAACATTACGTACACTTAGGGTGATAGAATAGGAGAAGAACTGTAGGACTATACCCCCCAAGTTACCGTAAAAACTTAGGTTTTGGAAATATGGGTGATTAAATTAGCCGCTTTGCGATGTGCGGTTAGTGATTTGTCTAAGTTTGACATGAAATATAAAATAAATATGGAAGTGTGCTAACATTACATACACATAGGGGGATAGAATAGAACCAGAACTTTAGTATTATACCAACCAAGTTCCCGTAAAAACTTAGGTTTTGGAAATATGGGTGATTATATTAGCCGCTTTGCGATGTGCGGTTGGTGATTTGTCTAAGTTTGACATGAAATATAAAATAAATAAAGAAGTGTGCCAACACTACGTACACTTAGGGTGATAGAATAGGAGAAGAACTGTAGGACTATACCCCCCAAGTTACCATAAAAACTTAGGTTTTGGAAATATGGATGATTAAGGTAGTCGCTTTGCGATGTGCGGACAGCAATTAGTCTAGGTTTGACATGAAATATAAAAATAAATACGGAATTCTGGATACATGACGTACAAATAGGGTGATAGAATAGTACCAGAAATATAGTATTATATCACCGAAGTTACCGTAAAAAGTTAGGTTTTGGAAATATGGGTGATTAAAGTAGTCGTTTTGCGATGTGCGGACAGCGATATGTCTAAGTTTAACATGAAATATAAATATAAATACGGATGTGTGGATACATGACGTACACATAGGGTGATAGAATAGTACCAGAAATATCGTACTATACCACCGACGTTACCGTAAAAACTTAGGTTTGAAAATATGGGTGGTTAAAGTAGTCGCTTTGCGAAGTGCGGACAGCGTTTTGTCTTAGTTTGACATGAAATACAAAATAAATACGGAATTGGGGATACATGACGTAGACATAGGATGATAGAATAGGACAAGAACTGTAGGACTTTACCACCCAAGTTACCGTAAAAACTTAGGTTTTGGAAATATGGGTGATTAAATTAGCCGCTTTCCGATGTGCGGTCAGCGATTTGTCTAAGTTTGACATGAAATTTAAAATAAATATGGAAGTGTGCCAACATTAGGTACACATAGGGTGATAGAATAGGACAAGAACTGTAGGACTATACCCCCCAAGTTGCCGTAAAAATTTAGGTTTTGGAAATATGGGTGATTAAATTAGCCGCCTTGCGATGTGCGAAACATAAAATAAATATGGAAGTGTGCTAACATTACATACACATAGGGTGATAGAATAGAACCAGAACTTTAGTATAATACCAACCAAGTTTCCGTAAAAACTTAGGTTTTGGAAATATGGGTAGTTAAAGTATTCGCTTTGCGATGTGCGGTCAGCGATTTGTCTAAGTTTGACATGAATTATAAAATAAATACAGAAGTTTGCCAACATGACTTACCCATAAGATGATAGAATAGGACTAGAACTTTAGTACTATACCACCCAAGTTTCCTTAAAAACTTAGGTATAGGAAATATAGGTGATTAAAGTAATTGCTTTGCGATATGCGGACAGCGATTTGTCTAAATTTTACATGAAATATAAAATAAATACGGAAGTGTGCCAACATGACGTACCCATAGGATGATAGAATAGGACCAGAAACTTAGTGTTATACCACCCAAATTACCGTAAAAACTTAGGTTTTGGAAATATGGGTGATTAAATTAGCCGCTTTGCGATGTGCGGTCAGCGACTTGTCTAAGTTTTACATGAAATATAAAATAAATACAGAAGTGTGCCAACATGACGTACCCATAGGATGATAGAATAGGACTAGAACTTTAGTACTATACCACCCAAGTTACCTGAAAAACTTAGGTTTTGGAAATATGGCTGATAAAGGAGGTCGCTTTGCGATGTCCGTACAGCGATTTGTCTAAGTTTGATATGAATTATAAAAATCAAGAATGAATTGTGGATACATGACGTGCACATAGGGTGATAGAAAAGGACCAGAAATTTAGTGTTATACCACCCAAGTTACCGTAAAAATTTAGGTTTTGGAAATATGGGTGATAAAAGTAGCCGCTTTGCGATATGCGGTCAGCGATTTGCCTAAGTTTGAATTAAATATAAAAAATACGGAAGTGTGCCAACATAACACATAGGATGATAGATTAGGACCAGAACTGTAGGACTATACCACCCAAGTTGCCGTAAAAACTTAGGTTTTGGAAATATGGGCGATTAAATTAGCCGCTTTGCGATGTGCGGTCAGCGACTTGTCTAAGTTTTACATGAAATATAAAATAAATACAGAATTGTGCCAACATGACGTACCCATAGGATGATAGAATAGGACTAGAACTTTAGTACTATACCACCCAAGTTACCTGAAAAACTTAGGTTTTGGAAATATGGCTGATAAAGGAGGTCGCTTTGCGATGTCCGGACAGCGATTTGTCTAAGTTTGATATGAATTATAAAAATCAAGAATGAATTGTGGATACATGACGTGCACATAGGGTGATAGAAAAGGACCAGAAATTTAGTGTTATACCACCCAAGTTACCGTAAAAATTTAGGTTTTGGAAATATGGGTGATAAAAGTAGCCGCTTTGCGATATGCGGTCAGCGATTTGCCTAAGTTTGAATTAAATATAAAAAATACGGAAGTGTGCCAACATAACACATAGGATGATAGATTAGGACCAGAACTGTAGGACTATACCACCCAAGTTGCCGTAAAAACTTCGGTTTTGGAAATATGGGCGATTAAATTAGCCGCTTTGCGATGTGCGGTCAGCGACTTGTCTAAGTTTTACATGAAATATAAAATAAATACAGAAGTGTGCCAACATGACGTACCCATAGGATGATAGAATAGGACTAGAACTTTAGTACTATACCACCCAAGTTACCTGAAAAACTTAGGTTTTGGAAATATGGCTGATAAAGGAGGTCGCTTTGCGATGTCCGGACAGCGATTTGTCTAAGTTTGATATGAATTATAAAAATCAATAATGAATTGTGGATACATGACGTGCACATAGGGTGATAGAAAAGGACCAGAAATTTAGTGTAATACCACCCAAGTTACCGTAAAAATTTAGGTTTTGGAAATATGGGTGATTAAATTAGCCGCTTTGCGATATGCGGTCAGCGACTTGTCTAAGTTTGACATGCAATATGAAATAAATACGGTAGTGTGCCAACATTAGGTACACATAGAGTGATAGAATAGAACCAGAACTTTAGTACTATACCAAACAAGTTACCGTAAAAACGTAGGTTTTGGAAATATGGGTGGTTAAAGTAGCCGCTTTGCGATGTGCGGTCAACGATTTGTCTTAGTTTGACATGAATTATAAAATAAATACAGAAGTTTGCCAACATGACTTACCCATAAGATGATAGAATAGGACTAGAACTTTAGTACTATACCACCCAAGTTACCTTAAAAACTTAGGTTTAGGAAATATGGGTGATTAAAGTAATTGCTTTGCGATATGCGGACAGCGATTTGTCTAAATTTTACATGAAATATAAAATAAATACGGAAGTGTGCCAACATGACGTACCCATAGGATGATAGAATAGGACCAGAAATTTAGTGTTATACCACCCAAATTACCGTAAAAACTTAGGTTTTGGAAATATGGGTGATTAAATTAGCCGCTTTGCGTTGTGCGGTCAGCGACTTGTCTAAGTTTTACATGAAATATAAAATAAATACAGAAGTGTGCCAACATGACGTACCCATAGGATGATAGAATAGGACTAGAACTTTAGTACTATACCACCCAAGTTACCTGGAAAACTTAGGTTTTGGAAATATGGCTGATAAAGGAGGTCGCTTTGCGATGTCCGTACAGCGATTTGTCTAAGTTTGATATGAATTATAAAAATCAAGAATGAATTGTGGATACATGACGTGCACATAGGGTGATAGAAAAGGACCAGAAATTTAGTTTTATACCACCCAAGTTACCGTAAAAATTTAGGTTTTGGAAATATGGGTGATAAAAGTAGCCGCTTTGCGATATGCGGTCAGCGATTTGCCTAAGTTTGAATTAAATATAAAAAATACGGAAGTGTGCCAACATAACACATAGGATGATAGATTAGGACCAGAACTGTAGGACTATACCACCCAAGTTGCCGTAAAAACTTAGGTTTTGGAAATATGGGCGATTAAATTAGCCGCTTTGCGATGTGCGGTCAGCGACTTGTCTAAGTTTTACATGAAATATAAAATAAATACAGAAGTGTGCCAACATGACGTACCCATAGGATGATAGAATAGGACTAGAACTTTAGTACTATACCACCCAAGTTACCTGAAAAACTTAGGTTTTGGAAATATGGCTGATAAAGGAGGTCGCTTTGCGATGTCCGGACAGCGATTTGTCTAAGTTTGATATGAATTATAAAAATCAAGAATGAATTGTGGATACATGACGTGCACATAGGGTGATAGAAAAGGACCAGAAATTTAGTGTTATACCACCCAAGTTACCGTAAAAATTTAGGTTTTGGAAATATGGGTGATTAAATTAGCCGCTTTGCGATATGCGGTCAGCGACTTATCTAAGTTTGACATGAAATATGAAATAAATACGGAAGTGTGCCAACATTAGATACACATAGAGTGATAGAATAGAACCAGAACTTTATTATTATACCAAACAAGTTACCGTAAAAACTTAGGTTTTGGAAATATGGGTGGTTAAAGTAGCCGCTTTGCGATTTGCGGTCAGCGATTTGTCTAAGTTTGACATGAAACATAAAATAAATACGGAAGTGTGCGAACATGACGTACACATAGGATGATAGAATAGGACCAGAACCTTTGTACTTTACCACCAAAGTTACCATAAAAACTTAGGTTTTGGAAATATGGGTGAATAAAGTAGTCGCTTTGCGATTTGCGGACAGCGATTTGTCAAAGTTTAACATGAAATATAAAAATAAATACGGATGTGTGGATACATGACGTACACATAGGGTGATAGAATAGTACCAGAAATATAGTATTATACCACCGAAGTTATCGTAAAAACTTAGGTTTTGTAAATATGGGTGGTTAAAGTTGTCGCTTTGCGATGTGCGGACAGCAATTTGTCTAAGTTTGACATGAAATATAATAAAAATACGGAAGTGTGCCAACATAACGTACACATAGGATGATAGAATAGGACAAGAACTGTCGGACTATACCACCCAAGTTACCGTAAAAACTAAGGTTTTGGAAATATGGGTGATTAAATTAGCCGCTTTGCGATGTGCGTTTAGCGATTTGTCTAAGTTTGTCATGAAATATAAAATAAATATGGATGTGTGCTAACATTACATACGCATAGGGTGATAGAATAAAACCAGAACTTTAGTATTATACCAACCAAGTTTCCGTAAAAACTTAGGTTTTGGAAATATGGGTAGTTAAAGTAGTCGCTTTGCGATGTGCGGTCAGCGATTTGTCTAAGTTTGACATGAATTATAAAATAAATACAGACGTGTGCCAACATGACTTACCCATAAAATGATAGAATAGGACTAGAACTTTAGTACTATACCACCCAAGTTACCTGAAAAACTTAGGTTTTGGAAATATGGCTGATAAAGGAGGTCGCTTTGCGATGTCCGGACAGCGATTTGTCTAAGTTTGATATGAATTATAAAAATCAAGAATGATTTGTGGATACATGACGTGCACATAGGGTGATAGAAAAGGACCAGAAATTTAGTGTTATACCACCCAAGTACCGTAAAAATTTAGGTTTTGGAAATATGGGTGATAAAAGTAGCCGCTTTGCGATATGCGGTCAGCGATTTGCCTAAGTTTGAATTAAATATAAAAAATACGGAAGTGTGCCAACATTACACATAGGATGATAGATTAGGACCAGAACTGTAGGACTATACCACCCAAGTTGCCGTAAAAACTTAGTTTTTGGAAATATGGGTGATTAAATTAGCCGCTTTGCGATGTGCGGTCAGCGACTTGTCTAAGTTTTACATGAAATATAAAATAAATACAGAAGTGTGCCAACATGACGTACCCATAGGATGATAGAATAGGACTAGAACTTTAGTACTATACCACCCAAGTTACCTGAAAAACTTAGGTTTTGGAAATATGGCTGATAAAGGAGGTCGCTTTGCGATGTCCGGACAGCGATTTGTCTAAGTTTGATATGAATTATAAAAATCAATAATGAATTGTGGATACATGACGTGCACATAGGGTGATTGAAAAGGACCAGAAATTTAGTGTTATACCACCTAAGTTACCGTAAAAATTTAGGTTTTGGAAATATGGGTGAATAAATTAGCCGCTTTGCGATATGCAGTCAGCGACTTGTCTAAGTTCGACATGCAATATAAAATAAATACGGAAGTGTGCCAACATTAGGTACACATAGAGTGATAGAATAGAACCAGAACTTTAGTACTATACCAAACAAGTTACCGTAAAAACTAAGTTTTGGAAATATGCGTAGTTAAAGTAGTCGCTTTGCGATGTGCGGACAGAGATATGTCTAAGTTTAACATGAAATATAAAAATAAATACGGATGTGTGGATACATGACGTACACATAGGGTGATAGAATAGTACCAGAAATATCGTATTATACCACCGACGTTACCGTAAAAACTTAGGTTTGAAAATATGGGTGGTTAAAGTAGTCGCTTTGCGAAGTGCGGACAGCGTTTTGTCTTAGTTTGACATGAAATACAAAATAAATACGGAATTGGGGATACATGACGTAGACATAGGATGATAGAATAGGACAAGAACTGTAGGACTATACCACCCAAGTTACCGTAAAAACTTAGGTTTTGGAAATATGGGTGATTAAATTAGCCGCTTTCCGATGTGCGGTCAGCGATTTGTCTAAGTTTGACATGAAATTTAAAATAAATATGGAAGTGTGCCAACATTAGGTACACATAGGGTGATAGAATAGGACAAGAACTGTAGGACTATACCCCCCAAGTTACCGTAAAAATTTAGGTTTTGGAAATATGGGTGATTAAATTAGCCGCCTTGCGATGTGCGAAACATAAATAAATATGGAAGTGTGCTAACATTACATACACATAGGGTGATAGAATAGAACCAGAACTTTAGTATTATACCAACCAAGTTTCTGTAAAAACTTAGGTTTTGGAAATATGGGTAGTTAAAGTAGTCGCTTTGCGATGTGCGGTCAGCGATTTGTCTAAATTTTACATGAAATATAAAATAAATACGGAAGTGTTCCAACATGACGTACCCATAGGATGATAGAATAGGACCAGAAATTTAGTGTTATACCACCCAAATTACCGTAAAACCTAGGTTTTGGAAATATGGGTGATTAAATTAGCCGCTTTGCGATGTGCGGTCAGCGACTTGTCTAAGTTTTACATGAAATATAAAATAAATACAGAAGTGTGCCAACATGACGTACCCATAGGATGATAGAATAGGACTAGAACTTTAGTACTATACCACCCAAGTTACCTGAAAAACTTAGGTTTTGGAAATATGGCTGATAAAGGAGGTCGTTTTGCGATGTCCGGACAGCGATTTGTCTAAGTTTGATATGAATTATAAAAATCAAGAATGAATTGTGGATACATGACGTGCACATAGGGTGATAGAAAAGGACCAGAAATTTAGTGTTATACCACCCAAGTTACCGTAAAAATTTAGGTTTTGGAAATATGGATGATAAAAGTAGCCGCTTTGCGATATGCGGTCAGCGATTTGCCTAAGTTTGAATTAAATATAAAAAATACGGAAGTGTGCCAACATAACACATAGGATGATAGATTAGGACCAGAACTGTAGGACTATACCACCCAAGTTGCCGTAAAAACTTAGGTTTTGGAAATATGGGTGATTAAATTAGCCGCTTTGCAATGTGCGGTCAGCGACTTGTCTAAGTTTTACATGAAATATAAAATAAATACAGAAGTGTGCCAACATGACGTACCCATAGGATGATAGAATAGGACTAGAACTTTAGTACTATACCACCCAAGTTACCTGAATAACTTAGGTTTTGGAAATATGGCTGATAAAGGAGGTCGCTTTGCGATGTCCGGACAGCGATTTGTCTAAGTTTGATATGAATTATAAAAATCAATAATGAATTGTGGATACATGACGTGCACATAGGGTGATAGAAAAGGACCAGAAATTTAGTGTTATACCACCCAAGTTACCGTAAAAATTTAGGTTTTGGAAATATGGGTGATTAAATTAGCCGCTTTGCGATATGCGGTCAGCGACTTGTCTAAGTTTAACATGCAATATAAAATAAATACGGAAGTGTGAAAACATTAGGTACACATAGAGTGATAGAATAGAACCAGAACTTTAGTACTATACCAAACAAGTTACCGTAAAAACGTAGGTTTTGGAAATATGGGTGGTTAAAGTAGCCGCTTTGCGATGTGCGGTCAACGATTTGTCTTAGTTTGACATGAAATATAAAATAAATACGGAAGTGTGGATACATGACGTACACATAGGGTGATAGAATAGTACCAGAAATATAGTATTATACCACCGAAGTTATCGTAAAAACTTAGGTTTTGTAAATATGGGTGGTTAAAGTTGTCGCTTTGCGATGTGCGGACAGCGATTTGTCTAAGTTTGACATGAAATATAGTAAAAATACGGAAGTATGCCAACATAACGTACACATAGGATGATAGAATAGGACAAGAACTGTAGGACTATACCACCCAAGTTACCGTAAAAACTTAGGTTTTGGAAATATGGGTGATTAAATTAGCCGCTTTGCGATGTGCGTTTAGCGATTTGTCTAAGTTTGACATGAAATATAAAATAAATATGGATGTGTGCTAACATTACATACACATAGGGTGATAGAATAAAACCAGAACTTTAGTATTATACCAACCAAGTTTCCGTAAAAACTTAGGTTTTGGAAATATGGGAAGTTAAAGTAGTCGCTTTGCGATGTGCGGTCAGCGATTTGTCTAAGTTTGACATGAATTATAAAATAAATACAGAAGTGTGCCAACATGACTTACCCATAAGATGATAGAATAGGACTAGAACTTTAGTACTATACCACCCAAGTTACCTTAAAAACTTAGGTTTAGGAAATATGGGTGATTAAAGTAATTGCTTTGCGATATGCGGACAGCGATTTGTCTAAATTTTACATGAAATATAAAATAAATACGAAAGTGTGCCAACATGACGTACCCATAGGATGATAGAATAGGACCAGAAATTTAGTGTTATACCACCCAAATTACCGTAAAAACTTAGGTTTTGGAAATATGGGTGATTAAATTAGCCGCTTTGCGATGTGCGGTCAGCGACTTGTCTAAGTTTTACATGAAATATAAAATAAATACAGAAGTGTGCCAACATGACGTACCCATAGGATGATAGAATAGGACTAGAACTTTAGTACTATACCACCCAAGTTACCTGAAAAACTTAGGTTTTGGAAATATGGCTGATAAAGGAGGTCGCTTTGCGATGTCCGGACAGCGATTTGTCTAAGTTTGATATGAATTATAAAAATCAAGAATGAATTGTGGATACATGACGTGCACATAGGGTGATAGAAAAGGACCAGAAATTTAGTGTTATACCACCCAAGTTACCGTAAAAATTTAGGTTTTGGAAATATGGGTGATAAAAGTAGCCGCTTTGAGATATGCGGTCAGCGATTTGCCTAAGTTTGAATTAAATATAAAAAATACGGAAGTGTGCCAACATAACACATAGGATGATAGATTAGGACCAGAACTGTAGGACTATACCACCCAAGTTGCCGTAAAAACTTAGGTTTTGGAAATATGGGTGATTATATTAGCCGCTTTGCGATGTGCGGTCAGCGACTTGTTTAAGTTTTACATGAAATATAAAATAAATACAGAAGTGTGCCAACATGACGTACCCATAGGATTATAGAATAGGACTAGAACTTTAGTACTATACCACCCAAGTTACCTGAAAAACTTAGGTTTTGGAAATATGGCTGATAAAGGAGGTCGCTTTGCGATGTCCGGACAGCGATTTGTCTAAGTTTGATATGAATTATAAAAATCAATAATGAATTGTGGATACATGACGTGCACATAGGGTGATAGAAAAGGACCAGAAATTTAGTGTTATACCACCTAAGTTACTGTAAAAATTTAGGTTTTGGAAATATGGGTGATTAAATTAGCCGCTTTGCGATGTGCGGTCAGCGACTTTTCTAAGTTTGACATGCAATATAAAAAAAATACGGAAGTGTGCCAACATAACGTACACATAGGGTGATAGAATAGAACCAGAACTTTAGTATTATTCCAACCAAGATACCGTAAGAACTTAGGTTTTGGAAATATGGGTGATTAAAGTAGTCGCTTTGCGATTTGCGGACAGCGATTTGTCTAAGTTTAACATGAAATATAAAAATAAATACGGATGTGTGGATACATGACGTACGCATAGGGTGATAGAATAGTACCAGAAATATAGTATTATACCACCGAAGTTATCGTAAAAACTTAGGTTTTGTAAATATGGGTGGTTAAAGTAGTCGCTTTGCGATTTGCGGACAGCGATTTGTCTAAGTTTAACATGAAATATAAAAATAAATACGGATGTGTGGATACATGACGTACTTATAGGGTGATAGAATAGTACCAGAAATATAGTATTATACCACCGAAGTTATCGTAAAAACTTAGGTTTTGTAAATATGGGTGGTTAAAGTAGTCGCTTTGCGATGTGCGGACAGCGATTTGTCTAAGTTTAACATGAAATATAAAAATAAATACGGATGTGTGGATACATGACGTACTTATAGGGTGATAGAATAGTACCAGAAATATAGTATTATACCACCGAAGTTATCGTAAAAACTTAGGTTTTGTAAATATGGGTGGTTAAAGTAGTCGCTTTGCGATGTGCGGACAGCGATTTGTCTAAGTTTGACATGAAATATAAAAAAAATACGGAAGTGTGCCAACATAACGTACACATAGGATGATAGAATAGGACAAGAACTGTAGGACTATACCACCGAAGTTATCGTAAGAACTTAGGTTTTGTAAATATGGGTGGTTAAAGTAGTCGCTTTGCGATGTGCGGACAGCGACTTGTCTAAGTTTTACATGAAATATAAAATAAATACAGAGGTGTGCCAACATGACGTACCCATAGGATGATAGAATAGGACTAGAACTTCAGTACTATGCCACCCAAGTTACCTGAAAAACTTACTTTTTGGAAATATGGCTGATAAAGGAGGTCGCTTTGCGATGTGCGGACAGCGATTTGTCTAAGTTTGATATGAATTATAAAAATCAATATGGAATTGTGGATACATGACGTGCACATAGGGTGATAGAAAAGGACCAGAAATTTAGTGTTATACCACCCAAGTTACCGTAAAAACTTAGGTTTTGGAAATATGGGTGATTAAATTAGCCGCTTTGCGATATGCGGTCAGCGATTTGCCTAGGTTTGAATTAAATATAAAAAATACGGAAGTGTGCCAACATAACACATAGGATGATAGATAAGGACCAGAATTGTAGGACTATACCACCCACGTTGCCGTAAAAACTTAGGTTTTGGAAATATGGGTGATTAAATTAGCCGCTTTGCGATATGCGGTCAGCGACTTGTCTAAGTTTGACATGCAATATAAAATAAATACGGAAGTGTGCCAACATGACGTACACATAGGATGATAGAATAGGACCAGAACCTTTGTACTTTACCACCCAAGTTACCATAAAAACTTAGGTTTTGGAAATATGGGTGAATATAGTAGTCTCTTTGCGATATGCGGACAGCGATTTGTCTAAATTGTACATGAAATATAAAATAAATACGGAAGTGTGCCAACATGACGTACCCATAGGATGATAGAATAGGACCAGAAATTTAGTGTTATGCCACCCAAGTTACCGTAAAAACGTAGGTTTTGGAAATATGGGTGATTAAATTAGCCGCTTTGCGATATGCGGTCAGCGAATTGTCTAAGTTTGACATGCAATATAAAATAAATACGGAAGTGTGCCAACATTAGGTACACATAGAGTGATAGAATAGAACCAGAGTTTTAGTAATATTCCAACCAAGATACCGAAAGAACTTAGGTTTTGGAAATATGGGTGATTAAATTAGTCGCTTTGCGATTTTTGGACAGCGATTTGTCTAAGTTTAACATGAAATATATAAATAAATACGGATGTGTGGATACATGACGTACACATAAAGTGATAGAATAGTACCAGAAATATAGTATTATACCACCAAAGTTACCGTAAAAACTTAGGTTTTGTAAATATGGGTGGTAAAAGTAGTCACTTTGCGATGTGCGGACAGCAATTTGTCTAGGTTTGACATGAAATATAAAAAAATACGGAAGTGTGCCAACATAACGTACACATAGGATGATAGAATAGGACAAGAACTGTAGGACTATACCACCCAAGTTACCGTAAAAACTTAGGTTTTGGAAATATGGGTGATTAAATTAGCCGCTTTGCGATGTGCGTTTAGCGATTTGTATAAGTTTGACATGAAATATAAAATAAATATGGATGTGTGCTAACATTACATACACATAGGGTGATAGAATAGAACTAGAACTTTAGTATTATACCAACCAAGTTTCCGTAAAAACTTAGGTTTTGGAAATATGGGTAGTTAAAGTAGTCGCTTTGCGATGTGCGGTCAGCGATTTGTCTAAGTTTGACATGAATTATAAAATAAATACAGAAGTGTGCCAACATGACGTACCCATAGGATGATAGAATAGGACTAGAACTTTAGTACTATACCACCCAAGTTACCTTAAAAACTTAGGTTTAGGAAATATGGGTGATTAAAGTAATTGCTTTGCGATGTGCGGACAGCAATTTGTCTAGGTTTGACATGAAATATAAAAAAATACGAAAGTGTGCCAACATAACGTACACATAGGATGATAGAATAGGACAGGAACTGTAGGACTATACAACCCAAGTTACCGTAAAAACTTTGGTTTTGGAAATATGGGTGATTAAATTAGCCGCTTTGCGATGTGCGGTTAACGACTTGTCTAAGTTTGACATGAAATATAAAATAAACACAGAAGTGTGCTAACATTACATACACATAGGGTGATAGAATAAAACCAGAACTTTAGTATTATACTAACCAAGTTTCCGTAAAAACTTAGGTTTTGGAAATATGAGTAGTTAAAGTAGTCGCTTTGCGAAGTGCGGACAGCGATTTGTCTAAGTTTGACATTAAATATAAAATAAATAAAGAAGTGTGCCAACATTACGTACACTTAGGATGATAGAATAGGACAAGAACTGTAGGACTATACCACCCAAGTTACCGTAAAAACATAGGTTTTGGAAATATGGGTGATTAAATTAGCCGCTTTGCGATGTGCGGTCAGCGACTTGTCTAAGTTTGACATGAAATACAAAATAAATACGGAATTGGGGATACATGACGTAGACATAGGGTGATAGAATAGGACCAGAAATATAGTATTATATTACCGAAGTAACCGTTAAAACTTAGATTTTGGAAATATGGTTGACTAAAGTAGTCGCTTTGCGATGTGCAGACAGCGATTTGTCTAAGTTTGACATGAAATATAAATAAATAAAGAAGTGTGCCAACATTACGTACACTTAGGATGATAGAATAGGACAAGAACTGTAGGACTATACCACCCAAGTTACCGTAAAAACCTAGGTTTTTGAAATATGGCCGATTAAATTAGCCGCTTTGCGATGTCCGGTTAACGATTTGTCTAAGTTTGACATGAAATGTAAAAGTAAGATGGAAATGTGCTAACATTACATACACATAGGGTGATAAAATAGAACCAGAACTTTAGTATTATACCAACCAAGTTTCCGTAAAAACTTAGGTTTTGGAAATATGGGTAGTTAAAGTAGTCCCTTGTGAAGTGCGGACAGAGATTTGTCTAAGTTTTACATGAAATATAAGATAAATACGGAAGTGTGCCAACATTACGTACACATAGGATGATAGAATAGGACAAGAACTGTAGGACTATACCACCCAAGTTACCGTAAAACTTAGGTTTTGGAAATATGGGAGATTAAATTAGCCGCTTTGCGATGATCGGTCAGCGACTTGTCTAAGTTTGACATGAAATATAAAATAAATAAAGAGGTGTGCCAACATTACGTACACTTAGGATGATAGAATAGGAGAACTGTATGACTATACCCCCCAAGTTACCGTAAAAACTTAGGTTTTGGAAATATGGGTGATTAAATTAGCCGCTTTGCGATGTGCGGACAGCAATTTGTCTAGGTTTGACATGAAATATAAAAATAAATACGGAATTATGGATACATGACGTACAAATAGTGTGATAGAATAGTACCAGAAATATAGTATTATACCACCGAAGTTACCGTAAAAACTTAGGTTTTGGAAATATGGGTGATTAAAGTAGTCGTTTTGCGATGTGCGGACAGCGATATGTCTAAGTTTAACATGAAATATAAAAATAAATACGGATGTGTGGATACATGACGTACACATAGGGTGATAGAATAGTACCAGAAATATCGTATTATACCACCGACGTTACCGTAAAAACTTAGGTTTGAAAATATGGGTGGTTAAAGTAGTCGCTTTGCGAAGTGCGGACAGCGTTTTGTCTTAGTTTGACATGAAATACAAAATAAATACGGAATTGGGGATACATGACGTAAACATAGGATTATAGAATAGGACAAGAACTGTAGGACTATACCACCCAAGTTACCGTAAAAACTTAGGTTTTGGAAATATGGGTGATTTAATTAGCCGCTTTCCGATGTGCGGTCAGCGATTTGTTTATGTTTGACATGAAATTTAAAATAAATATGGAAGTGTGCCAACATTAGGTACACATAGGGTGATAGAATAGAACCAGAACTTTAGAATTATACCAACCAAGTTACCGTAAAAACTTTGGTTTTGGAAAAATGACTGATTAAATTAGCCACTTTGCGATGTGCGGTCAGCGATTTGTCTAAGTTAGACATAAAATATAAAATAAATACGCAAGTGTGCTACCTTTACGTACACATAGGATGATAGAATAGAACCAAAACTTTAGTATTATACCAAACAAGTTACCGTAAAAACTTAGGTTTTGGAAATATGGGTGGTTAAAGTAGCCGCTTTGCGAAGTGCGGTCAGCGATTTGTCCTAGTTTGACATGAAATATAAAATAAATACGGAAGTGTGCCAACATGACGTACACATAGGATGATAGAATAGTACCAGAACCTTTGTACTTTACCACCGAAGTTACCGTAAAAACTTAGGTTTTGGAAATATGGTTGATTAAAGTAGTCGCTTTGCGATGTGCGGACAGCGATTTGTAAAGTTTGACATGAAATATAAATAAATAAAGAAGTGTGCCAACATTACGTACACTTAGGATAATAGAATAGGACAGGAACTGTAGGACTATACCACCCAAGTTACCGTAAAAACTTTGGTTTTGGAAATATAGGTGATTAAATTAGCCGCTTTGCGATGTGCGGTTAACTAGTTGTCTAAGTTTGACATGAAATATAAAATAAATATGGAAGTGTGCTAACATTACATACACATAGGGTGATAGAATAGAACCAGAATTTTAGTATTATACCAACCAAGTTTCAGTAAAAACCTAGGTTTTGGAAATATGGGTAGTTAAAGTAGTCGCTTTGCGAAGTGCGGACCGCGATTTGTCTAGGTTTGACATGAAATATAAAATAAATACGGAAGTGTGCTAACATTACGTACACATAGGATGATAGAAAAGGACAAGAACTGTAGGACTATACCACCCAAGTTACCGTAAAAACTTAGGTTTTGGAAATATAGGTGATTAAATTAGCCGCTTTGCGATGTGCGGTCAGTGACTTGTCTAAGTTTGACATGAAATATGAAATGAATACGGAAGTTTGCCGACATTAGATACACATAGAGTGATAGAATAGAACCAGAACTTTATTATTATACCAAACAAGTTACCGTAAAAACTTAGGTTTTGGAAATATGGGTGGTTAAAGTAGCCGCTTTGCGATTTGCGGTCAGCGATTTGTCTAAGTTTGACATGAAATATAAAATAAATACAGAAGTGTGCCAACATGACGTACACATAGGATGATAGAATAGGACCTGAACCTTTGTACTTTATCACCCAAGTTACCATAAAAACTTAGGTTTTGGAAATATGGGTGATTAAATTAGCCGCTTTGCGATGTGCGGTCAGCGATTTGTCTAAGTTTGACATGAAATATAAAATAAATAAAGAAGATCGCCAACATTACGTACACTAAGGATGATTGAATAGGTCAAGAACTGTAGGACTATACCACCCAAGTTACCGTAAAAACTTAGGTTTTGGAAATATGGGAGATTAAATTAGCGGCTTTGCGATGTGCGGTTAACGATTTGTCTAAGTTTGACATAAAATATAAAATAAATATGGAAGTGTGCTAACATTACATACACATAGGATGATAGAATAGAACCAGAACTTTAGTATTATACCAACCAAATTTCCGTAAAAACTTAGGTTTTGGAAATATGAGTAGTTAAAGCAGTCGCTTTGCGATGTGCGGACAGCGATTTGTCTTAGTTTGTCATGAAATATTAAATAAATACGGAAGTGTGCCAACATTACGTACACATAGGATGATAGAATAGGACCAGAACCTTTGTACTTTACCACCCAAGTTACCATAAAAACTTAGGTTTTGGAAATATGGGTGATTAAGGTAGTCGCTTTGCGATGTGCGGACAGCAATTTGTCTAGGTTTGACATGAAATATAAAAATAAATACGGAATTCTGGATACATCACGTACAAATAGGGTGTTAGAATAGTACCAGAAATATAGTATTATACCACCGAAGTTACCGTAAAAACTTAGGTTTGAAAATATGGGTGGTTAAAGTAGTCGCTTTGCGAAGTGCGGACACTGTTTTGTCTAAATTTTACATGAAATATAAAATAAATACGGAAGTGTGCCAACATGACTTACCCATAGGATAATAGAATAGGACCAGAAATTTAGTGTTATACCACCCAAATTACCGTAAAAACTTAGGTTTTGGAAATATGGGTGATTAAATTAGCCGCTTTCCGATGTGCGGTCAGCGATTTGTCTAAGTTTGACATGAAATTTAAAATAAATATGGAAGTGTGCCAACATTAGGTAATATAGGGTGATAGAATAGGACAAGAACTGTAGGACTATACCCCCCAAGTTACCGTAAAAACTTAGGTTTTGGAAATATGGGTGATTAAATTAGCCGCCTTGCGATGTGCGAAATATAAAATAAATATGGAAGTGTGCTAACATTACATACACATAGGGTGATAGAATAGAACCAGAACTTTAGTATTATACCAACCACGTTTCCGTAAAAACTTAGGTTTTGGAAATATGTGTAGTTAAAGTAGTCGCTTTGCGATGTGCGGTCAGCGATTTGTCTAAGTTTGACATGAATTATAAAATAAATACAGAAGTTTGCCAACATGACTTACCCATAAGATGATAGAATAGGACTAGAACTTTAGTACTATACCACCCAAATTACCTTAAAAACTTAGGTTTAGGAAATATGGGTAATTAAAGTAATTGCTTTGCGATATGCGGACAGCGATTTGTCTAAATTTTACATGAAATATAAAATAAATACGAAAGTGTGCCAACATGACATACCCATAGGATGATAGAATAGGACCAGAAATTTAGTGTTAAACTACCCAAATTACCGTAAAAACTTATATTTTGGAAATATGGGTGATTAAATTAGCCGCTTTGCGATGTGCGGTCAGCGACTTGTCTAAGTTTTACATGAAATATAAAATAAATACAGAAGTGTGCCAACATTAGGTACACATAGGGTGATAGAATAGAACCAGAACTTTAGAATTATACCAACCAAGTTACCTGAAAAACTTAGGTTTTGGAAATATGGCTGATAAAGGAGGTCGCTTTGCGATGTCCGGACAGCGATTTGTCTAAGTTTGATATGAATTATAAAAATCAAGAATGAATTGTGGATACATGACGTGCACATAGGGTGATAGAAAAGGACCAGAAATTTAGTGTTATACCACCCAAGTTACCATAAAAACTTAGGGTTTGGAAATATGGGTGAATAAAGTAGTCGCTTTGCGATGTGCGGTCAACGATTTGTCTAAGTTTGACATGAATTATAAAATAAATATGGAAGTGTGCTAACATTAGATACACATAGGGTGATAGAATAAAACCAGAACTTTAGTATTATTCCATCCAAGATACCGTAAGAACTAAGGTTTTTGAAATATGGGTGATTAAAGTAGTCGCTTTGCGATTTGTGGACAGCGATTTGTCTAAGTTTAACATGAAATATAAAAATAAATACGGATGTGTGGAGACATGACGTACACATAGGGTGATAGAATAGTACCAGAAATATAGTATTATACCACCGAAGTTAACGTAAAAACTTAGGTTTTGTAAATATGGGTGGTTAAAGTAGTCGCTTTGCGATGTGCGGATAGCGATTTGTCTAAGTTTGACATGAAATATAAAATAAATAAAGAAGTGTGCAAACATAACGTACACTTCGGATACTAGAATAGGAGAAGAACTGTAGGACTATACCCCCCAAGTTACCGTAAAAACTTAGGTTTTGGAAATATGGGTGATTTAATTAGCCGCTTTGCGATGTGAGGTTAGCGATTTGTCTAGGTTTGACATGAAATATAAAATAAATATGGAAGAGTGCTAACATTACATACACATAGGGGGATAGAATAGAACCAGAACTTTAGTATTATACCAAACAAGTTACCGTAAAAACTAAGTTTTGGAAATATGCGTAGTTAAAGTAGTCGCTTTGCGGTGTGCGGACAGCGATTTGTCTAAGTTTGACATGAAATATAAAATAAACACGGAAGTTTGCCAACATTAGGTACACATAGAGTGATAGAATAGAACCAGAACTTTAGTATTATACCAACCAAGTTACCGTAAAAACTTAGGTTTTGGAAATATGAGTGATTAAATTAGCCGCTTTGCGATGTGCGGTCAGCGACTTGTCTAAGTTTGACATGAAATATAAAATAAACACGGAAGTTTGCCAACATTAGGTACACATAGAGTGATAGAATAGAACCAGAACTTTAGTATTATACCAAACAAGTTACCGTAAGAACTTAGGTTTTGGAAATATGGCTGATTAAAGTAGCCGCCTTGCGATGTGCGGTCAGCGATTTGTCTTAGTTTGACAAGAAATATAAAATAAATACGGAAGTGTGCCAACATGACGTACACATAGGATGATAGAATAGGACCAGAACCTTTGTACTTTACCACCCAAGTTACCATAAAAACTTAGTTTTTGGAAATATGGGTAATTAAAGTAGTCGCTTTGCGATGTGCGGACAGCGATTTGTCTAAGTTTGACATGAAATACAAAATAAATACGGAATTGGGGATACATGACGTAGACATAGGGTGATTGAATAGGACCAGAAATATAGTATTATATTACCGAAGTAACCGTAAAAACTTAGATTTTGGAAATATGGTTGACTAAAGTAGTCGCTTTGCGATGTGCAGACAGCGATTTGTCTAAGTTTGACATGAAATATAAATAAATAAAGAAGTGTGCCAACATTACGTACACTTCGGATACTAGAATAGGAGAACTGTAGGACTATACCACCCAAGTCACCGTAAAAACCTAGGTTTTTGAAATATGGGTGATTAAATTAGCCGCTTTGCGATGTCCGGTTAACGATTTGTCTAAGTTTGACATGAAATATAAAAGAAATATGGAAGTGTGCTAACATTACATACACATAGGGTGATAAAATAGAACCAGAACTTTAGTATTATACCTACCAAGTTTCCGTAAAAACTTAGGTTTTGGAAATATGGGTAGTTAAAGTAGTCGCTTTGCGAAGTGCGGACAGAGATTTGTCTAGGTTTGACATGAAATATAAGATAAATACGGTAGTGTGCCAACATTACGTACACATAGGATGATAGAATAGGACAAGAACTGTAGGACTATACCACCCAAGTTACCGTAAAACTTAGGTTTTGGAAATATGGGAGATTAAATTAGCCGCTTTGCGATGTGCGGTCAGCGACTTGTCTAAGTTTGACATGAAATATAAAATAAATAAAGAAGTGTGCCGACATTACGTACACTTCGGATACTAGAATAGGAGAACTGTAGGACTATACCCCCAAAATTACCGTAAAAACTTACGTTTTGGCAATATGGGTGATTAAATTAGCCGCTTTGCGATGTGCGGTTAGCGATTTGTCTAAGTTTGACATGAAATATAAAATAAACATGGAAGTGTGCTAACATTACATACACATAGGGGGATAGAATAGAACAAGAACTTTAGTATTATACCAACCAAATTACCGTAAAAACTAAGTTTTGGAAATATGCGTAGTTAAAGTAGTCGCTTTGCGATGTGCGGACAGCGATTTGTCTTAGTTTGTCATGAAATATTAAGTAAATACGGAAGTGTGCCAACATTACGTACACATAGGATGATAGAATAGTACCAGAACCTTTGTACTTTACCACCAAAGTTACCGTAAAAACTTAGGTTTTGGAAATATGGTTGATTAAAGTAGTCGCTTTGCGATGTGCGGACAGCGATTTGTAAAGTTTGACATGAAATATAAAAATAAATACGGATGTGTGGATACATGACGTACACATAGGGTGATAGAATAGTACCAGAAATATCGTATTATACCACCGACGTTACCGTAAAAACTTAGGTTTGAAAATATGGTTGGTTAAAGTAGTCGCTTTGCGAAGTGCGGACAGCGTTTTGTCTTAGTTTGACATGAAATACAAAATAAATACGGAATTGGGGATACATGACGTAGACATAGGATGATAGAATAGGACAAGAACTGTAGGACTATACCACCAAAGTTACCGTAAAAACTTAGGTTTTGGAAATATGGGTGATTAAATTAGCCGCTTTCCGATGTGCGGTCAGCGATTTGTCTAAGTTTGACATGAAATTTAAAATAAATATGGAAGTGTGCCAACATTAGGTACACATAGGGTGATAGAATAGAACCAGAACTTTAGAATTATACCAACCAAGTTACCGTAAAAACTTTGGTTTTGGAAAAATGACTGATTAAATTAGCCACTTTGCGATGTGCGGTCAGCGATTTGTCTATGTTAGACATAAAATATAAAATAAATACGCAAGTGTGCTACCTTTACGTACACATAGGATGATAGAATAGAACCAGAACTTTAGTATTATACCAAACAAGTTACCGTAAAAACTTAGGTTTTGGAAATATGGGTGGTTAAAGTAGCCGCTTTGCGAAGTGCGGTCAGCGATTTGTCTAGGTTTGACATGAAATATAAAAAAAAATACGGAAGTGTGCTAACATTACGTACACATAGGATGATAGAAAAGGACAAGAACTGTAGGACTATACCACCCAAGTTACCGTAAAAACTTAGGTTTTGGAAATATAGGTGATTAAATTAGCCGCTTTGCGATGTGCGGTCAGCGACTTGTCTAAGTTTGACATGAAATATAAAATGAATACGGAAGTTTGCCAACATTAGGTACACATAGAGTGATAGAATAGAACCAGAACTTTATTATTATACCAAACAAGTTACCGTAAAAACTTAGGTTTTGGAAATATGGGTGGTTAAAGTAGCCGCTTTGCGATTTGCGGTCAGCGATTTGTCTTAGTTTGACATGAAATATAAAATAAATACGGAAGTGTGCCAACATGACGTACACATAGGATGATAGAATAGGACCTGAACCTTTGTACTTTACCACCTAAGTTACCATAAAAACTTAGTTTTTGGCGATATGGATAATTAAAGTAGTCGCTTTGCGATGTGCGGACAGCGATTTGTCTAAGTTTAACATGAAAAACAAAATAAATACGGAATTGGGGATACATGACGTAGACATAGGGTGATAGAATAGGACCAGAAATATGGTATTATATTACCGAAGTAACCGTAAAAACTTAGGTTTTGGAAATATGGTTGACTAAAGTAGTCGCTTTGCGATGTGTGGACAGCGATTTGTCTAAGTTTGACATGAAATATAAAATTAATACGGAAGTGTGCCAACATTACGTACACATAGGATGATAGAATAGGACAAGAACTGTAGGACTATACCACCCAAGTTACCGTAAAAACTTAGGTTTAGGAAATATGGGTGATTAAATTAGCCGCTTTGCGATGTGCGGTCAGCGATTTGTCTTATTTTGACATGAAAAATAAAAATAAATACGGAATTCTGGATACATGACGTACAAATAGGGTGATAGAATAGTACCAGAAATATAGTATTATACCACCGAAGTTACCGTAAAAACATAGGTTTTGGAAATATGGGTGATTAAAGTAGTCGTTTTTCGATGTGCGGATAGCGATTTGTCTAAGTTGAACATGAAATATCAAAATAAATACGGATGTGTGGATACATAACGTAGACATATGGTGATAGAATAGGACCAGAAATATAGAATTATACCACCGAAGTTACCGTAAAAACTTAGGTTTTGGAAATATGTGTAGTTAAAGTAGTCGCTTTGCGAAGTGCGGACAGCGATTTGTGTAAGTTTGACATGAAATATAAAATAAATACTGAAGTGTGCCAACATTAGGTACACATAGGGTGATAGAATAGAACCAGAACTTTAGTATTATACCAACCAAGTTACCGTAAAAACTTTGGTTTTGGAAAAATTGGTGATTAAAGTAGCCACTTCGCAAAGTGCGGTCAGCGATTTGTCCTAGTTTGACATGAAATATAAAATAAATACGTAAGTTTGCCAACATGACGTACACATAGGATGATAGAATAGGACCAGAACCTTTGTACTTTACTACCCATGTTACCATAAAAACTTAGGTTTTGGTAATATGGGTGATTAAAGAAGTCGCTTTGCGATGTGCGGACAACGATTTGTCAAAGTTTGACATGAAATATAAAATAAATACGGAAGTATGCCAACATTACGTACACATAGGATGATAGAATAGGACAAGAACTGTAGGACTATAACACCCAAGTTACCGTAAAAACTTAGGTTTTGGAAATATGGGTTATTAAATTAGCCGCTTTGCGATGTGCGGTCAGCGATTTGTCTAGTTTTGACATGAAATATAAAAATAAATACGGAATTCTGGATACATTACGTACAAATAGGGTGATAGAATAGTACCAGAAATATAGTATTATACCACCCAAGTTACCTTAACAACTAAGGTTTTGGAAATATGGGTGATGAAAATAGTCGCTTTGCGATGTGCGGACAGCAATTTGTCTAGGTTTGACATGAAATATAAAAATAAATACGGAATTCTGGATACATTACGTGTACAAATAGGGTGATAAAATAGTACCAGAAATATAGTATTATACCACTGAAGTTACCGTAAAAACATAGGTTTTGGAAATATGGTTGACTAAATTAGTCGCTTTGCGATGTGCGGACAGCGATTTGTCTAAGTTTGACATGAAATAAAAAACAAATACGGAAGTGTGCCAACATTACGTACACTTAGGATGATAGAATAGGACAAGAACTGTAAGACTATACCACCCAAGTTACCGTAGAAACGTAGGTTTTGGAAATATGGGTGATTAAATTAGCCGCTTTGCGATGAGCGGTAAACGATTTGTTTAATCTTGACATGAAATATAAAATAAATATGGAAGTATGCTAACATTACATACACATAGGGTGATAGAAGAGAACCAGAACTTTAGTACTATACCAACCAAATTTCCGTCAAAACTTAGGTTTTGGAAATATGAGTAGTTAAATTAGTCGCTTTGCGAAGTGCGGACAGCGATTTGTCCAAGTTTGACATGAAATATAAAATAAATACGGAAGTGTGCCAACATTAGGTACACATAGGGTGATAGAATAGAACCAGAACTTTAGTATTAGACCAACCAAGTTGCCGTAAAAACTTTGGTTTTCGAAAAATGGGTGATTAAATTAGCCACTTCGCAAAGTGCGGTCAGCGATTTATCCTAGTTTGACATGAAATATAAAATAAATACGGAAGTGTGCCAACATGACGTACACATAGGATGATAGAATAGTACCAGAACCTTTGTTCTTTACTACCCATGTTACCAAAAAAACTTAGGTTTTGGAAATATGGCTCATAAAGGTAGTCGCTTTGCGATGTGCGGCCAGCAATTTGTCTAGTTTTGACATGAAATATAAAAATAAATACGGAATTCTTGATACATTACGTACAAATATGGTGATAGAATTGTACCAGAAATATAGTATTATACCACCGAAGTTACCGTAAAAACTTAGGTTTTGGAAATATGGTTGACTAAAGTAGTCGTTTTGTGATGTGCGGACAGCGATTTGTCTAAGTTTGACATGAATTAAAAAATAAATACGGAAGTGTGCCAACATTACGTACACTTAGGATGATAGAATAGGACAAGAACTGTAGGACTATACCACCCAAGTTACCGTAAAAACGCAGGTTTTGGAAATATGGGTGATTAAAGTAGTCGCTTTGCGATGTGCGGTCAGCAATTTGTCTAGGTTTGACATGAAATTTAAAAATAAATACGGAATTCTGGATACATTACGTACAAATAGGGTGATAAAATAGTACCAGAAATATAGTATTATACCACCGAAGTTACCGTAAAAACTTAGGTTTTGGAAATATGGGTGATTAAAGTAGTCGCTTTGCGATGTGCGGACAGCGATTTGTCTAAGTTTAACATGAAATATAAAAATAAATGCGGAATTCTGGATACATGACGTACAAATAGGGTGATAGAATAGTACCAGAAATATAGTGTTATACCACCGAAGTTACCGTAAAAACTTAGGTTTTGGAAATATGGGTGATTAAAGTAGTCGCTTTGCGATGTGCGGACAGCGATTTGTCTAAGTTTGACATGAAATAAAAAATAAATACGGAAGTTTGCCAACATTACGTACACATAGGATGATAGAATAGGACAAGAACTGTAGGACTATACCACCCAAGATACCGTAAAAACTTAGGTTTTGGAAATATGAGTGATTAAATTAGCCGCTTTGCCATATGCGGTCAGCGATTTGTCTAAGTTTGACATGAAATATAAAATAAGTACGCAAGTGTACTAACTTTACGTACACATAGGATGATAGAATAGAACCAGAACTTTAGTATTATACCAAACAAGTTACCGTAAAAACTTAGGTTTTGGAAATATGGGTGGTTAAAGTAGCCGCTTTGCGATGTGCGGTCAGCGATTTGTCCTAGTTTGACATGAAATATAAAAAAAAAACGGAAGTGTGCCAACGTGACGTACACATAGGATGATAGAATAGGACCAGAACCTTTGTACTTTACTACCCATGTTACCATAAAAACTTAGGTTTTGGAAATATAGGTGATTAAAGTAGTCGCTTTGCGATGTGCTGACAACGATTTGTCAAAGTTTGACATGAAATATAAAATAAATACGGAAGTGTGCCAACATGACGTAAGCATAGGATGATAGAATAGGACCAGAACTTTAGTACTATACCACCCAAGTTACCTTAACAACTTAGGTTTTGGAAATATGGGTGATTAAAGTAGTCGCTTTGCGATGTGCGGACAGCGATTTGTCTAAGTTTAACATGAAATATAAAAATAAATACGGAATTCTGGATATGTGACGTACAAATAGGGTGATAGAATAGTACCAGAAATATAGTATTATACCACCGAATGTACCGCAAAAACTTAGGTTTTGGAAATATGGGTGATTAAAGTAGTCGCTTTGCGATGTGCGGACAACGATTTGTCAAAGTTTGACATGAAATAAAAAATAAATACGGAAGTGTGCCAACATTACGTACACATAGGATGATAGAATAGGACAAGAATTGTAGGACTATACCACCCGAGTTACCGAAAAAACTTGATTTTGGAAATATGGGTGATTAAATTAGCCGCTTTGCGATGTGCGGTTAACGATTTGTGTAAGTTTGACATGAAATATAAAATAAATACGGGAGTGTGCCTGCATTAGGTACACATAGGGTGATAGAATAGAACCAGAACCTTAGTATTATACCAACCAAGTTACCGTAAAAACTTTGGTTTTGGAAATATGGGTGATTAAATTAGCCACTTTGCGATGTGCGGTCAGCGATTTGTCTAAGTTTGACATGAAATATAAAATAAATACGGAAGCGTGCTAACATTACGTAAATATAGTGTGATAGAATAGAACCAGAACTTTAGTATTATACCAACCAAGTTAACGTAAAAACTTAGGTTTTGGAAATATGGGTAGTTAAAGTAGTCGCTTTGCGATGTGCGGACAGCGTTTTGTCTAAGTTTGACATGAAATATAAAATAAATACGGAAGTGTGCCAACATTACGTACACATAAGATGATAGAATAGGACAAGAACTGTAGGACTATACCACCTAAGTTACCGTAAAAACTTAGGTTTTGAAAATATGGGTGATTAAATTAGCCGCTTTGCGATGTGCGGTCAGCGATTTGTCTAAGTTTGACATGAAATATAAAATAAATACGGAAGTGTGCCAACGTTAGGTACACATAGGGTGATAGAATAGAACCAGAACTTAAGTATTATACCAAACAAGTTACGGTAAAAACTTAGGTTTTGGAAATATGGGTTAAAGCAGCCGCTTTGCGATGTGCGGTCAGCGATTTGTCTTAGTTTGACATGAAATACAAAATAAATACGGAATTGGGGATACATGACGTAGACATAGGGTGATAGAATAGGACCAGAACCTTTGTACTTTACTACCCATGTTACCATAAAAACTTAGGTTTTGGAAATATGGGTGATTAAAGTAGTCGCTTTGCGATGTGCGGACAACGATTTGTCAATGTTTGACATGAAATATAAAATAAATATGGGAGTGTGCCAACATGACGTACGCATAGGATGATAGAATAGGACCAGAACTTTAGTACTATACCACCCAAGTTACCTTAACAACTTAGGTTTTGGAAATATGGGTGATTAAAGTAGTCGCTTTGCGATGTGCGGACAGCGATTTGTCTAAGATTAACATGAAATATAAAAATAAATACGGAATTCTGGATACATGACGTACAAATAGGGTGATAGAATAGTACCAGAAATATAGTATAATACCACCGAATTTACCGTAATAACTTAGGTTTTGGAAATATGGGTGATTAAAGTAGTCGCTTTGCGATGTGCGGACAGCGATTTGTCTAAGTTTGACATGAAATAAAAAATAAATACGGAAGTATGCCAACATTAGGTACACATAGGGTGATAGAATAGAACCAGAACTTTAGTATTTTACCAACCAAGTTGCCGTAAAAACTTTTGTTTTGGAAATATGGGTGATTAAACTAGCCACTTTGCGATGTGCGGTCATCGATTTGTCTAAGTTTGACATGAAATATAAAATTAATACGGAAGTGTGCCAACATTAGGTACACATAGGGTGATAGAATAGAACCAGAACTTTAGTATTATACCAACCAAGTTACCGTAAAAACTTTGGTTTTGGAAATATGGGTGATTAAATTAGCCACTTTGCGATGTGCGGTAAGCGATTTGTCTAAGTTTGACATGAAATATAAAATAAATACGGAAGTGTGCTACCATTACGTACACATAGGATGATAGAATAGAACCAGAACTTTAGTATTATACCAAACAAGTTACCGTAAAAACTTAGGTTTTGGAAATATGGGTGGTTAAAGTAGCCGCTTTGCGATGTGCGGTCAGCGATTTGTCTTAGTTTGACATGAAATACAAAATAAATACGGAATTGGGGATACATGACGTAGACATAGGGTGATAGAATAGAACCAGAAATATAGTATTATAAAACCGAAGTTACCGTAAAAACTTAGGTTTTGGAAATATGGGTGGTTAAAGTAGTCGCTTTGCGATGTGCGGACAGCGATTTGTCTAAGTTTGACATGAAATATAAAATAAATACGGAAGTGTGCCAACATTACGTACACATAGGATGATAGAATAGGACAAGAACTGTAGGACTATACCACCCAAGTTACTGTAAAAACGTAGGTTTTGGAAATATGGGTGATTAAATTAGCCTCTTTACGATATGCGGTCAGCGATTTGTCTAAGTTTGACATGAAATATAAAATAAATACGGAAGTGTGCTAACATTACATACACATAGGATGATAGAATAGAACCAGAAATTTAGTATTATACCAAACAAGTTACCGTAAAAACTTAGGTTTTGGAAATTGGGTGGTTAAAGTAGTCGCTTTGCGATGTGCGGACAGCGATTTGTCTAAGTTTGACATGAAATATAAAATAAATACGGAAGTTTGCAAACATAACGTACGCATAGGATGATAGAATAGGACCAGAACTTTAGTACTATACCACCCAAGTTACCTTAACAACTCAGGTATTGTAAATATGGGTGATTAAAGTAGTCGCTTTGCGATGTGCGGTCAGCGATTTGTCTAAGTTTGACATGAAATATAAATTAATACGGAAGTGTGTTAACATTACGTACACATAGGATGATAAAATAGAACCATAACTTTAGTATTATACCAAACAAGTTACCGTCAAAACTTAGGTTTTGGAAATATGGATGGTTAAAGTAGCCGCTTTGCGATGTGCGGTCAGCGATTTGTCTTAGTTTGACATGAAATACAAAATAAATACGGAATAGGGGATACATGACGTAGACATAGGGTGATAGAATAGGACCAGAAATATAGTATTATAAAACCGAAGTTACCGTAAAAACTTAGGTTTTGGATATATGGGTGATTAAATTAGCCACTTTGCGATATGCGGTCAGCGATTTGTCTAAGTTTGACATGAAATATAAAATAAATACGGAAGTGTGCTAACATTACGTACACATAGGATGATAGAATAGAACCAGAACTTCAGTATTATACCAAACAAGTTACGGTAAAAACTTAGGTTTTGGAAATATGGGTGGTTAAAGTAGCCGCTTTGCGATGTGCGGTCAGCGATTTGTCTTAGTTTGACATGAAATACAAAATAAATACGGAATTGGGGATACATGACGTTGACATAGGGTGATAGAATAGGACCAGAACCTTTGTACTTTACTACCCATGTTACCATAAAAACTTAGGTTTTGGAAATATGGGTGTTTAAAGTAGTCGCTTTGCGATGTGCGGACAAAGATTTGTCAAAGTTTGACATGAAATATAAAATAAATACGGAAGTGTGCAAACATGACGTACGCATAGGATGATAGAATAGGACCAGAACTTTAGTACTATACCACCCAAGTTACCTTAACACCTCAGGTATTGTAAATATGGGTGATTAAAGTAGTCGCTTTGCGATGTGCGGACAGCGATTTGTCTAAGTTTAACATGAAATATAAAATTAAATACGGAATTCAGGATACATGACGTACAAATAGGGTGATAGAATAGTACCAGAAATATAGTATTATACCACCGAATTTACCGTAAAAACTTAGGTTTTGGAAATATGGGTGATTAAAGTAGTCGCTTTGCGATGTGCGGACAGCGATTTGTCTAAGTTTGACATGAAATAAAAAATAAATACGGAAGTGTGCCAACATTAGGTACACATAGGGTGATAGAATAGAACCAGAACTTTAGTATTATACCAAACAATTTCCCGTAAAAACTTAGGTTTTGGAAATATGGGTGGTTAAAGTAGCCGCTTTGCGATGTGCGGTCAGCGATTTGTCTTAGTTTGACATGAAATACAAAATAAATACGGAATTGGGGATACATGACGTAGACATAGGGTGATAGAATAGGACCAGAAATATAGTATTATAAAACCGAAGTTACCGTAAAAACTTAGGTTTTGGAAATATGGGTGGTTAAAGTAGTCGCTTTGCGATGTGCGGACAGCGATTTGTCTAAGTTTGACATGAAATATAAAATAAATACGGAAGTGTGCCAACATTACGTACACATAGGATGATAGAATAGGACAAGAATATAGGACTATACCACCCAAGTTACCGTAAAAACTTAGGTTTTGGAAATGCGGGTGATTAAATTAGCCGCTTTGCGATATGCGGTCAGCGATTTGTCTAAGTTTGACATGAAATATAAAATAAATACGGAAGTGTGCTAACATTACGTACACATAGGGTGATAGAATAGAACCAGAACTTCAGTATTATACCAAACAAGTTACGGTAAAAACTTAGGTTTTGGAAATATGGGCGGTTAAAGTAGCCGCTTTGCGATGTGCGGTCAGCGATTTCTCTTAGTTTGACACGAAATACAAAATAAATACGGAATTTGGGATACATGACGTAGACATAGGGTGATAGAATAGGACCGGAAATATAGTATTATACCACCCAAGTTACCGTAAAAACTTAGGTTTTGGAAATATGGGTGATTAAATTAGCCGCTTTGCGATGTGCGGTCAGCGATTTGTCTAAGTTTGGCATGAAATATAAAATAAATATGGAAGTGTGCTAACATTAGGTACACATTGGGTGATAGAATAGAACCAGAACTGTAGTATTATACCAACCAAGTTACCGTAAAAACTTAGGTTTTAGAAATATGATTGATTAAAGTAGTCGCTTTGCGATGTGCGGACAGCGATTTGTCTAAGTTTGACATGAAATATAAATAAATAAAGAAGTGTGCCAACATTACGTACACTTAGGATGATAGAATAGGACAGGAACTGTAGGACTATACCACCCAAGTTACCGTAAAAACTTTGGTTTTGGAAATATGGGTGATTAAATTAGCCGCTTTGCGATGTGCGGTTAACGATTTGTCTAAGTTTGACATGAAATATAAAATAAATATGGAAGTGTGCTAACATTACATACACATAGGGTGATAGAATAGTACCAGAAATATAGTATTATACCACCGAAGTTACCGTAAAAACTTAGGTTTTGGAAATATGGGTGATTAAATTAGCCGCTTTGCGATGTGCGGTCAGCGACTTGTCTAAGTTTGACATGAAATATAAAATAAATACGGATGTTTGCCAACATTAGGTACACATAGAGTGATAGAATAGAACCAGAACTTTAGTATTATACCAAACAAGTTACCGTAAAAACTTAGGTTTTGGAAATATGGGTGGTTAAAGTAGCCGCTTTGCGATGTGCGGTCAGCGATTTGTCTTAGTTTGACATGAAATATAAAATAAATACGGAAGTGTGCCAACATGACGTACACATAGGATGATAGAATAGGACCAGAACCTTTGTACTTTACCACCCAAGTTACCATAAAAACTTAGTTTTTGGAAATATGGGTAATTAAAGTAGTCGCTTTGCGATGTGCGGACAGCGATTTGTCTAAGTTTGACATGAAATACAAAATAAATACGGAATTTGGGATACATGACGTAGACATAGGGTGATAGAATAGGACCAGAAATATAGTATTATATTACCGAAACCGTAAAAACTTGGGTTTTGGAAATATGGTTGACTAAAGTAGTCGCTTTGCGATGTGCGGACAGCGATTTGTCTAAGTTTGACATGAAATATAAATAAATAAAGAAGTGTGCCAACATTACGTACACTTAGGATGATAGAATAAGACAAGAACTGTAGGACTATCCCACCCAAGTTACCGTAAAAACTTAGGTTATGGAAATATGGGTGGTTAAATTAGCCGCTTTGCGATGTCCGGTTAACGATTTGTCTAAGTTTGACATGAAATATAAAATAAATATGGAAGTGTGCTAACATTACATACACAGAGGGTGATAGAATCGAACCAGAACTTTAGTATTATACCAACCAAGTTTCCGTTAAAACTTAGGTTTTGGAAATATGGGTAGTTAAAGTAGTCGCTTTGCGAAGTGCGGACAGAGATTTGTCTAAGTTTGACATGAAATATAAAATAAATATGGAAGTGTGCTAACATTACATACACAGAGGGTGATAGAATCGAACCAGAACTTTAGTATTATACCAACAAAGTTTCCGTTAAAACTTAGGTTTTGGAAATATGGGTAGTTAAAGTAGTCGCTTTGCGAAGTGCGGTCAGCGATTTGTCTTAGTTTGACATGAAAAATAAAAATAAATACGGAATTCTGGATACATGACGTACAAATAGGGTGATAGAATAGTACCAGAAATATAGTATTATACCACCGAAGTTACCGTAAAAACTTAGGTTTTGGAAATATGGGTGATTAAAGTAGTCGTTTTGCGATGTGCGGATAGCGATTTGTCCAAGTTTAACATGAAATATAAAAATAAATACGGATGTGTGGATACATGACGTAGACATAGGGTGATAGAATAGGACCAGAAATATTGAATTATACCACCGAAGTTACCGTAAAAACTTAGGTTTTGGAAATATGGTTGACTAAAGTAATCGCTTTGCGATGTGCGGACAGCGATTTGTCTAAGTTTGACATGAAATATAAAATAAGTACGGAAGTGTGCTAACATTACGTACACATAGGATGATAGAATATAACAAGAACTTTAGTATTATACCAAACAAGTAACCGTAAAAACTTAGGTTTTGGAAATATGGGTGGTTAAAGTAGCCACTTTGCGATGTGCAGTCAGCGATTTGTCTTAGTTTGACATGAAATACAATATAAATACGGAAGTGTGCCAACATGACGTACACATAGGATGGTAGAATAGTACCAGAACCTTTGTACTTTACCACCGGAGTTACCGTAAAAACTTACGTTTTAGAAATATGGTTGATTAAAGTAGTCGCTTTGCGTTGTGCGGACAGCGATTTGTCTAAGTTTGACATGAAATATAAATAAATAAAGAAGTGTGCCAACATTACGTACACTTAGGATGATAGAATAGGACAGGAACTGTAGGACTATACCACCCAAGTTACCGTAAAAACTTAGGCTTTGGAAATATGGGCGAATAAATTAGCCGCTTTGCGATGTGCGGTCAGCGACTTGTCTAAGTTTGACATGAAATATAAAATAAATACGGAAGTTTGCCAACATTAGGTACACATAGAGTGATAGAATATAACCAGAACTTTAGTATTATACCAAACAAGTTACCGTAAAAACTTAGTTTTTGGAAATATGGGTAATTAAAGTAGTCGCTTTGCGATGTGCGGACAGCGATTTGTCTAAGTCTGACATGAAATACAAAATAAATACGGAATTGGGGATACATGACGTAGACATAGGGTGATAGAATAGGACCAGAAATATAGTATTATAATACCAAAGTAACAGTAAAACTTAGGTTTTGGAAATATGGTTGATTAAAGTAGTTGCTTTGCGATGTGCGGACAGCGATTTGTCTAAGTTTGACATGAAATATAAATAAATAAAGTAGTGTGCCAACATTACATACACTTAGGATGATAGAATAGGACAAGAACTGAAGGACTATACCACCCAAGTTACCGTAAAAACTTAGGTTTTGGAAATATGGGTGGTTAAATTAACCGCTTTGCGATGTCCGGTTAACGATTTGTCTAAGTTTGACATGAAATATAGAATTAATACGGAAGTGTGCCAACATTACGTACACATAGGATGATAGAATAGGACAAGAACTGTAGGACTATACCAACCAAGTTACCGTAAAAACGTAGGTTTTGGAAATATGGGTGATTAAATTAGCCGCTTTGCGATGTGCGGTCAGCGATTTGTCTAAGTTTGACATGAAATATAAAATAAATAAAGAAGTGTGCCAACATTACGTACACTTAGGATGATAGAATAGGACAGGAACTGTAGGACTATACCCCCCAAGTTACCGTAAAAACTTAGGTTTTGGAAATATGGGTGATTAAATTAGCCGCTTTGCGATGTGCGGTCAGCGATTTGTCTAAGTTTGACATGAAATATAAAATAAGTACGGAAGTGTGCTAACATTACGTACACATAGGATGATAGAATATAACAAGAACTTTAGTATTATACCAAACAAGTAACCGTAAAAACTTAGGTTTTGGAAATATGGGTGGTTAAAGTAGCCAATTTGCGATGTGCGGTCAGCGATTTGTCTTAGTTTGACATGAAATACAATATAAATACGGAAGTGTGCCAACATGACGTACACATAGGATGGTAGAATAGTACCAGAACCTTTGTACTTTACCACCGGAGTTACCGTAAAAACTTACGTTTTAGAAATATGGTTGATTAAAGTAGTCGCTTTGCGTTGTGCGGACAGCGATTTGTCTAAGTTTGACATGAAATATAAATAAATAAAGAAGTGTGCCAACATTACGTACACTTAGGATGATAGAATAGGACAGGAACTGTAGGACTATACCACCCAAGTTACCGTAAAAACTTAGGCTTTGGAAATATGGGCGAATAAATTAGCCGCTTTGCGATGTGTGGTCAGCGACTTGTCTTAGTTTGACATGAAATATAAAATAAATACGGAAGTGTGCCAACATTAGGTAAACATAGGGTGATAGAATAGAACCAGAACTTTAGTATTATACCAACAGAGTTACCGAAAAAACTTTAGTTTTGGAAATATGGGTGATTAAATTAGCCACTTTGCGATGTGCGGTCAGCGATTTGTCTAAGTTTGACATGAAATATAAAATAAATACGGAAGTGTGCTAACATTACGTACACATAGGGTGATAGAATAGAACCAGAACTTCAGTATTATACCAAACAAGTTACCGTAAAAACTAAGGTTTTGGAAATATGGATGATTAAAGTAGTCGCTTTGCGATGTGCGGACAGCGATTTGTCTAAGTTTAACATGAAATATAAAAATAAATACGGAATTCTGGATACATGACGTACAAATAGGGTGATAGAATAGTACCAGAAATATAGTATTATACCACCGAATTTACCGTAAAAACTTAGGTTTTGGAAATATGGGTGATTAAAGTAGTCGCTTTGCGATGTGCGGACAGCGATTTGTCTAAGTTTGACATGAAATAAAAAATAAATACGGAAGTGTGCCAACATTACGTACACATAGGATGATAGAATAGGACAAGAATTGTAGGACTATACAACCCGAGTTACCGTAAAAACTTAGGTTTTGGAAATATGGGTGATTAAATTAGCCGCTTTGCGATTTGCGGTTAACGATTTGTCTAAGTTTGACATGAAATATAAAATAAATACGGAAGTGTGCCAACATTAGGTACACATAGGGTGATAGAATGGAACCAGAACTTTAGTATTATACCAACCAAGTTACCGAAAAAACTTTAGTTTTGGACATATGGGTGATTAAATTAGCCACTTTGCGATGTGCGGTCAGCGATTTGTCTAAGTTTGACATGAAATATAAAATAAATACGGAAGTGTGCTAACATTACGTACACATAGGGTGATAGAATAGAACCAGAATCTCAGTATTATACCAAACAAGTTACCGTAAAAACTAAGGTTTTGGAAATATGGGTGATTAAAGTAGTCGCTTTGCGATGTGCGGACAGCGATTTGTCTAAGTTTATTATGGAATATAAAAATAAATACTGAATTCTGGATACATGACGTACAAATAGGGTGATAGAATAGTACCAGAAATATAGTATTATACCACCGAATTTACCGTAAAAACTTAGGTTTTGGAAATATGGGTGATTAAAGTAGTCGCTTTGCGATGTGCGGACAGCGATTTGTCTAAGTTTGACATGAAATAAAAAATAATTACGGAAGTGTGCCAACATTACGTACACATAGGATGATAGAATAGGACAAGAATTGTAGGACTATACCACCCGAGTTACCGTAAAAACTTTGGTTTTGGAAATATGGGTGATTAAATTAGCCGCTTTGCGATGTGCGGTCAGCGATTTGTCTAAGTTTGACATGAAATATAAAATAAATAAAGAAGTGTGCCAACATTACGTACACTTAGGATGATAGAATAGGACAAGAACTGTAGGACTATACCCCCCAAGTTACCGTAAAAACTTAGGTTTTGGAAATATGGGTGATTAAATTAGCCGCTTTGCGATGTGCGGTCAGCGATTTGTCTTAGTTTGACATGAAAAATAAAAATAAATACGGAATTCTGGATACATGACATACAAATAGGGTGATAGAATAGTACCAGAAATATAGTATTATACCACCGAAGTTACCGTAAAAACTTAGGTTTTGGAAATATGGGTGATTAAAGTAGTCGTTTTGCGATGTGCGGATAGCGATTTGTCTAAGTTTAACATGAAATATTAAAATAAATACGGATGTGTGGATACATGACGTAGACATAGGGTGATAGAATAGGACCAGAAATATTGAATTATACCACCGAAGTTACCTTAAAAACTTAGGTTTTGGAAATATGGTTGACTAAAGTAGTCGATTTGCGATGTGCGGACAGCGATTTGTCTAAGTTTGACATGAAATATAAAATAAGTACGGAAGTGTGCTAACATTACGTAACATAGGATGATAGAATATAACAAGAACTTTAGTATTATACCAAACAAGTTACCGTAAAAACTTAGGTTTTGGAAATATGGGTGGTTAAAGTAGCCGCTTTGCGATGTGCGGTCAGCGATTTGTCTTAATTTGACATGAAATACAATATAAATACGGAAGTGTGCCAACATGAGGTACACATAGGATGATAGAATAGTACCAGAACCTTTGTACTTTACCACCGGAGTTACCGTAAAATCTTACGTTTTAGAAATATGGTTGATTAAAGTAGTCGCTTTGCGTTGTGCGGACAGCGATTTGTCCAAGTTTGACATGAAATATAAAATAAATACGGAAGTGTGCCAACATTAGGTACACATAGGGTGATAGAATAGAACCAGAACTTTAGTATTATACCAACCAAGTTACCGTAAAAACTTTGGTTTTGGAAATATGGGTGATTAAATTAGCCACTTTGCGATGTGCGGTCAGCGATTTGTCTAAGTTTGACATGAAATATAAAATAAATACGGAAGTGTGCTAACATTAGATACACATAGAATGATAGAATAGGACCAGAACCTTTGTACTTTACCACCCAAGTTACCATAAAAACTTAGGGTTTGGAAATATGGGTGAATAAAGTAGTCGCTTTGCGATGTGCGGTCAACGATTTGTCTAAGTTTGACATGAATTATAAAATAAATATGGAAGTGTGCTAACATTAGATACACATAGGGTGATAGAATAAAACCAGAACTTTAGTATTATTCCAACCAAGATACCGTAAGAACTTAGGTTTTTGAAATATGGGTGATTAAAGTAGTCGCTTTGCGATTTGTGGACAGCGATTTGTCTAAGTTTAACATGAAATATAAAAATAAATACGGATGTGTGGATACATGACGTACACATAGGGTGATAGAATAGTACCAGAAATATAGTATTATACCACCGAAGTTAACGTAAAAACTTAGGTTTTGTAAATATGGGTGGTTAAAGTAGTCGCTTTGCGATGTGCGGACAGCGATTTGTCTAAGTTTGACATGAAATATAAAATAAATACGGAAGTGTGCCTACATTAGGTACACATAGGATAATAGAATAGGACAAGAACTGTAGGACTATACCACCCAAGTTACCGTAAAATTTTAGGTTTTGGAAATATGGGTGATTAAATTAGCCGCTTTGCGATGTGCGTTTAGCGATTTGTCTATGTTTGACATGAAATATAAATAAATATGGATGTGTGCTAACATTACATACACATAGGGTGATAGAATAGAACTAGAACTTTAGTATTATACCAACCAAGTTTCCGTAAAAACTTAGGTTTTGGAAATATGGGTAGTTAAAGTAGTCGCTTTGCGATGTGCGGTCACCGATTTGTCTAAGTTTGACATGAATTATAAAATAAAAACAGAAGTGTGCCAACATGACTTACCCATAAGATGATAGAATAGGACTAGAACTTTAGTACTATACCACCCATGTTACCTTAAAAACTTAGGTTTAGGAAATATGGGTGATTAAAGTAATTGCTTTGCGATATGCGGACAGCGATTTGTCTAAATTTTACATGAAATATAAATAAATACGGAAGTGTGCCAACATTACGTACCCATAGGATGATAGAATAGGACCAGAAATTTAGTGTTATACCACCCAAATTACCGTAAAAACTTAGGTTTTGGAAATATGGGTGATTAAATTAGCCGCTTTGCGATGTGCGGTCAGCGACTTGTCTAAGTTTTACATGAAATATAAAAAAAATACAGAAGTGTGCCAACATGACGTACCCATAGGATGATAGAATAGAACTAGAACTTCAGTACTGTACCACCCAAGATACCCTAAAAACTTTGGTTTTGGAAATATGGGTGATTAAATTAGCCGCTTTGCGATGTGCGGTTAACGACTTGTCTAAGTTTGACATGAAATATAAAATAAACACGGAAGTGTGCTAACATTACATACACATAGGGTGATAGAATAAAACCAGAACTTTAGTATTATACTAACCAAGCTTCCGTAAAACTTATTTTTGGAAATATGAGTAGTTAAAGTAGTCGCTTTGCGAAGTGCGGACAGCGATTTGTCTAAGTTTGACATTAAATATAAAATAAATACGGAACTTTGCCAACATTACGAACACATAGGATGGTAGAAACGGACAAGAACTGTAGGACTATACCACCCAAGTTACCGTAAAAACGTAGGTTTTGATAATATGGGTGATTAAATTAGCCGCTTTGCGATGTGCGTTTAGCGATTTGTTTAAGTTTGACATGAAATATAAAATAAATATGGAAGTGTGCTAACATTACATACACATAGGGCGATAGAATAGAACCTGACCTTTAGTATTATACCAACCAAGTTTCCGTAAAAACTTAGGTTTTGGAAATATGGGTGATTAAATTAGCCGCTTTGCGATGTGCGGTCAGCGATTTGTCTAAGTTTGACATGAATTTTAAAATAAACACAAAAGTGTGCCAACATGACGTACCCATAGGATGATAGAATAGGACTAGAACTTTAGTACCATACCACCCAAGTTACCTTAAAAACCTAGGTTTAGGAAATATGGTTGACTAAAGTAGTCGATTTGCGATGTGCGGACAGCGATTTGTCTAAGTTTGACATGAAATATAAAATAAGTACGTAAGTGTGCTAACATTACGTAACATAGGATGATAGAATATAACAAGAACTTTAGTATTATACCAAACAAGTTACCGTAAAAACTTAGGTTTTGGAAATATGGGTGGTTAAAGTAGCCGCTTTGCGATGTGCGGTCAGCGATTTGTCTTAGTTTGACATGAAATACAATATAAATACGGAAGTGTGCCAACATGAGGTACACATAGGATGATAGAATAGTACCAGAACCTTTGTACTTTACCACCGGAGTTACCGTAAAATCTTACGTTTTAGAAATATGGTTGATTAAAGTAGTCGCTTTGCGTTGTGCGGACAGCGATTTGTCCAAGTTTGACATGAAATATAAAATAAATACGGAAGTGTGCCAACATTAGGTACACATAGGGTGATAGAATAGAACCAGAACTTTAGTATTATACCAACCAAGTTACCGTAAAAACTTTGGTTTTGGAAATATGGGTGATTAAATTAGCCACTTTGCGATGTGCGGTCAGCGATTTGTCTAAGTTTGACATGAAATATAAAATAAATACGGAAGTGTGCTAACATTAGATACACATAGAATGATAGAATAGGACCAGAACCTTTGTACTTTACCACCCAAGTTACCATAAAAACTTAGGGTTTGGAAATATGGGTGAATAAAGTAGTCGCTTTGCGATGTGCGGTCAACGATTTGTCTAAGTTTGACATGAATTATAAAATAAATATGGAAGTGTGCTAACATTAGATACACATAGGGTGATAGAATAAAACCAGAACTTTAGTATTATTCCAACCAAGATACCGTAAGAACTTAGGTTTTTGAAATATGGGTGATTAAAGTAGTCGCTTTGCGATTTGTGGACAGCGATTTGTCTAAGTTTAACATGAAATATAAAAATAAATACGGATGTGTGGATACATGACGTACACATAGGGTGATAGAATAGTACCAGAAATATAGTATTATACCACCGAAGTTAACGTAAAAACTTAGGTTTTGTAAATATGGGTGGTTAAAGTAGTCGCTTTGCGATGTGCGGACAGCGATTTGTCTAAGTTTGACATGAAATATAAAATAAATACGGAAGTGTGCCAACATTAGGTACACATAGGATAATAGAATAGGACAAGAACTGTAGGACTATACCACCCAAGTTACCGTAAAATTTTAGGTTTTGGAAATATGGGTGATTAAATTAGCCGCTTTGCGATGTGCGTTTAGCGATTTGTCTATGTTTGACATGAAATATAAATAAATATGGATGTGTGCTAACATTACATACACATAGGGTGATAGAATAGAACTAGAACTTTAGTATTATACCAACCAAGTTTCCGTAAAAACTTAGGTTTTGGAAATATGGGTAGTTAAAGTAGTCGCTTTGCGATGTGCGGTCACCGATTTGTCTAAGTTTGACATGAATTATAAAATAAAAACAGAAGTGTGCCAACATGACTTACCCATAAGATGATAGAATAGGACTAGAACTTTAGTACTATACCACCCATGTTACCTTAAAAACTTAGGTTTAGGAAATATGGGTGATTAAAGTAATTGCTTTGCGATATGCGGACAGCGATTTGTCTAAATTTTACATGAAATATAAAATAAATACGGAAGTGTGCCAACATGACGTACCCATAGGATGATAGAATAGGACCAGAAATTTAGTGTTATACCACCCAAATTACCGTAAAAACTTAGGTTTTGGAAATATGGGTGATTAAATTAGCCGCTTTGCGATGTGCGGTCAGCGACTTGTCTAAGTTTTACATGAAATATAAAAAAAATACAGAAGTGTGCCAACATGACGTACCCATAGGATGATAGAATAGAACTAGAACTTCAGTACTGTACCACCCAAGATACCCTAAAAACTTTGGTTTTGGAAATATGGGTGATTAAATTAGCCGCTTTGCGATGTGCGGTTAACGACTTGTCTAAGTTTGACATGAAATATAAAATAAACACGGAAGTGTGCTAACATTACATACACATAGGGTGATAGAATAAAACCAGAACTTTAGTATTATACTAACCAAGCTTCCGAAAAACTTATTTTTGGAAATATGAGTAGTTAAAGTAGTCGCTTTGCGAAGTGCGGACAGCGATTTGTCTAAGTTTGACATTAAATATAAAATAAATACGGAACTTTGCCAACATTACGAACACATAGGATGGTAGAAACGGACAAGAACTGTAGGACTATACCACCCAAGTTACCGTAAAAACTTAGGTTTTGGAAATATGGGTGATTAAATTAGCCGCTTTGCGATGTGCGGTCAGTGACTTGTCTAAGTTTGACATGAAATATAAAATAAACACGGATGTTTGCCAACATTAGGTACACATAGAGTGATAGAATAGAACCAGAACTTTAGTACTATACCAAACAAGTTACCGTAAAAACTTAGGTTTTGGAAATATGGGTGGTTAAAGTAGCCGCTTTGCGATGTGCGGTCAGCGATTTGTCTTAGTTTGACAAGAAATATAAAATAAATACGGAAGTGTGCCAACATGACGTACACATAGGATGATAGAATAGGACCAAAACCTTTGTACTTTACCACCCAAGTTACCATAAAAACTTAGTTTTTGGAAATATGGGTAATTAAAGTAGTCGCTTTTCGATGTGCGGACAGCGATTTGTCTAAGTTTGACAAGAAATACAAAATAAATACGGAATTAGGGATACATGACGTAGACATAGGGTGATAGAATAGGACCAGACATATAGTATTATATTACCGAAGTAACCGTAAAAACTTAGGTTTTGGAAATATGGTTGACTAAATTAGTCGCTTTGCGATGTGCGGACAGCGATTTGTCTAGGTTTGACATGAAATATAAATAAATAAAGAAGTGTGCCAACATTACGTACACTCAGGATGATAGAATAGGACAAGAACTGTAGGACTATACCACCCAAGTTACCGTAAAAACCAAGGTTTTTTGAAATATGGGTGATTAAATTAGCCGCTTTGCGATGTCCGGTTAACGATTTGTCTAAGTTTGACATGAAATATAAAAGAAATATGGAAGTGTGCTAACATTACATACACATAGGGTGATAAAATAGAACCAGAACCTTAGTATTATACATACCAAGTTTCCGTAAAAACTTAGGTTTTGGAAATATGGGTAGTTAAAGTAGTCGCTTTGCGAAGTGCGGACAGAGATTTGTCTAAGTTTGACATGAAATATAAGATAAATACGGAAGTGTGCCAACATTACGTACACATAGGATGATAGAATAGGACAAGAACTGTAGGACTATACCACCCAAGTTACCGTAAAACTTAGGTTTTGGAAATATGGGAGATTAAATTAGCCGCTTTGCGATGTGCGGTCAGCGACTTGTCTAAGTTTGACATGAAATATAAAATAAATAAAGAAGTGTGCCAACATAACGTACACTTCGGATACTAGAATAGGAGAAGAACTGTAGGACTATACCCCCCAAGTTACCGTAAAAACTTAGGTTTTGGAAATATGGGTGATTTAATTAGCCGCTTTGCGATGTGCGGTTAGCGATTTGTCTAGGTTTGACATGAAATATAAAATAAATATGGAAGTGTGCTAACATTACATACACATAGGGGGATAGAATAGAACCAGAACTTTAGTATTATACCAACCAAGTTACCGTAAAAACTAAGTTTTGGAAATATGCGTAGTTAAAGTAGTCGCTTTGCGATGTGCGGACAGCGATTTGTCTAAGTTTGACATGAAATATAAAATAAACACGGAAGTTTGCCAACATTAGGTACACATAGAGTGATAGAATAGAACCAGAACTTTAGTATTATACCAACCAAGTTACCGTAAAAACTTAGGTTTTGGAAATATGAGTGATTAAATTAGCCGCTTTGCGATGTGCGGTCAGCGACTTGTCTAAGTTTGACATGAAATATAAAATAAACACGGAAGTTTGCCAACATTAGGTACACATAGAGTGATAGAACACAATAGAACCAGAACTTTAGTATTATACCAAACAAGTTACCGTAAAAACTCAGGTTTTGGAAATATGGGTGGTTAAAGTAGCCGCCTTGCGATGTGCGGTCAGCGATTTGTCTTAGTTTGACAAGAAATATAAAATAAATACGGAAGTGTGCCAACATGACGTACACATAGGATGATAGAATAGGACCAGAACCTTTGTACTTTACCACCCAAGTTACCATAAAAACTTAGTTTTTGGAAATATGGGTAATTAAAGTAGTCGCTTTGCGATGTGCGGACAGCGATTTGTCTAAGTTTGACATGAAATACAAAATAAATACGGAATTGGGGATACATGACGTAGACATAGGGTGATTGAATAGGACCAGAAATATAGTATTATACCACCGAAGTTACCGTAAAAACTTAGGTTTTGGAAATATGGGTGATTAAAGTAGTCGTTTTGCGATGTGCGGACAGCGATATGTCTAAGTTTAACATGAAATATAAAAATAAATACGGATGTCTGGATACATGACGTACACATAGGGTGATAGAATAGTACCAGAAATATCTTATTATACCACCGACGTTACCGTAAAAACTTAGGTTTGAAAATATGGTTGGTTAAAGTAGTCGCTTTGCGAAGTGCGGACAGCGTTTTGTCTTAGTTTGACATGAAATACAAAATAAATACGGAATTGGGGATACATGACGTAGACATAGGATGATAGAATAGGACAAGAACTGTAGGACTATACCACCCAAGTTACCGTAAAAACTTAGGTTTTGGAAATATGGGTGATTAAATTAGCCGCTTTCCGATGTGCGGTCAGCGATTTGTCTAAGTTTGACATGAAATTTAAAATAAATATAGAAGTGTGCCAACATTAGGTACACATAGGGTGATAGAATAGAACCAGAACTTTAGAATTATACCAACCAAGTTACCGTAAAAACTTTGGTTTTGGAAAAATGACTGATTAAATTAGCCACTTTGCGATGTGCGGTCAGCGATTTGTCTAAGTTTGACATAAAATATAAAATAAATACGCAAGTGTGCTACCTTTACGTACACATAGGATGATAGAATAGAACCAGAACTTTAGTATTATACCAAACAAGTTACCGTAAAAACTTAGGTTTTGGAAATATGGGTGGTTAAAGTAGCCGCTTTGCGAAGTGCGGTCAGCGATTTGTCCTAGTTTGACATGAAATATAAAATAAATACGGAAGTGTGCCAACATGACGTACACATAGGGTGATAGAATAGTACCAGAACCTTTGTACTTTACCACCAAAGTTACCGTAAAAACGTACGTTTTGGAAATATGGTTGATTAAAGTAGTCGCTTTGCGATGTGCGGACAGCGATTTGTAAAGTTTGACATGAAATATAAATAAATAAAGAAGTGTGCCAACATTACGTACACTTAGGATGATAGAATAGGACAGGAACTGTAGGACTATACCACACAAGTTACCGTAAAAACTTTGGTTTTGGAAATATGGGTGGTTAAATTAGCCGCTTTGCGATGTGCGGTTAACGATTTGTCTAAGTTTGACATGAAATATAAAATGAATATGGAAGTGTGCTAACATTACATACACATAGGGTGATAGAATAGAACCAGAACTTACGTATTATACCAACCAAGTTTCAGTAAAAACTTAGGTTTTAGAAATATGAGTAGTTAAAGTAGTCGCTTTGCGAAGTGCGGACAGCGATTTGTGTAAGTTTGACATGAAATATAAAATAAATACGGAAGTGTGCCAACATAAGGTACACATAGGGTGATAGAATAGAACCAGAACTTTAGTATTATACCAACCAAGTTACCGTAAAAACTTTGGTTTTGGAAAAATGGGTGATTAAATTAGCCACTTCGCAAAGTGCGGTCACCGATTTGTCCTAGTTTGACATGAAATATAAAATAAATACGGAAGTGTGCCAACATGACGTACACATAGGATGATAGAATAGGACCAGAACCTTTGTACTTTACTACCCATGTTACCATAAAAACTTAGGTTTTGGAAATATGGGTGATTAAAGTAGTCGCTTTGCGATGTGCGGACAACGATTTGTCAAAGTTTGACATGAAATATAAAATAAATACGGAAGTGTGCCAACATTACGTACACATAGGATGATAGAATAGGACAAGAACTGTAGGACTATAACACCCAAGTTACCGTAAAACCTTAGGTTTTGGAAATATGGGTGATTAAATTAGCCGCTTTGCGATGTGCGGTCAGCGATTTGTCTAAGTTTGACATGAAATATGAAATAAATACGGAAGCGTGCTAACATTACGTAAATATAGTGTGATAGAATAGAACCAGAACTTTAGTATTATACCAACCAAGTTAACGTAAAAACTTAGGTTTTGGAAATATGGGTAGTTAAAGTAGTCGCTTTGCGAAGTGCGGACAGCGTTTTGTCTAAGTTTGACATGAAATATAAAATAAATACGGAAGTGTGCCAACGTTAGGTACACATAGGGTGATAGAATAGAACCAGAACTTAAGTATTATACCAAACAAGTTACGGTAAAAACTTAGGTTTTGGAAATATGGGTGGTTAAAGTAGCCGCTTTGCGATGTGCGGTCAGCGATTTGTCTTAGTTTGACATGAAATACAAAATAAATACGGAATTGGGGATACATGACGTAGACATAGGGTGATAGAATAGGACCAGAACCTTTGTACTTTACTACCCATGTTACCATAAAAACTTAGGTTTTGGAAATATGGGTGATTAAAGTAGTCGCTTTGCGATGTGCGGACAACGATTTGTCAATGTTTGACATGAAATATAAAATAAATATGGGAGTGTGCCAACATGACGTACGCATAGGATGATAGAATAGGACCAGAACTTTAGTACTATACCACCCAAGTTACCTTAACAACTTAGGTTTTGGAAATATGGGTGATTAAAGTAGTCGCTTTGCGATGTGCAGACAGCGATTTGTCTAAGATTAACATGAAATATAAAAATAAATACGGAATTCTGGATACATGACGTACAAATAGGGTGATAGAATAGTACCAGAAATATAGTATAATACCACCGAATTTACCGTAATAACTTAGGTTTTGGAAATATGGGTGATTAAAGTAGTCGCTTTGCGATGTGCGGACAGCGATTTGTCTAAGTTTGACATGAAATAAAAAATAAATACGGAAGTATGCCAACATTAGGTACACATAGGGTGATAGAATAGAACCAGAACTTTAGTATTATACCAACCAAGTTACCGTAAAAACTTTTGTTTTGGAAATATGGGTGATTAAACTAGCCACTTTGCGATGTGCGGTCATCGATTTGTCTAAGTTTGACATGAAATATAAAATAAATACGGAAGTGTGCTAACATTACGTACACATAGGATGATAGAATAGAACCAGAACTTTAGTACTATACCAAACAAGTTACCGTAAAAACTTAGGTTTTGGAAATATGGGTGGTTAAAGTAGCCGCTTTGCGATGTGCGGTCAGCGATTTGTCTTAGTTTGACATGAAATACAAAATAAATACGGAATTGGGGATACATGACGTAGACATAGGGTGATAGAATAGGACCAGAAATATAGTATTATAAGACCGAAGTTACCGTAAAAACTTAGGTTTTGGAAATATGGGTGGTTAAAGTAGTCGCTTTGCGATGTGCGGACAGCGATTTGTCTAAGTTTGACATGAAATATAAAATAAATACGGAAGTTTGCAAACATTACGTACACATAGGATGATAGAATAGGACAAGAACTGTAGGACTATACCACCCAAGTTACCGTAAAACTTAGGTTTTGGAAATATGGATGATTAAATTAGCCGCTTTGTGATATGCGGTCAGCGATTTGTCTAAGTTTGACATGAAATATAAAATAAATACGGAAGTGTGCTAACATTACGTACACATAGGGTGATAGAATAGAACCAGAACTTCAGTATTATACCAAAAAAGTTACGGTAAAAACTTACGTTTTGGAAATATGGGTGGTTAAAGTAACCGCTTTGCGATGTGCGGTCAGCGATTTGTCTTAGTTTGACATGAAATACAAAATAAATACGGAATGGGGATACATGACGTAGACATAGGGTGATAGAATAGGACCAGAACCTTTGTACTTTAGTACCCATGTTACCATAAAAACTTGAGTTTTGGAAATATGGGTGTTTAAAGTAGTCGCTTTGCGATGTGCGGACAACGATTTGTCAAAGTTTGACATGAAATATAAAATAAATACGGAAGTGTGCCAACATGACGTACGCATAGGATGATAGAATAGGACCAGAACTTTAGTACTATACCACCCAAGTTACCTTAACAACTCAGGTATTGTAAATATGGGTGATTAAAGTAGTCGCTTTGCGATGTGCGGGCAGCGATTTGTCTAAGTTTAACATGAAATATAAAATTAAATACGGAATTCAGGATACATGACGTACAAATAGGGTGATAGAATAGTACCAGAAATATAGTATTATACCACCGAATTTACCGTAAAAACTTAGGTTTTGGAAATATGGGTGATTAAAGTAGTCGCTTTGCGATGTGCGGACAGCGATTTGTCTAAGTTTGACATGAAATAAAAAATAAATACGGAAGTGTGCCAACATTAGGTTCATATAGGGTGATAGAATAGAACCAGAACTTTAGTATTATACCAACCAAGTTACCGTAAAAACTTTTGTTTTGGAAATATGGGTGATTAAATTAGCCACTTTGCGGTGTGCGGTCATCGATTTGTCTAGGTTTGACATGAAATATAAAATAAATACGGAAGTGTGCCAACATTAGTTACACATAGGGTGATAGAATAGAACAAGAACTTTAGTATTATACCAACCAAGTTACCGTAAAAACTTTGGTTTTGGAAATATGGGTGATTAAATTAGCCACTTTCCGATGTGCGGTCAGCGATTTGTCTAAGTTTGACTTGAAATATAAAATAAATACGGAAGTGTGCTAACATTACGTACACATAGGATGATAGAATAGAACCATAACTTTAGTATTATACCAAACAAGTTACCGTAAAAACTTAGGTTTTGGAAATATGGGTGGTTAAAGTAGCCGCTTTGCGATGTGCTGTCAGCGATTTGTCTTAGTTTGACATGAAATACAAAATAAATACGGAATTGGGGATACATGACGTAGACATAGGGTGATAGAATAGGACCAGAAATATAGTATTATTAAACCGAAGTTACCGTAAAAACTTAGGTTTTGGAAATATGGGTGGTTAAATTAGTCGCTTTGCGATGTGCGGACAGCGATTTGTCTAAGTTTGACATGAAATATAAAATAAATACGGAAGTGTGCCAACATTACGTACACATAGGATGATAGAATAGGACAAGAACTGTAGGACTATACCACCCAATTTACCGTAAAAACTTAGGTTTTGGAAATATGGGTGATTAAATTAGCCGCTTTGCGATATGCGGTCAGCGATTTGTCTAAGTTTGACATGAAATATAAAATAAATACGGAAGTGTGCCAACATTAGGTACACATAGGGTGATAGAATAGAACCAGAACTTTAGAATTATACCAACCAAGTTACCGTAAAAACTTTGGTTTTGGAAAAATGACTGATTAAATTAGCCACTTTGCGATGTGCGGTCAGCGATTTGTCTAAGTTTGACATAAAATATAAAATAAATACGCAAGTGTGCTACCTTTACGTACACATAGGATGATAGAATAGAACCAGAACTTTAGTATTATACCAATCAAGTTACCGTAAAAACTTAGGTTTTGGAAATATGGGTGGTTAAAGTAGTCGCTTTGCGATGTGCGGACAGCGATTTGTAAAGTTTGACATGAAATATAAATAAATAAAGAAGTGTGCCAACATTACGTACACTTAGGATGATAGAATAGGACAGGAACTGTAGGACTATACCACACAAGTTACCGTAAAAACTTTGGTTTTGGAAATATGGGTGGTTAAATTAGCCGCTTTGCGATGTGCGGTTAACGATTTGTCTAAGTTTGACATGAAATATAAAATGAATATGGAAGTGTGCTAACATTACATACACATAGGGTGATAGAATAGAACCAGAACTTACGTATTATACCAACCAAGTTTCAGTAAAAACTTAGGTTTTAGAAATATGAGTAGTTAAAGTAGTCGCTTTGCGAAGTGCGGACAGCGATTTGTGTAAGTTTGACATGAAATATAAAATAAATACGGAAGTGTGCCAACATTAGGTACACATAGGGTGATAGAATAGAACCAGAACTTTAGTATTATACCAACTAAGTTACCGTAAAAACTTTGGTTTTGGAAAAATGGGTGATTAAATTAGCCACTTCGCAAAGTGCGGTCACCGATTTGTCCTAGTTTGACATGAAATATAAAATAAATACGGAAGTGTGCCAACATTAGGTACACATAGGGTGATAGAATAGAACCAGAACTTTAGAATTATACCAACCAAGTTACCGTAAAAACTTTGGTTTTGGAAAAATGACTGATTAAATTAGCCACTTTGCGATGTGCGGTCAGCGATTTGTCTAAGTTTGACATAAAATATAAAATAAATACGCAAGTGTGCTACCTTTACGTACACATAGGATGATAGAATAGAACCAGAACTTTAGTATTATACCAAACAAGTTACCGTAAAAACTTAGGTTTTGGAAATATGGGTGGTTAAAGTAGCCGCTTTGCGAAGTGCGGTCAGCGATTTGTCCTAGTTTGTCATGAAATATAAAATAATTACGGAAGTGTGCCAACATGACGTACACATAGGATGATAGAATAGGACCAGAACCTTTGTACTTTACTACCCATGTTACCATAAAAACTTAGGTTTTGGAAATATGGGTGATTAAAGTAAACGCTTTGCGATGTGCGGACAACGATTTGTCAAAGTTTGACATGAAATATAAAATAAATACGGAAGTGTGCCAACATTACGTACACATAGGATGATAGAATAGGACAAGAACTGTAGGACTATAACACCCAAGTTACCGTAAAAACTTAGGTTTTGGAAATATGGGTGATTAAATTAGCCGCTTTGCGATGTGCGGTCAGCGATTTGTCTAAGTTTGACATGAAATATGAAATAAATACGGAAGCGTGCTAACATTACGTAAATATAGTGTGATAGAATAGAACCAGAACTTTAGTATTATACCAACCAAGTTAACGTAAAAACTTAGGTTTTGGAAATATGGGTAGTTAAAGTAGTCGCTTTGCGAAGTGCGGACAGCGTTTTGTCTAAGTTTGACATGAAATATAAAATAAATACGGAAGTGTGCCAACATTACGTACACATAAGATGATAGAATAGGACAAGAACTGTAGGACTATACCACCTAAGTTACCGTAAAAACTTAGGTTTTGAAAATATGGGTGATTAAATTAGCCGCTTTGCGATGTGCGGACAACGATTTGTCAAAGTTTGACATGAAATATAAAATAAATACGGAAGTGTGCCAACATTACGTACACATAGGATGATAGAATAGGACAAGAACTGTAGGACTATACCACCTAAGTTACGGTAAAAACTTAGGTTTTGGAAATATGGGTGGTTAAAGTAGCCGCTTTGCGATGTGCGGTCAGTGATTTGTCTTAGTTTGACATGAAATACAAAATAAATACGGAATTGGGGATACATGACGTAGACATAGGGTGATAGAATAGGACCAGAACCTTTGTACTTTACTACCCATGTTACCATAAAAACTTAGGTTTTGGAAATATGGGTGATTAAAGTAGTCGCTTTGCGATGTGCGGACAACGATTTGTCAATGTTTGACATGAAATATAAAATAAATATGGGAGTGTGCCAACATGACGTACGCATAGGATGATAGAATAGGACCAGAACTTTAGTACTATACCACCCAAGTTACCTTAACAACTTAGGTTGTGGAAATATGGGTGATTAAAGTAGTCGCTTTGCGATGTGCGGACAGCGATTTGTCTAAGATTAACATGAAATATAAAAATAAATACGGAATTCTGGATACATGACGTACAAATAGGGTGATAGAATAGTACCAGAAATATAGTATAATACCACCGAATTTACCGTAATAACTTAGGTTTTGGAAATATGGGTGATTAAAGTAGTCGCTTTGCGATGTGCGGACAGCGATATGTCTAGGTTTGACATGAAATAAAAAATAAATACGGAAGTATGCCAATATTAGGTACACATAGGGTGATAGAATAGAACCAGAACTTTAGTATTATACCAACCAAGTTACCGTAAAAACTTTTGTTTTGGAAATATGGGTGATTAAACTAGCCACTTTGCGATGTGCGGTCATCGATTTGTCTAAGTTTGACATGAAATATAAAATAAATACGGAAGTGCGCCAACATTAGGTACACATAGGGTGATAGAATAGAACCAGAACTTTAGTATTATACCAACCAAGTTACCGTAAAAACTTTGGTTTTGGAAATATGGGTGATTAAATTAGCCACTTTGCGATGTGCGGTCAGCGATTTGTCTAAGTTTGACATGAAATATAAAAAAAATACGGAAGTGTGCTAACATTACGTACACATAGGATGATAGAATAGAACCAGAACTTTAATATTATACCAAACAAGTTACCGTAAAAACTTAGGTTTTGGAAATATGGGTGGTTAAAGTAGCCACTTTGCGATGTGCGGTCAGCGATTTGTCTAAGTTTAACATGAAATATAAAATTAAATACGGAATTCAGGATACATGACGTACAAATAGGGTGATAGAATAGTACCAGAAATATAGTATTATTAAACCGAAGTTACCGTAAAAACTTAGGTTTTGGAAATATGGGTGGTTAAATTAGTCGCTTTGCGATGTGCGGACAGCGATTTGTCTAAGTTTGACATGAAATATAAAATAAATACGGAAGTGTGCCAACATTACGTACACATAGGATGATAGAATAGGACAAGAACTGTAGGACTATACCACCCAATTTACCGTAAAAACTTAGGTTTTGGAAATATGGGTGATTAAATTAGCCGCTTTGCGATATGCGGTCAGCGATTTGTCTAAGTTTGACATGAAATATAAAATAAATACGGAAGTGTGCCAACATTAGGTACACATAGGGTGATAGAATAGAACCAGAACTTTAGAATTATACCAACCAAGTTACCGTAAAAACTTTGGTTTTGGAAAAATGACTGATTAAATTAGCCACTTTGCGATGTGCGGTCAGCGATTTGTCTAAGTTTGACATAAAATATAAAATAAATACGCAAGTGTGCTACCTTTACGTACACATAGCATGATAGAATAGAACCAGAACTTTAGTATTATACCAATCAAGTTACCGTAAAAACTTAGGTTTTGGAAATATGGGTGGTTAAAGTAGTCGCTTTGCGATGTGCGGACAGCGATTTGTAAAGTTTGACATGAAATATAAATAAATAAAGAAGTGTGCCAACATTACGTACACTTAGGATGATAGAATAGGACAGGAACTGTAGGACTATACCACACAAGTTACCGTAAAAACTTTGGTTTTGGAAATATGGGTGGTTAAATTAGCCGCTTTGCGATGTGCGGTTAACGATTTGTCTAAGTTTGACATGAAATATAAAATGAATATGGAAGTGTGCTAACATTACATACACATAGGGTGATAGAATAGAACCAGAACTTACGTATTATACCAACCAAGTTTCAGTAAAAACTTAGGTTTTAGAAATATGAGTAGTTAAAGTAGTCGCTTTGCGAAGTGCGGACAGCGATTTGTGTAAGTTTGACATGAAATATAAAATAAATACGGAAGTGTGCCAACATTAGGTACACATAGGGTGATAGAATAGAACCAGAACTTTAGTATTATACCAACTAAGTTACCGTAAAAACTTTGGTTTTGGAAAAATGGGTGATTAAATTAGCCACTTCGCAAAGTGCGGTCACCGATTTGTCCTAGTTTGACATGAAATATAAAATAAATACGGAAGTGTGCCAACATTAGGTACACATAGGGTGATAGAATAGAACCAGAACTTTAGAATTATACCAACCAAGTTACCGTAAAAACTTTGGTTTTGGAAAAATGACTGATTAAATTAGCCACTTTGCGATGTGCGGTCAGCGATTTGTCTAAGTTTGACATAAAATATAAAATAAATACGCAAGTGTGCTACCTTTACGTACACATAGGATGATAGAATAGAACCAGAACTTTAGTATTATACCAAACAAGTTACCGTAAAAACTTAGGTTTTGGAAATATGGGTGGTTAAAGTAGCCGCTTTGCGAAGTGCGGTCAGCGATTTGTCCTAGTTTGTCATGAAATATAAAATAATTACGGAAGTGTGCCAACATGACGTACACATAGGATGATAGAATAGGACCAGAACCTTTGTACTTTACTACCCATGTTACCATAAAAACTTAGGTTTTGGAAATATGGGTGATTAAAGTAAACGCTTTGCGATGTGCGGACAACGATTTGTCAAAGTTTGACATGAAATATAAAATAAATACGGAAGTGTGCCAACATTACGTACACATAGGATGATAGAATAGGACAAGAACTGTAGGACTATAACACCCAAGTTACCGTAAAAACTTAGGTTTTGGAAATATGGGTGATTAAATTAGCCGCTTTGCGATGTGCGGTCAGCGATTTGTCTAAGTTTGACATGAAATATGAAATAAATACGGAAGCGTGCTAACATTACGTAAATATAGTGTGATAGAATAGAACCAGAACTTTAGTATTATACCAACCAAGTTAACGTAAAAACTTAGGTTTTGGAAATATGGGTAGTTAAAGTAGTCGCTTTGCGAAGTGCGGACAGCGTTTTGTCTAAGTTTGACATGAAATATAAAATAAATACGGAAGTGTGCCAACATTACGTACACATAAGATGATAGAATAGGACAAGAACTGTAGGACTATACCACCTAAGTTACCGTAAAAACTTAGGTTTTGAAAATATGGGTGATTAAATTAGCCGCTTTGCGATGTGCGGACAACGATTTGTCAAAGTTTGACATGAAATATAAAATAAATACGGAAGTGTGCCAACATTACGTACACATAGGATGATAGAATAGGACAAGAACTGTAGGACTATACCACCTAAGTTACGGTAAAAACTTAGGTTTTGGAAATATGGGTGGTTAAAGTAGCCGCTTTGCGATGTGCGGTCAGTGATTTGTCTTAGTTTGACATGAAATACAAAATAAATACGGAATTGGGGATACATGACGTAGACATAGGGTGATAGAATAGGACCAGAACCTTTGTACTTTACTACCCATGTTACCATAAAAACTTAGGTTTTGGAAATATGGGTGATTAAAGTAGTCGCTTTGCGATGTGCGGACAACGATTTGTCAATGTTTGACATGAAATATAAAATAAATATGGGAGTGTGCCAACATGACGTACGCATAGGATGATAGAATAGGACCAGAACTTTAGTACTATACCACCCAAGTTACCTTAACAACTTAGGTTTTGGAAATATGGGTGATTAAAGTAGTCGCTTTGCGATGTGCGGACAGCGATTTGTCTAAGATTAACATGAAATATAAAAATAAATACGGAATTCTGGATACATGACGTACAAATAGGGTGATAGAATAGTACCAGAAATATAGTATAATACCACCGAATTTACCGTAATAACTTAGGGGTTTTATGGAAATATGGGTGATTAAAGTAGTCGCTTTGCGATGTGCGGACAGCGATATGTCTAGGTTTGACATGAAATAAAAAATAAATACGGAAGTATGCCAACATTAGGTACACATAGGGTGATAGAATAGAACCAGAACTTTAGTATTATACCAACCAAGTTACCGTAAAAACTTTTGTTTTGGAAATATGGGTGATTAAACTAGCCACTTTGCGATGTGCGGTCATCGATTTGTCTAAGTTTGACATGAAATATAAAATAAATACGGAAGTGCGCCAACATTAGGTACACATAGGGTGATAGAATAGAACCAGAACTTTAGTATTATACCAACCAAGTTACCGTAAAAACTTTGGTTTTGGAAATATGGGTGATTAAATTAGCCACTTTGCGATGTGCGGTCAGCGATTTGTCTAAGTTTGACATGAAATATAAAAAAAATACGGAAGTGTGCTAACATTACGTACACATAGGATGATAGAATAGAACCAGAACTTTAATATTATACCAAACAAGTTACCGTAAAAACTTACGTTTTGGAAATATGGGTGGTTAAAGTAGCCGCTTTGCGATGTGCGGTCAGCGATTTGTCTTAGTTTGACATGAAATACAAAATAAATACGGAATTGGGGATACATGACGTAGACATAGGGTGATAGAATAGGACCAGAAATATAGTATTATAAGACCGAAGTTACCGTAAAAACTTAGGTTTTGGAAATATGGGTGGTTAAAGTAGTCGCTTTGCGATGTGCGGACAGCGATTTGTCTAAGTTTGACATGAAATATAAAATAAATACGGAAGTGTGCCAACATTACGTACACATAGGATGATAGAATAGGACAAGAACTGTAGGACTATACCACCCAAGTTACCGTAAAAACTTAGGTTTTGGAAATATGGGTGATTAAATTAGCCGCTTTACGATATGCGGTCAGCGATTTGTCTAAGTTTAACATGAAATATAAAATAAATACGGAAGTGTGCTAACATTACATACACATAGGATGATAAAATAGAACCAGAAATTTAGTATTATACCAAACAAGTTACCGTAAAAACTTAGGTTTTGGAAATATGGGTGGTTTAAAGTAGTCGCTTTACGATGTGCGGACAGCGATTTGTCTAAGTTTGACATGAAATATAAAATAAATACGGAAGTTTGCAAACATTACGTACACATAGGATGATAGAATAGGACAAGAACTGTAGGACTATACCACCCAAGTTACCGTAAAACTTAGGTTTTGGAAATATGGATGATTAAATTAGCCGCTTTGTGATATGCGGTCAGCGATTTGTCTAAGTTTGACATGAAATATAAAATAAATACGGAATTGTGCTAACATTACGTACACATAGGGTGATATAATAGAACCAGAACTTCAGTATTATACCAAACAAGTTACGGTAAAAACTTAGGTTTTGGAAATATGGGTGGTTAAAGTAGCCGCTTTGCGATGTGCGGTCAGCGATTTGTCTTAGTTTGACATGAAATACAAAATAAATACGGAATGGGGATACATGACGTAGACATAGGGTGATAGAATTGGACCAGAACCTTTGTACTTTAGTACCCATGTTACCATAAAAACTTGAGTTTTGGAAATATGGGTGTTTAAAGTAGTCGCTTTGCGATGTGCGGACAACGATTTGTCAAAGTTTGACATGAAATATAAAATAAATACGGAAGTGTGCCAACATGACGTACGCATAGGATGATAGAATAGGACCAGAACTTTAGTACTATACCACCCAAGTTACCTTAACAACTCAGGTATTGTAAATATGGGTGATTAAAGTAGTCGCTTTGCGATGTGCGGGCAGCGATTTGTCTAAGTTTAACATGAAATATAAAATTAAATACGGAATTCAGGATACATGACGTACAAATAGGGTGATAGAATAGTACCAGAAATATAGTATTATACCACCGAATTTACCGTAAAAACTTAGGTTTTGGAAATATGGGTGAATAAAGTAGTCGCTTTGCGATGTGCGGACAGCGATTTGTCTAAGTTTGACATGAAATAAAAAATAAATACGGAAGTGTGCCAACATTAGGTACATATAGGGTGATAGAATAGAACCAGAACTTTAGTATTATACCAACCAAGTTACCGTAAAAACTTTTGTTTTGGAAATATGGGTGATTAAATTAGCCACTTTGCGGTGTGCGGTCATCGATTTGTCTAAGTTTGACATGAAATATAAAATAAATACGGAAGTGTGCTAACATTACGTACACATAGGATGATAGAATAGAACCATAACTTTAGTATTATACCAAACAAGTTACCGTAAAAACTTAGGTTTTGGAAATATGGGTGGTTAAAGTAGCCGCTTTGCGATGTGCTGTCAGCGATTTGTCTTAGTTTGACATGAAATACAAAATAAATACGGAATTGGGGATACATGACGTAGACATAGGGTGATAGAATAGGACCGGAAATATAGTATTATACCACCCAAGTTACCGTAAAAACTTAGGTTTTGGAATTATGGGTGATTAAATTAGCCGCTGTGCGATGTGCGGTCAGCGATTTGTCTAAGTTTGGCATGAAATATAAAATAAATATGGAAGTGTGCCAACATTAGGTACACATTGGGTGATAGAATAGAACCAGAACTGTAGTATTATACCAACCAAGTTACCGTAAAAACTTAGGTTTTAGAAATATGATTGATTAAAGTAGTCGCTTTGCGATGTGCGGACAGCGATTTGTCTAAGTTTGACATGAAATATAAATAAATAAAGAAGTGTGCCAACATTACGTACACTTAGGATGATAGAATAGGACAGGAACTGTAGGACTATACCACCCAAGTTACCGTAAAAACTTTGGTTTTGGAAATATGGGTGATTAAATTAGCCGCTTTGCGATGTGCGGTTAACGATTTGTCTAAGTTTGACATGAAATATAAAATAAATATGGAAGTGTGCTAACATTACATACACATAGGGTGATAGAATAGAACCAGAACTTTAGTATTATACCAAACAAGTTACCGTAAAAACTTAGGTTTTGGAAATATGGGTGGTTAAAGTAGCCGCTTTGCGATGTGCGGTCAGCGATTTGTCTTAGTTTGACATGAAATATAAAATAAATACGGAAGTGTGCCAACATGACGTACACATAGGATGATAGAATAGGACCAGAACCTTTGTACTTTACCACCCAAGTTACCATAAAAACTTAGTTTTTGGAAATATGGGTAATTAAAGTAGTCGCTTTGCGATGTGCGGACAGCGATTTGTCTAAGTTTGACATGAAATACAAAATAAATACGGAATTGGGGATACATGACGTAGACATAGGGTGATAGAATAGGACCAGAAATATAGTATTATATTACCGAAACCGTAAAAACTTGGGTTTTGGAAATATGGTTGACTAAAGTAGTCGCTTTGCGATGTGCGGACAGCGATTTGTCTAAGTTTGACATGAAATATAAATAAATAAAGAAGTGTGCCAACATTACGTACACTTGGGATGATAGAATAGGACAAGAACTGTAGGACTATACCACCCAAGTTACCGTAAAAACTTAGGTTTTGGAAATATGGGTGGTTAAATTAGCCGCTTTGCGATGTCCGGTTAACGATTTGTCTAAGTTTGACATGAAATATAAAATAAATATGGAAGTGTGCTAACATTACATACACAGAGGGTGATAGAATAGAACCAGAACTTTAGTATTATACCAACCAAGTTTCCGTAAAAACTTAGGTTTTGGAAATATGGGTAGTTAAAGTAGTCGCTTTGCGAAGTGCGGACAGAGATTTGTCTAAGGTTGACATGAAATAAAAAATTAATACGGAAGTGTGCCAACATTACGTACACATAGGATGATAGAATAGGACAAGAACTGTAGGACTATACCACCCAAGTTACCGTAAAAACTTAGGTTTTGGAAATATGGGTGATTAAATTAGCCGCTTTGCGATGTGCGGTCAGCGATTTGTCTAAGTTTGACATGAAATATAAAATAAAAAAAGAAGTGTGCCAACATTACGTACACTTAGGATGATAGAATAGGACATGAACTGTAGGACTAAACCCACCAAGTTACCGTAAAAACTTAGGTTTTGGAAATATGGGTGATTAAATTAGCCGCTTTGCGATGTGCGGTCAGCGATTTGTCTTAGTTTGACATGAAAAATAAAAAAAAATACGGAATTCTGGATACATGACGTACAAATAGGGTGATAGAATAGTACCAGAAATATAGTATTATACCACCGAAGTTACCGTAAAAACTTAGGTTTTGGAAATATGGGTGATTAAAGTAGTCGTTTTGCGATGTGCGGATAGCGATTTGTCTAAGTTTAACATGAAATATAAAAATAAATACGGATGTGTGGATACATGACGTAGACATAGGGTGATAGAATAGGACCAGAAATATTGAATTATACCACCGAAGTTACCGTAAAAACTTAGGTTTTGGAAATATGGTTGACTAAAGTAGTCGCTTTGCGATGTGCGGACAGCGATTTGTCTAAGTTTGACATGAAATATAAAATAAGTACGGAAGTGTGCTAACATTACGTACACATAGGATGATAGAATATAACAAGAACGTTAGTATTATACCAAACAAGTTACCGTAAAAACTTAGGTTTTGGAAATATGGGTGATTAAAGTAGCCGCTTTGCGATGTGCGGTCAGCGATTTGTCTAAGTTTGACATGAAATACAATATAAATACGGAAGTGTGCCAACATGACGTACACATAGGATGATAGAATAGTACCAGAACCTTTGTACTTTACCACCGGAGTTACCGTAAAAACTTACGTTTTAGAAATATGGTTGATTAAAGTAGTCGCTTTGCGTTGTGCGGACAGCGATTTGTCTAAGTTTGACATGAAATATAAATAAATAAAGAAGTGTGCCAACATTACGTACACTTAGGATGATAGAATAGGACAGGAACTGTAGGACTATACCACCCAAGTTACCGTAAAAACTTTGGTTTTGGAAATATGGGTGATTAAATTAGCCGTTTTGCGATGTGCGGTTAACGATTTGTCTAAGTTTGACATGAAATATAAAATAAATATGGAAGTGTGCTAACATTACATACACATAGGGTGATAGAATAGAACCAGAACTTTAGTATTATACCAACCAAGTTTCCGTAAAAACTTAGGTTTTGGAAATATGGGTAGTTAAAGTAGTCGCTTTGCGAAGTGCGGACAGCGATTTGTCTAGGTTTGACATGAAATATAAAATAAATACGGAAGTGTGTAAACATAACGTACACATAGGATGATAGAAAAGGACAAGAACTGTAGGACTATACCACCCAAGTTACCGTAAAAACTTAGGTTTTGGAAATATGGGTGGTTAAATTAGCCGCTTTGCGATGTCCGGTTAACGATTTGTCTAAGTTTGACATGAAATATAAAATTAATACGGAAGTGTGCCAACAATACGTACACATAGGATGATAGAATAGGACAAGAACTGTAGGACTATACCACCCAAGTTACCGTAAAAACTTAGGCTTTGGAAATATGGGTGATTAAATTAGCCGCTTTGCGATGTGCGGTCAGCGACTTGTCTAAGTTTGACATGAAATATAAAATAAATACGGAAGTTTGCCAACATTAGGTACACATAGAGTGATAGAATATAACCAGAACTTTAGTATTATACCAAACAAGTTACCGTAAAAACTTAGTTTTTGGAAATATGGGTAATTAAAGTAGTCGCTTTGCGATGTGCGGACAGCGATTTGTCTAAGTCTGACAGGAAATACAAAATAAATACGGAATTGGGGATACATGACGTAGACATAGGGTGATAGAATAGGACCAGAAATATAGTATTATAATACCGAAGTAACCGTAAAAGTTAGGTTTTGGAAATATGGTTGACTAAAGTAGTTGCTTTGCGATGTGCGGACAGCGATTTGTCTAGGTTTGACATGAAATATAAATAAATAAAGTAGTGTGCCAACATTACGTACACTTAGGATGATAGAATAGGACAAGAACTGTAGGACTATACCACCCAAGTTACCGTAAAACCTTAGGTTTTGGAAATATGGGTGGTTAAATTAACCGCTTTGCGATGTCCGGTTAACGATTTGTCTAAGTTTGACATGAAATATAAAATTAATACGGAAGTGTGCCAACATTACGTACACATAGGATGATAGAATAGGACAAGAACTGTAGGACTATACCAACCAAGTTACCGTAAAAACTTAGGTTTTGGAAATATGGGTGATTAAATTAGCCGCTTTGCGATGTGCGGTCAGCGATTTGTCTAAGTTTGACATGAAATATAAAATAAATAAAGAAGTGTGCCAACATTACGTACACATAGGATGATAGAATAGGACAATAACTGTAGGACTATATCCCCCAAGTTACCGTAAAAACTTAGGTTTTGGAATTATGGGTGATTAAATTAGCCTTTTTGCGATGTGCGGTCAGCGACTTGTCTAAGTTTGACATGAAATATAAAATAAATACGGATGTTTGCCAACATTAGGTACACATAGAGTGATAGAATAGAACCAGAACTTTAGTATTATACCAAACAAGTTACCGTAAAAACTTAGGTTTTGGAAATATGGGTGGTTAAAGTAGCCGCTTTGCGATGTGCGGACAGCGATTTGTCTAAGTCTGACATGAAATACAAAATAAATACGGAATTGGGGATACATGACGTAGACATAGGGTGATAGAATAGGACCAGAAATATAGTATTATAATACCGAAGTAACCGTAAAACTTAGGTTTTGGAAATATGGTTGACTAAAGTAGTTGCTTTGCGATGTGCGGACAGCGATTTGTCTAAGTTTGACATTAAATATAAAATAAATACGGAAGTGTGCCAACATGACGTACACATAGGATGATAGAATAGGACCAGAACCTTTGTACTTTACCACCCAAGTTACCATAAAAACTTAGTTTTTGGAAATATGGGTAATTAAAGTAGTCGCTTTGCGATGTGCGGACAGCGATTTGTCTAAGTTTGACATGAAATACAAAATAAATACGGAATTGGGGATACATGACGTAGACATAGGGTGATAGAATAGGACCAGAAATATAGTATTATATTACCGAAACCGTAAAAACTTGGGTTTTGGAAATATGGTTGACTAAAGTAGTCGCTTTGCGAGGTGCGGACAGCGATTTGTCTAAGTTTGACATGAAATATAAATAAATAAAGAAGTGTGCCAACATTACGTACACTTAGGATGATAGAATAGGACAAGAACTGTAGGACTATACCCCCCAAGTTACCGTAAAAACTTAGGTTTTGGAAATATGGGTGATTAAATTAGCCGCTTTGCGATGTGCGGTCAGCGATTTGTCTTAGTTTGACATGAAAAATAAAAATAAATACGGAATTCTGGATACATGACGTACAAATAGGGTGATAAAATAGTACCAGACATATAGTATTATACCACCGAAGTTACCGTAAAAACTTAGGTTTTGGAAATATGGGTGATTAAAGTAGTCGTTTTGCGATGTGCGGATAGCGATTTGTCTAAGATTAACATGAAGTATAAAAATAAATACGGATGTGTGGATACATGACGTAGACATAGGGTGATAGAATAGGACCAGAAATATTGAATTATACCACCGAAGTTACCGTAAAAACTTAAGTTTTGGAAATATGGTTGACTAAAGTAGTCGCTCTGCGATGTGCGGACAGCGATTTGTCTAAGTTTGACATGAAATATAAAATAAGTACGGAAGTGTGCTAACATTACGTACACATAGGATGATAGAATATAACAAGAACTTTAGTATTATACCAAACAAGTTACCGTAAAAACTTAGGTTTTGGAAATATGGGTGGTTAAAGTAGCCGCTTTGCGATGTGCGGTCAGCGATTTGTCTTAGTTTGACATGAAATACAATATAAATACGGAAGTGTGCCAACATGACGTACACATAGGATGATAGAATTGTACCAGAACCTTTGTACTTTACCACCGGAGTTACCGTAAAAACTTAGGTTTTAGAAATATGGTTGATTAAAGTAGTCGCTTTGCGTTGTGCGGACAGCGATTTGTCTAAGTTTGACATGAAATATAAATAAATAAGGAAGTTTGCCAACATTACGTACACTTAGGATGATAGAATAGGACAGGAACTGTAGGACTATACCACCGAAGTTACCGTAAAAACTTTGGTTTTGGAAATATGGGTGATTAAATTAGCCGCTTTGCGATGTGCGGTTAACGATTTGTCTAAGTTTGACATGAAATATAAAATAAATATGGAAGTGTGCTAACATTACATACACATAGGGTGATAGAATAGAACCAGAACTTTAGTATTATACCAACCAAGTTTCCGTAAAAACTTAGGTTTTGGAAATATGGGTAGTTAAAGTAGTCGCTTTGCGAAGTGCGGACAGCGATTTGTCTAGGTTTGACATGAAATATAAAATAAATACGGAAGTGTGCAAACATTACGTACACATAGGATGATAGAAAAGGACAAGAACTGTAGGACTATACCAACCAAATTACCGTAAAAACTTAGGTTTTGGAAATATGGGTGGTTAAATTAGCCGCTTCGCGATGTCCGGTTAACGATTTGTCTAAGTTTGACATGAAATATAAAATTAATACGGAAGTGTGCCAACATTACGTACACATAGGATGATAGAATAGGACAGGAACTGTAGGACTATACCACCCAAGTTACCGTAAAAACTTAGGCTTTGGAAATATGGGTGATTAAATTAGCCGCTTTGCGATGTGCGGTCAGCGACTTGTCTAAGTTTGACATGAAATATAAAATAAATACGGAAGTTTGCCAACATTAGGTACACATAGAGTGATAGAATATAACCAGAACTTTATTATTATACCAAACAAGTTACCGTAAAAACTTAGTTTTTGGAAATATGGGTAATCAAAGTAGTCGCTTTGCGATGTGCGGACAGCGATTTGTCTAAGTCTGACATGAAATACAAAATAAATACGGAATTGGGGATACATGACGTAGACATAGGGTGATAGAATAGGACCAGAAATATAGTATTATAATACCGAAGTAACCGTAAAACTTAGGTTTTGGAAATATGGTTGACTAAAGTAGTTGCTTTGCGATGTGCGGACAGCGATTTGTCTAAGTTTGACATGAAATATAAATAAATAAAGTAGTGTGCCAACATTACGTACACTTAGGATGATAGAATAGGACAAGAACTGTAGGACTATACCACCCAAGTTACCGTAAAAACTTAGGTTTTGGAAATATGGGTGGTTAAATTAACCGCTTTGCGATGTGCGGTCAGCGATTTGTCTTAGTTTGACATGAAATATAAAATAAATACGGAAGTGTGCCAACATTAGGTAAACATAGGGTGATAGAATAGAACCAGAACTTTAGTATTATACCAACCAAGTTACCGAAAAAACTTTAGTTTTGGAAATATGGGTGATTAAATTAGCCACTTTGCGATGTGCGGTCAGCGATTTGTCTAAGTTTGACATGAAATATAAAATAAATACGGAAGTGTGCTAACATTACGTACACATAGGGTGATAGAATAGAACCAGAACTTCAGTATTATACCAAACAAGTTACCGTAAAAACTAAGGTTTTGGAAATATGGGTGATTAAAGTAGTCGCTTTGCGATATGTGGACAGCGATTTGTCTATGTTTAACATGAAATATAAAAATAAATACGGAATTCTGGATACATGACGTACAAATAGGGTGATAGAATAGTACCAGAAATATAGTATTATACCACCGAATTTACCGTAAAAACTTAGGTTTTGGTAATATGGGTGATTAAAGTAGTCGCTTTGCGATGTGCGGACAGCGATTTGTCTAAGTTTGACATGAAATAAAAAATAAATACGGAAGTGTGCCAACATTACGTACACATAGGATGATAAAATAGGACAAGAACTGTAGGACTATACCACCCAAGTTACCGTAAAAACTTAGGTTTTGGAAATATGGGTGGTTAAATTAACCGCTTTGCGATGTGCGGTCAGCGATTTGTCTTAGTTTGACATGAAATATAAAATAAATACGGAAGTGTGCCAACATTAGGTACACATAGGGTGATAGAATAGAACCAGAACTTTAGTATTATACCAACCAAGTTACCGTAAAAACTTTGGTTTTAGAAATATGGGTGATTAAATTAGCCACTTTGCGATGTGCGGTCAGCGATTTGTCTAAGTTTGTCATGAAATATAAAATAAATACGGAAGTGTGCTAACATTACGTAAATATAGGTTGATAGAATAGAACCAGAACTTTAGTATTATACCAACCAAGTTAACGTAAAAACTTAGGTTTTGGAAATATGGGTAGTTAAAGTAGTCTCTTTGCGAGGTGCGGACAGCGATTTGTCTAAGTTTGACATGAAATATAAAATAATACGGAAGTGTGCCAACATGACGTACACATAGGATGATAGAATAGGACCAGAACCTTTGTACTTTACCACCCAAGTTACCATAAAAACTTAGTTTTTGGAAATATGGGTAATTAAAGTAGTCGCTTTGCGATGTGTGGACAGCGATTTGTCTAAGTTTGACATGAAACACAAAATAAATACGGAATTGGGGATACATGACGTAGACATAGGGTGATAGAATAGGACCAGAAATATAGTATTATATTACCAAAACCGTAAAAACTTGGGTTTTGGAAATATGGTTGACTAAAGTAGTCGCTTTGCGAGGTCCGGACAGCGATTTGTCTAAGTTTGACATGAAATATAAAATAAATACGGAAGTGTGCCAACATTACGTACACATAGGATGATAAAATAGGACAAGAACTGTAGGACTATACCACCCAAGTTACCGTAAAAACTTAGGTTTTGGAAATATGGGTGGTTAAATTAACCGCTTTGCGATGTGCGGTCAGCGATTTGTCTTAGTTTGACATGAAATATAAAATAAATACGGAAGTGTGCTAACATTACGTAAATATAGGTTGATAGAATAGAACCAGAACTTTAGTATTATACCAACCAAGTTAACGTAAAAACTTAGGTTTTGGAAATATGGGTAGTTAAAGTAGTCTCTTTGCGAGGTGCGGACAGCGATTTGTCTAAGTTTGACATGAAATAAAAAATAAATACGGAAGTGTGCCAAAATTACGTACACATAGGATGATAAAATAGGACAAGAACTGTAGGACTATACCACCCAAGTTACCGTAAAAACTAAGGTTTTGGAAATATGGGTGATTAAAGTAGTCGCTTTGCGATATGTGGACAGCGATTTGTCTATGTTTAACATGAAATATAAAAATAAATACGGAATTCTGGATACATGACGTACAAATAGGGTGATAGAATAGTACCAGAAATATAGTATTATACCACCGAATTTACCGTAAAAACTTAGGTTTTGGTAATATGGGTGATTAAAGTAGTCGCTTTGCGATGTGCGGACAGCGATTTGTCTAAGTTTGACATGAAATAAAAAATAAATACGGAAGTGTGCCAAAATTACGTACACATAGGATGATAAAATAGGACAAGAACTGTAGGACTATACCACCCAAGTTACCGTAAAAACTTAGGTTTTGGAAATATGGGTGGTTAAATTAACCGCTTTGCGATGTGCGGTCAGCGATTTGTCTTAGTTTGACATGAAATATAAAATAAATACGGAAGTGTGCCAACATTAGGTACACATAGGGTGATAGAATAGAACCAGAACTTTAGTATTATACCAACCAAGTTATCGTAAAAACTTTGGTTTTAGAAATATGGGTGATTAAATTAGCCACTTTGCGATGTGCGGTCAGCGATTTGTCTAATTTTGTCATGAAATATAAAATAAATACGGAAGTGTGCTAACATTACGTAAATATAGGTTGATAGAATAGATCCAGAACTTTAGTATTATACCAACCAAGTTAACGTAAAAACTTAGGTTTTGGAAATATGGGTAGTTAAAGTAGTCTCTTTGCGAGGTGCGGACAGCGATTTGTCTAAGTTTGACATGAAATATAAAATAATACGGAAGTGTGCCAACATTACGTACACATAAGATGATAGAATAGGACAAGAACTGTAGGACTATACCACCTAAGTTACCGTAAAAACTTAGGTTTTGGAAATATGGGTGATTAAATTAGCCGCTTTGCGATGTGCGGTCAGCGATTTGTCTAAGTTTGACATGAAATATAAAATAAATACGGAAGTGTGCCAACATTAGGTAAACATAGGGTGATAGATTAGAACCAGAACTTTAGTATTATACCAACCAAGTTACCGTAAAAACTTTAGTTTTGGAAATATGGGTGATTAAATTAGCCACTTTGCGATGTGCGGTCAGCGATTTGTCTAAGTTTCACATGAAATATAAAATAAATACGGAAGTGTGCCAACATTATGTACACATAGGATGATAGAATAGGACAAGAACTATAGGACTATACAACCAAAGTTGCCGTAAAAACTTAGGTTTTGGAAATATGGGTGATTAAATTAGCCGCTTTGCGATGTGCGGTCAGCGATTTGTCTAAGTTTGACATGAAATATAAAATAAATACGGAGGTTTGCCAACATTAGGTACACATAGAGTGATAGAATATAACCAGAACTTTAGTATTATATCAAACAAGTTACCGTAAAAACTTAGTTTTTGGAAATATGGGTAATTAATGTAGTCGCTTTGCGATGTGCGGACAGGGATTTGTCTAAGTCTGACATGAAATACAAAATAAATACGGAATTGGGGATACATGACGTAGAAATGGGTGATAGAATAGGACCAGAAATATAGTATTATAATACCGAAGTAACCGTAAAACTTAGGTTTTGGAAATATGGTTGACTAAAGTAGTTGCTTTGCGATGTGCGGACAGCGATTTGTCTAGGTTTGACATGAAATATAAATAAATAAAGTAGTGTGCCAACATTACGTACACTTAGGATGATAGAATAGGACAAGAACTGTAGGACTATACCACCCAAGTTACCGTAAAAACTTAGGTTTTGGAAATATGGGTGGTTAAATTAACCGCTTTGCGATGTCCGGTTAACGATTTGTCTAAGTTTGACATGAAATATAAAATTAATACGGAAGTGTGCCAACATTACGTACACATAGGATGATAGAATAGGACAAGAACTGTAGGACTAAACCAACCAAGTTACCGTAAAAACTTAGGTTTTGGAAATATGGGTGATTAAATTAGCCGCTTTGCGATGTGCGGTCAGCGATTTCTCTAAGTTTGACATAAAATATAAAATAAATAAAGAAGTGTGCCAACATTACGTACACATAGGATGATAGAATAGGACAATAACTGTAGGACTATACCCCCCAAGTTACCGTAAAAACTTAGGTTTTGGAATTATGGGTGATTAAATTAGCCGCTTTGCGATGTGCGGTCAGCGACTTGTCTAAGTTTGACATGAAATATAAAATAAATACGGATGTTTGCCAACATTAGGTACACATAGAGTGATAGAATAGAACCAGAACTTTAGTATTATACCAAACAAGTTACCGTAAAAACTTAGGTTTTGGAAATATGGGTGGTTAAAGTAGCCGCTTTGCGATGTGCGGTCAGCGATTTGTCTTAGTTTGACATGAAATATAAAATAAATACGGAAGTGTGCCAACATGACGTACACATAGGATGATAGAATAGGACCAGAACCTTTGTACTTTACCACCCAAGTTACCATAAAAACTTAGTTTTTGGAAATATGGGTAATTAAAGTAGTCGCTTTGCGATGTGCGGACAGCGATTTGTCTAAGTTTGACATGAAATACAAAATAAATACGGAATTGGGGATACATGACGTAGACATGGGGTGATAGAATAGGACCAGAAATATAGTATTATATTACCGAAACCGTAAAAACTTGGGTTTTGGAAATATGGTTGACTAAAGTAGTCGCTTTGCGAGGTGCGGACAGCGATTTGTCTAAGTTTGACATGAAATATAAAAATAAATACGGAATTCTGGATACATGACGTACAAATAGGGTGATAAAATAGTACCAGACATATAGTATTATACCACCGAAGTTACCGTAAAAACTTAGGTTTTGGAAATATGGGTGATTAAAGTAGTCGTTTTGCGATGTGCGGATAGCGATTTGTCTAAGTTTAACATGAAGTATAAAAATAAATACGGATGTGTGGATACATGACGTAGACATAGGGTGATAGAATAGGACCAGAAATATTGAATTATACCACCGAAGTTACCGTAAAAACTTAGGTTTTGGAAATATGGTTGACTAAAGTAGTCGCTTTGCGATGTGCGGACAGCGATTTGTCTAAGTTTGACATGAAATATAAAATAAGTACGGAAGTGTGCTAACATTACGTACACATAGGATGATAGAATATAACAAGAACTTTAGTATTATACCAAACAAGTTACCGTAAAAACTTAGGTTTTGGAAATATGGGTGGTTAAAGTAGCCGCTATGCGATGTGCGGTCAGCGATTTGTCTTAGTTTGACATGAAATACAATATAAATACGGAAGTGTGCCAACTTGACGTACACATAGGATGATAGAATAGTACCAGAACCTTTGTACTTTACCACCGGAGTTACCGTAAAAACTTAGGTTTTAGAAATATGGTTGATTAAAGTAGTCGCTTTGCGTTGTGCGGACAGCGATTTGTCTAAGTTTGACATGAAATATAAATAAATAAGGAAGTGTGCCAACATTACGTACACTTAGGATGATAGAATAGGACAGGAACTGTAGGACTATACCACCCAAGTTACCGTAAAAACTTTGGTTTTGAAAATATGGGTGATTAAATTAGCCGCTTTGCGATGTGCGGTTAACGATTTGTCTAAGTTTGACATGAAATATAAAATAAATATGGAAGTGTGCTAACATTACATACACATAGGGTGATAGAATAGAACTAGAACTTTAGTATTATACCAACCAAGTTTCCGTAAAAACTTAGGTTTTGGAAATATGGGTAGTTAAAGTAGTCGCTTTGCGAAGTGCGGACAGCGATTTGTCTAGGTTTGACATGAAATATAAAATAAATACGGAAGTGTGCAAACATTACGTACACATAGGATGATAGAAAAGGACAAGAACTGTAGGACTATACCACCCAAGTTACCGTAAAAACTTAGGTTTTGGAAATATGGGTGGTTAAATTAGCCGCTTTGCGATGTCCGGTTAACGATTTGTCTAAGTTTGACATGAAATATAAAATTAATACGGAAGTGTGCCAACATTACGTACACATAGGATGATAGAATAGGACAAGAACTGTAGGACTATACCACCCAAGTTACCGTAAAAACTTAGGCTTTGGAAATATGGGTGATTAAATTAGCCGCTTTGCGATGTGCGGTCAGCGACTTGTCTAAGTTTGACATGAAATATAAAATAAATACGGAAGTTTGCCAACATTAGGTACACATAGAGTGATAGCATATAACCAGAACTTTATTATTATACCAAACAAGTTACCGTAAAAACTTAGTTTTTGGAAATATGGGTAATTAAAGTAGTCGCTTTGCGATGTGCGGACAGCGATTTGTCTAAGTCTGACATGAAATACAAAATAAATACGGAATTGGGGATACATGACGTAGACATAGGGTGATAGAATAGGACCAGAAATATAGTATTATAATACCGAAGTAACCGTAAAACTTAGGTTTTGGAAATACGGTTGACTAAAGTAGTTGCTTTGCGATGTGCGGACAGCGATTTGTCTAAGTTTGACATGAAATATAAATAAATAAAGTAGTGTGCCAACATTACGTACACTTAGGATGATAGAATAGGACAAGAACTGTAGGACTATACCACCCAAGTTACCGTAAAAACTTAGGTTTTGGAAATATGGGTGGTTAAATTAACCGCTTTGCGATGTGCGGTCAGCGATTTGTCTTAGTTTGACATGAAATATAAAATAAATACGGAAGTGTGCCAACATTAGGTAAACATAGGGTGATAGAATAGAACCAGAACTTTAGTATTATACCAACCAAGTTACCGAAAAAACTTTAGTTTTGGAAATATGGGTGATTAAATTAGCCACTTTGCGATGTGCGGTCAGCGATTTGTCTAAGTTTGACATGAAATATAAAATAAATACGGAAGTGTGCTAACATTACGTACACATAGGGTGATAGAATAGAACCAGAACTTCAGTATTATACCAAACAAGTTACCGTAAAAACTAAGGTTTTGGAAATATGGGTGATTAAAGTAGTCGCTTTGCGATATGTGGACAGCGATTTGTCTATGTTTAACATGAAATATAAAAATAAATACGGAATTCTGGATACATGACGTACAAATAGGGTGATAGAATAGTACCAGAAATATAGTATTATACCACCGAATTTACCGTAAAAACTTAGGTTTTGGTAATATGGGTGATTAAAGTAGTCGCTTTGCGATGTGCGGACAGCGATTTGTCTAAGTTTGACATGAAATAAAAAATAAATACGGAAGTGTGCCAACATTACGTACACATAGGATGATAAAATAGGACAAGAACTGTAGGACTATACCACCCAAGTTACCGTAAAAACTTAGGTTTTGGAAATATGGGTGGTTAAATTAACCGCTTTGCGATGTGCGGTCAGCGATTTGTCTTAGTTTGACATGAAATATAAAATAAATACGGAAGTGTGCCAACATTAGGTACACATAGGGTGATAGAATAGAACCAGAACGTTAGTATTATACCAACCAAGTTAACGTAAAAACTTAGGTTTTGGAAATATGGGTAGTTAAAGTAGTCTCTTTGCGAGGTGCGGACAGCGATTTGTCTAAGTTTGACATGAAATATAAAATAATACGGAAGTGTGCCAACATTACGTACACATAAGATGATAGAATAGGACAAGAACTGTAGGACTATACCACCTAAGTTACCGTAAAAACTTAGGTTTTGGAAATATGGGTGATTAAATTAGCCGCTTTGCGATGTGCGGTCAGCGATTTGTCTAAGTTTGACATGAAATATAAAATAAATACGGAAGTGTGCCAACATTAGGTAAACATAGGGTGATAGATTAGAACCAGAACTTTAGTATTATACCAACCAAGTTACCATAAAAACTTTAGTTTTGGAAATATGGGTGATTAAATTAGCCACTTTGCGATGTGCGGTCAGCGATTTGTCTAAGTTTCACATGAAATATAAAATAAATACGGAAGTGTGCCAACATTATGTACACATAGGATGATAGAATAGGACAAGAACTATAGGACTATACAACCAAAGTTGCCGTAAAAACTTAGGTTTTGGAAATATGGGTGATTAAATTAGCCGCTTTGCGATGTGCGGTCAGCGATTTGTCTAAGTTTGACATGAAATATAAAATAAATACGGAGGTTTGCCAACATTAGGTACACATAGAGTGATAGAATATAACCAGAACTTTAGTATTATATCAAAAAAGTTACCGTAAAAACTTAGTTTTTGGAAATATGGGTAATTAAAGTAGTCGCTTTGCGATGTGCGGACAGGGATTTGTCTAAGTCTGACATGAAATACAAAATAAATACGGAATTGGGGATACATGACGTAGAAATGGGTGATAGAATAGGACCAGAAATATAGTATTATAATACCGAAGTAACCGTAAAACTTAGGTTTTGGAAATATGGTTGACTAAAGTAGTTGCTTTGCGATGTGCGGACAGCGATTTGTCTAGGTTTGACATGAAATATAAATAAATAAAGTAGTGTGCCAACATTACGTACACTTAGGATGATAGAATAGGACAAGAACTGTAGGACTATACCACCCAAGTTACCGTAAAAACTTAGGTTTTGGAAATATGGGTGGTTAAATTAACCGCTTTGCGATGTCCGGTTAACGATTTGTCTAAGTTTGACATGAAATATAAAATTAATACGGAAGTGTGCCAACATTACGTACACATAGGATGATAGAATAGGACAAGAACTGTAGGACTATACCAACCAAGTTACCGTAAAAACTTAGGTTTTGGAAATATGGGTGATTAAATTAGCCGCTTTGCGATGTGCGGTCAGCGATTTCTCTAAGTTTGACATAAAATATAAAATAAATAAAGAAGTGTGCCAACATTACGTACACATAGGATGATAGAATAGGACAATAACTGTAGGACTATACCCCCCAAGTTACCGTAAAAACTTAGGTTTTGGAATTATGGGTGATTAAATTAGCCGCTTTGCGATGTGCGGTCAGCGACTTGTCTAAGTTTCACATGAAATATAAAATAAATACGGATGTTTGCCAACATTAGGTACACATAGAGTGATAGAATAGAACCAGAACTTTAGTATTATACCAAACAAGTTACCGTAAAAACTTAGGTTTTGGAAATATGGGTGGTTAAAGTAGCCGCTTTGCGATGTGCGGTCAGCGATTTGTCTTAGTTTGACATGAAATATAAAATAAATACGGAAGTGTGCCAACATGACGTACACATAGGATGATAGAATAGGACCAGAACCTTTGTACTTTACCACCCAAGTTACCATAAAAACTTAGTTTTTGGAAATATGGGTAATTAAAGTAGTCGCTTTGCGATGTGCGGACAGCGATTTGTCTAAGTTTGACATGAAATACAAAATAAATACGGAATTGGGGATACATGACGTAGACATGGGGTGATAGAATAGGACCAGAAATATAGTATTATATTACCGAAACCGTAAAAACTTGGGTTTTGGAAATATGGTTGACTAAAGTAGTCGCTTTGCGAGGTGCGGACAGCGATTTGTCTAAGTTTGACATGAAATATAAAAATAAATACGGAATTCTGGATACATGACGTACAAATAGGGTGATAAAATAGTACCAGACATATAGTATTATACCACCGAAGTTACCGTAAAAACTTAGGTTTTGGAAATATGGGTGATTAAAGTAGTCGTTTTGCGATGTGCGGATAGCGATTTGTCTAAGTTTAACATGAAGTATAAAAATAAATACGGATGTGTGGATACATGACGTAGACATAGGGTGATAGAATAGGACCAGAAATATTGAATTATACCACCGAAGTTACCGTAAAAACTTAGGTTTTGGAAATATGGTTGACTAAAGTAGTCGCTTTGCGATGTGCGGACAGCGATTTGTCTAAGTTTGACATGAAATATAAAATAAGTACGGAAGTGTGCTAACATTACGTACACATAGGATGATAGAATATAACAAGAACTTTAGTATTATACCAAACAAGTTACCGTAAAAACTTAGGTTTTGGAAATATGGGTGGTTAAAGTAGCCGCTATGCGATGTGCGGTCAGCGATTTGTCTTAGTTTGACATGAAATACAATAGAAATACGGAAGTGTGCCAACATGACGTACACATAGGATGATAGAATAGTACCAGAACCTTTGTACTTTACCACCGGAGTTACCGTAAAAACTTAGGTTTTAGAAATATGGTTGATTAAAGTAGTCGCTTTGCGTTGTGCGGACAGCGATTTGTCTAAGTTTGACATGAAATATAAATAAATAAGGAAGTGTGCCAACATTACGTACACTTAGGATGATAGAATAGGACAGGAACTGTAGGACTATACCACCCAAGTTACCGTAAAAACTTTGGTTTTGAAAATATGGGTGATTAAATTAGCCGCTTTGCGATGTGCGGTTAACGATTTGTCTAAGTTTGACATGAAATATAAAATAAATATGGAAGTGTGCTAACATTACATACACATAGGGTGATAGAATAGAACTAGAACTTTAGTATTATACCAACCAAGTTTCCGTAAAAACTTAGGTTTTGGAAATATGGGTAGTTAAAGTAGTCGCTTTGCGAAGTGCGGACAGCGATTTGTCTAGGTTTGACATGAAATATAAAATAAATACGGAAGTGTGCCAACATTACGTACACATAGGATGATAGAAAAGGACAAGAACTGTAGGACTATACCACCCAAGTTACCGTAAAAACTTAGGTTTTGGAAATATGGGTGGTTAAATTAGCCGCTTTGCGATGTCCGGTTAACGATTTGTCTAAGTTTGACATGAAATATAAAATTAATACGGAAGTGTGCCAACATTACGTACACATAGGATGATAGAATAGGACAAGAACTGTAGGACTATACCACCCAAGTTACCGTAAAAACTTAGGCTTTGGAAATATGGGTGATTAAATTAGCCGCTTTGCGATGTGCGGTCAGCGACTTGTCTAAGTTTGACATGAAATATAAAATAAATACGGAAGTTTGCCAACATTAGGTACACATAGAGTGATAGAATATAACCAGAACTTTATTATTATACCAAACAAGTTACCGTAAAAACTTAGTTTTTGGAAATATGGGTAATTAAAGTAGTCGCTTTGCGATGTGCGGACAGCGATTTGTCTAAGTCTGACATGAAATACAAAATAAATACGGAATTGGGGATACATGACGTAGACATAGGGTGATAGAATAGGACCAGAAATATAGTATTATAATACCGAAGTAACCGTAAAACTTAGGTTTTGGAAATATGGTTGACTAAAGTAGTTGCTTTGCGATGTGCGGACAGCGATTTGTCTAAGTTTGACATGAAATATAAATAAATAAAGTAGTGTGCCAACATTACGTACACTTAGGATGATAGAATAGGACAAGAACTGTAGGACTATACCACCCAAGTTACCGTAAAAACTTAGGTTTTGGAAATATGGGTGGTTAAATTAACCGCTTTGCGATGTGCGGTCAGCGATTTGTCTTAGTTTGACATGAAATATAAAATAAATACGGAAGTGTGCCAACATTAGGTAAACATAGGGTGATAGAATAGAACCAGAACTTTAGTATTATACCAACCAAGTTACCGAAAAAACTTTAGTTTTGGAAATATGGGTGATTAAATTAGCCACTTTGCGATGTGCGGTCAGCGATTTGTCTAAGTTTGACATGAAATATAAAATAAATACGGAAGTGTGCTAACATTACGTACACATAGGGTGATAGAATAGAACCAGAACTTCAGTATTATACCAAACAAGTTACCGTAAAAACTAAGGTTTTGGAAATATGGGTGATTAAAGTAGTCGCTTTGCGATATGTGGACAGCGATTTGTCTATGTTTAACATGAAATATAAAAATAAATACGGAATTCTGGATACATGACGTACAAATAGGGTGATAGAATAGTACCAGAAATATAGTATTATACCACCGAATTTACCGTAAAAACTTAGGTTTTGGTAATATGGGTGATTAAAGTAGTCGCTTTGCGATGTGCGGACAGCGATTTGTCTAAGTTTGACATGAAATAAAAAATAAATACGGAAGTGTGCCAACATTACGTACACATAGGATGATAAAATAGGACAAGAACTGTAGGACTATACCACCCAAGTTACCGTAAAAACTTAGGTTTTGGAAATATGGGTGGTTAAATTAACCGCTTTGCGATGTGCGTTCAGCGATTTGTCTTAGTTTGACATGAAATATAAAATAAATACGGAAGTGTGCCAACATTAGGTACACATAGGGTGATAGAATAGAACCAGAACTTTAGTATTATACCAACCAAGTTACCGTAAAAACTTTGGTTTTAGAAATATGGGTGATTAAATTAGTCACTTTGCGATGTGCGGTCAGCGATTTGTCTAATTTTGTCATGAAATATAAAATAAATACGGAAGTGTGCTAACATTACGTAAATATAGGTTGATAGAATAGAACCAGAACTTTAGTATTATACCAACCAAGTTAACGTAAAAACTTAGGTTTTGGAAATATGGGTAGTTAAAGTAGTCTCTTTGCGAGGTGCAGACAGCGATTTGTCTAAGTTTGACATGAAATATAAAATAATACGGAAGTGTGCCAACATTACGTACACATAAGATGATAGAATAGGACAAGAACTGTAGGACTATACCACCTAAGTTACCGTAAAAACTTAGGTTTTGGTAATATGGGTGATTAAAGTAGTCGCTTTGCGATGTGCGGACAGCGATTTGTCTAAGTTTGACATGAAATAAAAAATAAATACGGAAGTGTGCCAACATTACGTACACATAGGATGATAAAATAGGACAAGAACTGTAGGACTATACCACCCAAGTTACCGTAAAAACTTAGGTTTTGGAAATATGGGTGGTTAAATTAACCGCTTTGCGATGTGCGGTCAGCGATTTGTCTTAGTTTGACATGAAATATAAAATAAATACGGAAGTGTGCCAACATTAGGTACACATAGGGTGATAGAATAGAACCAGAACTTTAGTATTATACCAACCAAGTTACCGTAAAAACTTTGGTTTTAGAAATATGGGTGATTAAATTAGCCACTTTGCGATGTGCGGTCAGCGATTTGTCTAATTTTGTCATGAAATATAAAATAAATACGGAAGTGTGCTAACATTACGTAAATATAGGTTGATAGAATAGAACCAGAACTTTAGTATTATACCAACCAAGTTAACGTAAAAACTTAGGTTTTGGAAATATGGGTAGTTAAAGTAGTCTCTTTGCGAGGTGCGGACAGCGATTTGTCTAAGTTTGACATGAAATATAAAATAATACGGAAGTGTGCCAACATTAGGTACACATAGGGTGATAGAATAGAACCAGAACTTTAGTATTATACCAACCAAGTTACCGTAAAAACTTTGGTTTTAGAAATATGGGTGATTAAATTAGCCACTTTGCGATGTGCGGTCAGCGATTTGTCTAATTTTGTCATGAAATATAAAATAAATACGGAAGTGTGCTAACATTACGTAAATATAGGTTGATAGAATAGAACCAGAACTTTAGTATTATACCAACCAAGTTAACGTAAAAACTTAGGTTTTGGAAATATGGGTAGTTAAAGTAGTCTCTTTGCGAGGTGCGGACAGCGATTTGTCTAAGTTTGACATGAAATATAAAATAATACGGAAGTGTGCCAACATTACGTACACATAAGATGATAGAATAGGACAAGAACTGTAGGACTATACCACCTAAGTTACCGTAAAAACTTAGGTTTTGGAAATATGGGTGATTAAATTAGCCGCTTTGCGATGTGCGGTCAGCGATTTGTCTAAGTTTGACATGAAATATAAAATAAATACGGAAGTGTGCCAACATTAGGTAAACATAGGGTGATAGATTAGAACCAGAACTTTAGTATTATACCAACCAAGTTACCGTAAAAACTTTAGTTTTGGAAATATGGGTGATTAAATTAGCCACTTTGCGATGTGCGGTCATCGATTTGTCTAAGTTTCACATGAAATATAAAATAAATACGGAAGTGTGCCAACATTATGTACACATAGGATGATAGAATAGGACAAGAACTATAGGACTATACAACCAAAGTTGCCGTAAAAACTTAGGTTTTGGAAATATGGGTGATTAAATTAGCCGCTTTGCGATGTGCGGTCAGCGATTTGTCTAAGTTTGACATGAAATATAAAATAAATAAAGAAGTGTGCCAACATTACGTACACATAGGATGATAGAATAGGACAATAACTGTAGGACTATACCCTCCAAGTAACCGTAAAAACTTAGGTTTTGGAAATATGGGTGATTAAATTAGCCGCTTTGCGATGTGCGGTCAGCGATTTGTCTAAGTTTGACATGAAATATAAAATAAATACGGAGGTTTGCCAACATTAGGTACACATAGAGTGATAGAATATAACCAGAACTTTAGTATTATATCAAACAAGTTACCGTAAAAACTTAGTTTTTGGAAATATGGGTAATTAAAGTAGTCGCTTTGCGATGTGCGGACAGGGATTTGTCTAAGTCTGACATGAAATACAAAATAAATACGGAATTGGGGATACATGACGTAGAAATGGGTGATAGAATAGGACCAGAAATATAGTATTATAATACCGAAGTAACCGTAAAACTTAGGTTTTGGAAATATGGTTGACTAAAGTAGTTGCTTTGCGATGTGCGGACAGCGATTTGTCTAGGTTTGACATGAAATATAAATAAATAAAGTAGTGTGCCAACATTACGTACACTTAGGATGATAGAATAGGACAAGAACTGTAGGACTATACCACCCAAGTTACCGTAAAAACTTAGGTTTTGGAAATATGGGTGGTTAAATTAACCGCTTTGCGATGTCCGGTTAACGATTTGTCTAAGTTTGACATGAAATATAAAATTAATACGGAAGTGTGCCAACATTACGTACACATAGGATGATAGAATAGGACAAGAACTGTAGGACTATACCAACCAAGTTACCGTAAAAACTTAGGTTTTGGAAATATGGGTGATTAAATTAGCCGCTTTGCGATGTGCGGTCAGCGATTTGTCTAAGTTTCACATGAAATATAAAATAAATACGGAAGTGTGCCAACATTATGTACACATAGGATGATAGAATAGGACAAGAACTATAGGACTATACAACCAAAGTTGCCGTAAAAACTTAGGTTTTGGAAATATGGGTGATTAAATTAGCCGCTTTGCGATGTGCGGTCAGCGATTTGTCTAAGTTTGACATGAAATATAAAATAAATACGGAGGTTTGCCAACATTAGGTACACATAGAGTGATAGAATATAACCAGAACTTTAGTATTATATCAAAAAAGTTACCGTAAAAACTTAGTTTTTGGAAATATGGGTAATTAAAGTAGTCGCTTTGCGATGTGCGGACAGGGATTTGTCTAAGTCTGACATGAAATACAAAATAAATACGGAATTGGGGATACATGACGTAGAAATGGGTGATAGAATAGGACCAGAAATATAGTATTATAATACCGAAGTAACCGTAAAACTTAGGTTTTGGAAATATGGTTGACTAAAGTAGTTGCTTTGCGATGTGCGGACAGCGATTTGTCTAGGTTTGACATGAAATATAAATAAATAAAGTAGTGTGCCAACATTACGTACACTTAGGATGATAGAATAGGACAAGAACTGTAGGACTATACCACCCAAGTTACCGTAAAAACTTAGGTTTTGGAAATATGGGTGGTTAAATTAACCGCTTTGCGATGTCCGGTTAACGATTTGTCTAAGTTTGACATGAAATATAAAATTAATACGGAAGTGTGCCAACATTACGTACACATAGGATGATAGAATAGGACAAGAACTGTAGGACTATACCAACCAAGTTACCGTAAAAACTTAGGTTTTGGAAATATGGGTGATTAAATTAGCCGCTTTGCGATGTGCGGTCAGCGATTTCTCTAAGTTTGACATAAAATATAAAATAAATAAGGAAGTGTGCCAACATTACGTACACATAGGATGATAGAATAGGACAATAACTGTAGGACTATACCCCCCAAGTTACCGTAAAAACTTAGGTTTTGGAATTATGGGTGATTAAATTAGCCGCTTTGCGATGTGCGGTCAGCGACTTGTCTAAGTTTGACATGAAATATAAAATAAATACGGATGTTTGCCAACATTAGGTACACATAGAGTGATAGAATAGAACCAGAACTTTAGTATTATACCAAACAAGTTACCGTAAAAACTTAGGTTTTGGAAATATGGGTGGTTAAAGTAGCCGCTTTGCGATGTGCGGTCAGCGATTTGTCTTAGTTTGACATGAAATATAAAATAAATACGGAAGTGTGCCAACATGACGTACACATAGGATGATAGAATAGGACCAGAACCTTTGTACTTTACCACCCAAGTTACCATAAAAACTTAGTTTTTGGAAATATGGGTAATTAAAGTAGTCGCTTTGCGATGTGCGGACAGCGATTTGTCTAAGTTTGACATGAAATACAAAATAAATACGGAATTGGGGATACATGACGTAGACATGGGGTGATAGAATAGGACCAGAAATATAGTATTATATTACCGAAACCGTAAAAACTTGGGTTTTGGAAATATGGTTGACTAAAGTAGTCGCTTTGCGAGGTGCGGACAGCGATTTGTCTAAGTTTGACATGAAATATAAAAATAAATACGGAATTCTGGATACATGACGTACAAATAGGGTGATAAAATAGTACCAGACATATAGTATTATACCACCGAAGTTACCGTAAAAACTTAGGTTTTGGAAATATGGGTGATTAAAGTAGTCGTTTTGCGATGTGCGGATAGCGATTTGTCTAAGTTTAACATGAAGTATAAAAATAAATACGGATGTGTGGATACATGACGTAGACATAGGGTGATAGAATAGGACCAGAAATATTGAATTATACCACCGAAGTTACCGTAAAAACTTAGGTTTTGGAAATATGGTTGACTAAAGTAGTCGCTTTGCGATGTGCGGACAGCGATTTGTCTAAGTTTGACATGAAATATAAAATAAGTACGGAAGTGTGCTAACATTACGTACACATAGGATGATAGAATATAACAAGAACTTTAGTATTATACCAAACAAGTTACCGTAAAAACTTAGGTTTTGGAAATATGGGTGGTTAAAGTAGCCGCTATGCGATGTGCGGTCAGCGATTTGTCTTAGTTTGACATGAAATACAATAGAAATACGGAAGTGTGCCAACATGACGTACACATAGGATGATAGAATAGTACCAGAACCTTTGTACTTTACCACCGGAGTTACCGTAAAAACTTAGGTTTTAGAAATATGGTTGATTAAAGTAGTCGCTTTGCGTTGTGCGGACAGCGATTTGTCTAAGTTTGACATGAAATATAAATAAATAAGGAAGTGTGCCAACATTACGTACACTTAGGATGATAGAATAGGACAGGAACTGTAGGACTATACCACCCAAGTTACCGTAAAAACTTTGGTTTTGAAAATATGGGTGATTAAATTAGCCGCTTTGCGATGTGCGGTTAACGATTTGTCTAAGTTTGACATGAAATATAAAATAAATATGGAAGTGTGCTAACATTACATACACATAGGGTGATAGAATAGAACTAGAACTTTAGTATTATACCAACCAAGTTTCCGTAAAAACTTAGGTTTTGGAAATATGGGTAGTTAAAGTAGTCGCTTTGCGAAGTGCGGACAGCGATTTGTCTAGGTTTGACATGAAATATAAAATAAATACGGAAGTGTGCCAACATTACGTACACATAGGATGATAGAAAAGGACAAGAACTGTAGGACTATACCACCCAAGTTACCGTAAAAACTTAGGTTTTGGAAATATGGGTGGTTAAATTAGCCGCTTTGCGATGTCCGGTTAACGATTTGTCTAAGTTTGACATGAAATATAAAATTAATACGGAAGTGTGCCAACATTACGTACACATAGGATGATAGAATAGGACAAGAACTGTAGGACTATACCACCCAAGTTACCGTAAAAACTTAGGCTTTGGAAATATGGGTGATTAAATTAGCCGCTTTGCGATGTGCGGTCAGCGACTTGTCTAAGTTTGACATGAAATATAAAATAAATACGGAAGTTTGCCAACATTAGGTACACATAGAGTGATAGAATATAACCAGAACTTTATTATTATACCAAACAAGTTACCGTAAAAACTTAGTTTTTGGAAATATGGGTAATTAAAGTAGTCGCTTTGCGATGTGCGGACAGCGATTTGTCTAAGTCTGACATGAAATACAAAATAAATACGGAATTGGGGATACATGACGTAGACATAGGGTGATAGAATAGGACCAGAAATATAGTATTATAATACCGAAGTAACCGTAAAACTTAGGTTTTGGAAATATGGTTGACTAAAGTAGTTGCTTTGCGATGTGCGGACAGCGATTTGTCTAAGTTTGACATGAAATATAAATAAATAAAGTAGTGTGCCAACATTACGTACACTTAGGATGATAGAATAGGACAAGAACTGTAGGACTATACCACCCAAGTTACCGTAAAAACTTAGGTTTTGGAAATATGGGTGGTTAAATTAACCGCTTTGCGATGTGCGGTCAGCGATTTGTCTTAGTTTGACATGAAATATAAAATAAATACGGAAGTGTGCCAACATTAGGTAAACATAGGGTGATAGAATAGAACCAGAACTTTAGTATTATACCAACCAAGTTACCGAAAAAACTTTAGTTTTGGAAATATGGGTGATTAAATTAGCCACTTTGCGATGTGCGGTCAGCGATTTGTCTAAGTTTGACATGAAATATAAAATAAATACGGAAGTGTGCTAACATTACGTACACATAGGGTGATAGAATAGAACCAGAACTTCAGTATTATACCAAACAAGTTACCGTAAAAACTAAGGTTTTGGAAATATGGGTGATTAAAGTAGTCGCTTTGCGATATGTGGACAGCGATTTGTCTATGTTTAACATGAAATATAAAAATAAATACGGAATTCTGGATACATGACGTACAAATAGGGTGATAGAATAGTACCAGAAATATAGTATTATACCACCGAATTTACCGTAAAAACTTAGGTTTTGGTAATATGGGTGATTAAAGTAGTCGCTTTGCGATGTGCGGACAGCGATTTGTCTAAGTTTGACATGAAATAAAAAATAAATACAGAAGTGTGCCAACATTACGTACACATAGGATGATAAAATAGGACAAGAACTGTAGGACTATACCACCCAAGTTACCGTAAAAACTTAGGTTTTGGAAATATGGGTGGTTAAATTAACCGCTTTGCGATGTGCGGTCAGCGATTTGTCTTAGTTTGACATGAAATATAAAATAAATACGGAAGTGTGCCAACATTAGGTACACATAGGGTGATAGAATAGAACCAGAACTTTAGTATTATACCAACCAAGTTACCGTAAAAACTTTGGTTTTAGAAATATGGGTGATTAAATTAGCCACTTTGCGATGTGCGGTCAGCGATTTGTCTAATTTTGTCATGAAATATAAAATAAATACGGAAGTGTGCTAACATTACGTAAATATAGGTTGATAGAATAGAACCAGAACTTTAGTATTATACCAACCAAGTTAACGTAAAAACTTAGGTTTTGGAAATATGGGTAGTTAAAGTAGTCTCTTTGCGAGGTGCGGACAGCGATTTGTCTAAGTTTGACATGAAATATAAAATAATACGGAAGTGTGCCAACATTAGGTACACATAGGGTGATAGAATAGAACCAGAACTTTAGTATTATACCAACCAAGTTACCGTAAAAACTTTGGTTTTAGAAATATGGGTGATTAAATTAGCCACTTTGCGATGTGCGGTCAGCGATTTGTCTAATTTTGTCATGAAATATAAAATAAATACGGAAGTGTGCTAACATTACGTAAATATAGGTTGATAGAATAGAACCAGAACTTTAGTATTATACCAACCAAGTTAACGTAAAAACTTAGGTTTTGGAAATATGGGTAGTTAAAGTAGTCTCTTTGCGAGGTGCGGACAGCGATTTGTCTAAGTTTGACATGAAATATAAAATAATACGGAAGTGTGCCAACATTACGTACACATAAGATGATAGAATAGGACAAGAACTGTAGGACTATACCACCTAAGTTACCGTAAAAACTTAGGTTTTGGAAATATGGGTGATTAAATTAGCCGCTTTGCGATGTGCGGTCAGCGATTTGTCTAAGTTTGACATGAAATATAAAATAAATACGGAAGTGTGCCAACATTAGGTAAACATAGGGTGATAGATTAGAACCAGAACTTTAGTATTATACCAACCAAGTTACCGTAAAAACTTTAGTTTTGGAAATATGGGTGATTAAATTAGCCACTTTGCGATGTGCGGTCAGCGATTTGTCTAAGTTTCACATGAAATATAAAATAAATACGGAAGTGTGCCAACATTATGTACACATAGGATGATAGAATAGGACAAGAACTATAGGACTATACAACCAAAGTTGCCGTAAAAACTTAGGTTTTGGAAATATGGGTGATTAAATTAGCCGCTTTGCGATGTGCGGTCAGCGATTTGTCTAAGTTTGACATGAAATATAAAATAAATAAAGAAGTGTGCCAACATTACGTACACATAGGATGATAGAATAGGACAATAACTGTAGGACTATACCCTCCAAGTAACCGTAAAAACTTAGGTTTTGGAAATATGGGTGATTAAATTAGCCGCTTTGCGATGTGCGGTCAGCGATTTGTCTAAGTTTGACATGAAATATAAAATAAATACGGAGGTTTGCCAACATTAGGTACACATAGAGTGATAGAATATAACCAGAACTTTAGTATTATATCAAACAAGTTACCGTAAAAACTTAGTTTTTGGAAATATGGGTAATTAAAGTAGTCGCTTTGCGATGTGCGGACAGGGATTTGTCTAAGTCTGACATGAAATACAAAATAAATACGGAATTGGGGATACATGACGTAGAAATGGGTGATAGAATAGGACCAGAAATATAGTATTATAATACCGAAGTAACCGTAAAACTTAGGTTTTGGAAATATGGTTGACTAAAGTAGTTGCTTTGCGATGTGCGGACAGCGATTTGTCTAGGTTTGACATGAAATATAAATAAATAAAGTAGTGTGCCAACATTACGTACACTTAGGATGATAGAATAGGACAAGAACTGTAGGACTATACCACCCAAGTTACCGTAAAAACTTAGGTTTTGGAAATATGGGTGGTTAAATTAACCGCTTTGCGATGTCCGGTTAACGATTTGTCTAAGTTTGACATGAAATATAAAATTAATACGGAAGTGTGCCAACATTACGTACACATAGGATGATAGAATAGGACAAGAACTGTAGGACTATACCAACCAAGTTACCGTAAAAACTTAGGTTTTGGAAATATGGGTGATTAAATTAGCCGCTTTGCGATGTGCGGTCAGCGATTTGTCTAAGTTTCACATGAAATATAAAATAAATACGGAAGTGTGCCAACATTATGTACACATAGGATGATAGAATAGGACAAGAACTATAGGACTATACAACCAAAGTTGCCGTAAAAACTTAGGTTTTGGAAATATGGGTGATTAAATTAGCCGCTTTGCGATGTGCGGTCAGCGATTTGTCTAAGTTTGACATGAAATATAAAATAAATAAAGAAGTGTGCCAACATTACGTACACATAGGATGATAGAATAGGACAATAACTGTAGGACTATACCCTCCAAGTAACCGTAAAAACTTAGGTTTTGGAAATATGGGTGATTAAATTAGCCGCTTTGCGATGTGCGGTCAGCGATTTGTCTAAGTTTGACATGAAATATAAAATAAATACGGAGGTTTGCCAACATTAGGTACACATAGAGTGATAGAATATAACCAGAACTTTAGTATTATATCAAACAAGTTACCGTAAAAACTTAGTTTTTGGAAATATGGGTAATTAAAGTAGTCGCTTTGCGATGTGCGGACAGGGATTTGTCTAAGTCTGACATGAAATACAAAATAAATACGGAATTGGGGATACATGACGTAGAAATGGGTGATAGAATAGGACCAGAAATATAGTATTATAATACCGAAGTAACCGTAAAACTTAGGTTTTGGAAATATGGTTGACTAAAGTAGTTGCTTTGCGATGTGCGGACAGCGATTTGTCTAGGTTTGACATGAAATATAAATAAATAAAGTAGTGTGCCAACATTACGTACACTTAGGATGATAGAATAGGACAAGAACTGTAGGACTATACCACCCAAGTTACCGTAAAAACTTAGGTTTTGGAAATATGGGTGGTTAAATTAACCGCTTTGCGATGTCCGGTTAACGATTTGTCTAAGTTTGACATGAAATATAAAATTAATACGGAAGTGTGCCAACATTACGTACACATAGGATGATAGAATAGGACAAGAACTGTAGGACTATACCAACCAAGTTACCGTAAAAACTTAGGTTTTGGAAATATGGGTGATTAAATTAGCCGCTTTGCGATGTGCGGTCAGCGATTTCTCTAAGTTTGACATAAAATATAAAATAAATAAAGAAGTGTGCCAACATTACGTACACATAGGATGATAGAATAGGACAATAACTGTAGGACTATACCCCCCAAGTTACCGTAAAAACTTAGGTTTTGGAATTATGGGTGATTAAATTAGCCGCTTTGCGATGTGCGGTCAGCGACTTGTCTAAGTTTGACATGAAATATAAAATAAATACGGATGTTTGCCAACATTAGGTACACATAGAGTGATAGAATAGAACCAGAACTTTAGTATTATACCAAACAAGTTACCGTAAAAACTTAGGTTTTGGAAATATGGGTGGTTAAAGTAGCCGCTTTGCGATGTGCGGTCAGCGATTTGTCTTAGTTTGACATGAAATATAAAATAAATACGGAAGTGTGCCAACATGACGTACACATAGGATGATAGAATAGGACCAGAACCTTTGTACTTTACCACCCAAGTTACCATAAAAACTTAGTTTTTGGAAATATGGGTAATTAAAGTAGTTGCTTTGCGATGTGCGGACAGCGATTTGTCTAAGTTTGACATGAAATACAAAATAAATACGGAATTGGGGATACATGACGTAGACATGGGGTGATAGAATAGGACCAGAAATATAGTATTATATTACCGAAACCGTAAAAACTTGGGTTTTGGAAATATGGTTGACTAAAGTAGTCGCTTTGCGAGGTGCGGACAGCGATTTGTCTAAGTTTGACATGAAATATAAAAATAAATACGGAATTCTGGATACATGACGTACAAATAGGGTGATAAAATAGTACCAGACATATAGTATTATACCACCGAAATTACCGTAAAAACTTAGGTTTTGGAAATATGGGTGATTAAAGTAGTCGTTTTGCGATGTGCGGATAGCGATTTGTCTAAGTTTAACATGAAGTATAAAAATAAATACGGATGTGTGGATACATGACGTAGACATAGGGTGATAGAATAGGACCAGAAATATTGAATTATACCACCGAAGTTAACGTAAAAACTTAGGTTTTGGAAATATGGTTGACTAAAGTAGTCGCTTTGCGATGTGCGGACAGCGATTTGTCTAAGTTTGACATGAAATATAAAATAAGTACGGAAGTGTGCTAACATTACGTACACATAGGATGATAGAATATAACAAGAACTTTAGTATTATACCAAACAAGTTACCGTAAAAACTTAGGTTTTGGAAATATGGGTGGTTAAAGTAGCCGCTATGCGATGTGCGGTCAGCGATTTGTCTTAGTTTGACATGAAATACAATATAAATACGGAAGTGTGCCAACTTGACGTACACATAGGATGATAGAATAGTACCAGAACCTTTGTACTTTACCACCGGAGTTACCGTAAAAACTTAGGTTTTAGAAATATGGTTGATTAAAGTAGTCGCTTTGCGTTGTGCGGACAGCGATTTGTCTAAGTTTGACATGAAATATAAATAAATAAGGAAGTGTGCCAACATTACGTACACTTAGGATGATAGAATAGGACAGG